>CM030368.1:121218301-121582255 GCA_017893485.1 Hemerocallis citrina | reverse complement strand
GAGGTCCTATCAGAGGGCACTCGACCATGTTCAGGATCGTGTCCCTGGCTTCGAGCGGGTCGGCTACAGACTGTGGCCTGGGTCGCCCTCAGGCGGTGAGGAGGAGGGAGGCGAAGGCGACGAGGTCGAAGGCGATGATGAGGAGGAGGAGGGCGACCCACCTGTGGCGAACGCCCAGGTCGAGGGGAGGATCGAGGGGCCATCTGGCGACGCGCCCTGATCCCCCTCGTAAATTTCGTAAATTTTTTGTAGTTTTTTGTTTTGTTTTTTCTTTCAAACAGTGTAATGCCTTTTGCGGACTGGCCACCGCTTTTGATGAATGAAAAGTGTTGCGTTTTGAATTTGGACTTATGTCTAAGTGTTTGGTTCGGCCATATAGTACTTCAATGTTGCCCCTTTTTCATTTCAGATTGCCGAGCATTCTCTTATCACCGCGGCGGCTCGACGCCGCGCAGAGCTGTTTCAGTTGTCCCGGGAGGATCGTCTCGAGGGTGAGGTTCATCTGACGAGGAGAATACTTCACAACTTAGAGATTAGGTATAGTGAGGTGTTGGTCGAGCTGCACCATCTGCGGATAGTCGAGGCCGAACTATCTGCGAAGGAGGAAGAGTTGGTCCGGGTTTCGGCCGAACGAGATGACTTCGCAAGGAAGGTAGAACTGTTGCAAAGGGTGACAGTCGACAAGAGCATCGAGGTGACCCACTTGCGACTCGTTATATCTGACAGCACCGAGTATCCTGGTTCGGCGAAACTTCCTCGATTCAAAGTGATTGTGAAGGACGACACGTTGAAGGACCGGATCGTCGAACTGGAGGAAGAGGTTGCTCGGCTCAAACCTCAGCCGGTGAGGGCTAACATCCGGAGCACCTCGTGCACTCGCGAAGAGATTGAGCGAGGGATTACGTTCTATCAAGCCGTGAGCCGAACTCCCATCATAGGTAGGACAGCAGCCGACGCCCAAAGCGGGGTAGCGGTGTCTTCAAGTGGTGCTTCGGTTGGAGCGACTGTCAGGGTCAGCGGCGAGGGGGTGTCTCGATTCGTTGGTCTAGAGACGAGCTCGGAGGTCAAGAAGCGCCGACCCAAGGTATCGCTGAACCGGAGCGTCCCTCTTCCTCGGAGGCAGTAAACGGGTCGTGTCTTATCTTCGGACTTCCGAACTGTGTTTTGTTGTAATCTTTTTGTAAATTTATCCAAGTTATATTAATAAAATTGGAGTTGATTTATCCGAATTGTCCTTTGCTAGCTTCTTGTTGTGCTGTAATTGCGCTAGCTAGGGTAGGCTCGAAATGAACCGCGAGGCGAGTGTTTGCTTCGTCGAGCATCTTGGCTTCGAAACTCACGCTTTTGCCGCAGCTCTGAATCTTGCTCGGCGCCTTCAGGTGCGGCTTGGTGCGGCAGCTAAGATACAGCTGTTTCGAAGCTGCGGCCACGCGGCCTGATTAGGAGTGCGGGCCCTTGGCCGTCCGAGCGTCGTTCTGAAAAGATGGGACCAGTTCCCTAACAGCATTAATGGTGCTCCGGGATCCGTGGGGGCGTTCCACCTTCCCAAGGGCGTTGAGAGTGGTGCCCTTTAATTAATACGCGGCGCTTCAGTTCCCTAGGCGTGACTGTTGGACTCACGAGGGTCATAATGACAAGTCTCTTGGGGGAAGGCTATAAGTACCACACCCCCTTGCAGTTTTAGTCATTGCAGTCTTGAACTTTAGTGGCATCGATGGTGTCTGCCCTTGGGCGGATGCCAACCTTGAAAAATTTTGACCTCAAGAGGTTCGGAGGGGTGGTCACCCTTCTGCCTTGTTCTTCTCCCGTTCCTGACGGTAACGATGTGGGCGTCAGGGGCGGGGGAGGACAAGGCAGAAGAGTTGGCGACCGTAGTCCGGACCCGAGGGAAAGGCTCTTCGGGAGGATGGGTCACCGTTCTTCAACTGTGATCTTCTCCCGATTCTGACGGCTCCGATGTGGGGGTCAGGATCGGGGGGATCGCGGTAGAAGAGGTGATGACCGAAGTCCGGAACCTTGGGGGGAGGTCGCCTCGGGAGGACGGGTGGTCGCTCTTCCACCATGATCTTCTCCTGACTCTGACGGCTCCGATGTGGGTGTCAGGGTCAGGGGAGATCATGGTGGACGAGGTGATGACCAAAGTCCGGAACCGAGGGGAAAGTCCCCTAGTCCTTAACTCAAACTTTCTTTCGAGGCTCGACTGGATACTTGCTCAGCACAGGTCGGCTACGCTTTCGTAGCTCGGTAACCGGAGTAACTTTTGCCGAAGGTTGGTTCTGGTTGTCTGTCGCTCGGCATTTGGGGCCGAGCGAAGTGAGGTGATCAGAGCCGTTGGATGGTGGCACGAATCTTGAGGTGGGTCCAGTTCCCAAGAAAACGTTATCTTGTCGTTTTGTGGGCACGTGGCTGAATCAGATTTGTTCATCACACTCTAGCACACATTTTGAGACGATCTGACGGTGGTTTCGCCTCGGTAGTTTTTTCGCCATATACGAGGGTCGGTACCTCGTCCGCTCGGCTCGATGGTCGTGGGGGCAGTTCGGAATGGCCATCTACCTCCGGCCCGCTTAAGGACGAGCCGGTGAGGTAAAGTTGAGCCATAGGACCCCGACCATCGTTAGATTAGTTCAACGGTTGTAGGAGCAATTCCGAATGGCGAACTACTTCTAGCTCTCTTAGGAGCGAACTTGCGAAGTAGAATCGAGCCAAGTGTTGGACTCCGAACCACTCAACGGCTGTGGGAGCAATTCCGAACGACGATCTACTTCTGGCTCGCCTATGGGCGAGCCGGGGAAGTAAAGTCGAACCGAGTGTTGGACTCCGAACCATCGTTAGATTAGTTCAACGATTGTGGGAGCAATTTCGAATGGCGAACTACTTCTAGCTCGCTTAGGAGCGAACTTGCGAAGTAGAATCGAGCCAAGTGTTGGACTCCAAACCATTCGACGGCTGTGGGAGCAATTCCGAACGGCGATCTACCTCTGGCTCGCCTATGGGCGAGCCGGGGAAGTAAAGTCGAGCCGAGTGTTGGACTCCGAACCATCGTTAGATTAGTTCAACGGTTGTGGGAGCAATTCCGAATGGCGAACTACTTCTAGCTCGCTTAGGAGCGAATTTGCGAAGTAGAATCGAGCCAAGTGTTGGACTCCGAACCATCCAGCGGCTGTGGGAGCAATTCCGAACAGCGATCTACTTCTGGCTTGCCTATGGGCGAGCCTGGGAAGTAAAGTCGAACCGAGTGTTGGACTCCGAAACATCGTTAGAGTAGTTCAACAGTTGTGGGAGTAATTCCGAATGGCGAACTACTTCTAGCTCGCTTAGGAGCGAACTTGCGAAGTAGAATCGAGCCAAGTGTTGGACTCCGAACCATTCGACGGCTGTGGGAGCAATTCCGAACGGCGATCTACTTCTGGCTCGCCTATGGGCTAGCCGGGGAAGTAAAGTCGAGCCGAGTGTTGGACTCCGAACCATCGTTAGATTTGTTCAACGGTTGTGGGAGCAATTCTGAATGGCGAACTATTTCTAGCTCGCTTAGGAGCGAACTTGCGAAGTAGAATCGAGCCAAGTGTTGGACTCTGAACCATTCAACGGCTGTGGGATCAATTCCGAACGGTGATCTACTTCTGGCTCGCCTATGGGCGAGCCTGGGAAGTAAAGTCGAGCCGAGTGTTGGACTCCGAACCATCGTTAGATTAGTTCAACGGTTGTGGGAGCAATTCTGAATGGCGAACTACTTCTAGCTCGCTTAGGAGCGAACTAGCGAAGTAGAATCGAGCCAAGTGGACTCCGAACCATCATTAGATTGAAGAGTTAAAAGCAGAGAGATGTAACAGTAGCAAAAATACGAAAAAAATTTATTTATTAATATCCAATGATCGGCTGCTTCTAAAGTTGCTAGTCGTTATTACAATGAAAAATAAAAGAAAATTACTACAAGTAACAGGAAATGAACGGTTCGACATCTCGAATTACTTAGAGAGGCGTTGTTGCTCTCTCTTGGTATTTTAAGAGATGGTCGGCATTCCAAGTCCTGGGAATCTTCCTGCCTTCGAGATCTTCTAGTCTGTATGTGCCGGGGCGGATTTCTTTAGAAATCTTGTAAGGTCCCTCCCAGTTCGGGGCCAATTTGCTTTTCTGACTAGGGAACGAGATGGCCAACTTTCGGAGGACCAGATCCCCTTCTTGGAGGTCCGTTGGGCGGACTCTTTTGTTGTATGCTAGCTCGATCCTTCTTCGGTAAGTTTGCTGGCGTATGGCAGCTCTCTCTCGAATTTCGTCTATCAGATCTAGACTTGCTCTGAGCTCCTTAGCGTTCTGTTCTTCTTCATAAGCTATCAGGCGAGGAGAGGGTAACCCGACTTCTAGGGGGATGATGGCCTCGGACCCGTAGGTGAGATTGAATGGGCTCTCGCCTGTTGGGGTCTGCTTCGTGGTGCGGTAATTCCAGAGCACGTTGGGAAGCTGATCGACCCACAAGCCTTTGGAACACTTGTCTAACCTCTTCTTAATGCCTGAAAGGATCTATCGGTTGGCATTCTCGGCCTGGCCATTCGACTGAGGATGGGAGACGGAGGAGAACCGGTGTTGTATGGCGAGATCTTCACATAAAGCTCGGAAGGCAGCCCCCGTGAATTGCGTTCCGTTGTCCGTAATTAGGACCCTGGGGACGCCGAATAGGCAGATCACGCTCTTCCAGAAGAATTGAACAACCTTGTTTTCGGTAATCGTGGCCAGGGGCTCGGCCTCTAACCATTTCGAGAAATAGTCGACTGCCACGACTAGGAACTTGAGCTGTCCGGGGGCTGACAGAAACGGCCCTAGTAAATCCATTCCCCACATTGCGAAGGGGATCAGACTTGATAGGAAAGTGAGTGGTGCTTGTGGAAGGCGTCGGATGTTGGAGTGCTTCTGACAGGAGCTGCATTGCCGGACGTGTCGTTCGGCGTCCCGTAGGAGGGTGGGCCAGAAATACCCGTAGTTCAACACTTTGCGCGCCAGGGCTCTGGAGCCAGAATGGGCCCCGCCGATGCCCTCATGAAGTTCTTGAAGGGCATAGTCGGCTTGCCCAGGGGAGAGGCACCTCAGGTAGGGCCGTCCGTCCACTTGGGTGAAAGAGCGTTTATATAGGATGCCTCCGATTAGTGTGTAACGCTCGGCTCGGGTTCTTACTCTTCGTGCTTCCTTCGGATCCTCGGGGAGGAGTCCGTCCCTTAAAAATTCGACGAGGGGTTTCATCCAATTGTCCTCGAGGAGGATAGGCAATGTTTCAACGGAGTCAAGTGTATCGTCCTCTATGCTCGGTTTCAGGAGGACTTCTATCAAAACAGTCTGTTCGAAGCCTTGAAAGGAAGAGGAGGCTAATTTGGATAGGACGTCGGCCTGAGCATTTTCTTCTCTGGGGATCCTTTGGATGATGGCCTCTTCAAACAGTGCCATGAGGCTTTTGACTTTAGCCAAGTATTTAACCATCCGGTCATTGCGGGCTTCATACTCGTCGAGGACCTGATTGACGACCAACTGAGAGTCGCTGAAGATCCGCAGGTGTTGTGCCCCTGCATTTCGGGCCATTCCAAGACCGGCTATTAGCGCCTCGTATTCAGCTTCGTTGTTCGAGGCTTTGAAGTTTATACGGAGGGAGTATTGAAGGATGAAGTCATCTGGGCCTGCCAGAATGACCCCTGCCCCGCTTTCCTCACTGCAAGAGGATCCGTCAACATAAACCGACCAGACGGGTGGTCCCTTCACTGTTTGGCTGGACTCGGGGATAGTACTCTCAACTATGAATTCGGCTAGCGCCTGAGCCTTGATCGCGGTCCGAGGCTGATAAGTTATATCGTGCTGGCTCAGCTCGATAAACCATTTCATTAGGCGACCCGAAGTCTCGGGCTTGTGGAGGATCTGCTTCAGCGGCTGGTCGGTAAGAACGACCACCGAATGGGACTGAAAGTACGGGCGAAGCATTCTCACGGCCATTACCAGGGCATAAGCCATCTTTTCAATCTTCGGGTATCGGAGCTCAGCATCCCGAAGCACCTTGCTGACATAGTAGATGGGCTTCTGAGCCCGGTCTTCTTCCCTCACTAAAACTGCACTGAGGGTCTGCTCGGAGGCTGCCAGGTAAAGGTAGAGGGGTTCACCAGGGATCAGTTTGTTGAGGAGAGGGGGATTGACGAGGTAAGCCTTGAGCTGGTCGAAGGACTCCTGTTGTTGCTGCCCCCATTCGAAGCCTTTAGCCCCCCTGAGGGCCTTGAAGAAGGGGAGGCATTTCTCCCCGGACTTTGAGAGAAAGCGCCCTATGGCGGCTAGGCGGCATGTTAATCTCTGAACTTCTTTAACATTTCTTGGAGGGGCCATGTCTAATATGGCCTTGATCTTCTCCGGGTTTGCTTCAATTCCTCGTTGGCTAACCATGAAGCCGAGGAACTTCCCTGATGAGACGCCGAACGCACACTTGTTCGGATTGAGTCTCATATTGTGCTTTCTCAGAACGTCAAACGCTTCTTGGAGGTCGGCCACATGATCGACGCCCCGGATGCTTTTTACAAGCATGTCGTCAACATACACTTCCATATTGCAGCCGATCTGAGCCTGAAAAACCTTGTTGACGAGACGTTGGTATGTGGCACCTGCGTTCTTCAGACCGAACGGCATGACTCTGTAGCAGTAGAGGCCTTGATCGGTCACAAACGAGGTTTTCGGGATATCTGGAGGGAACATCCGGATCTGATTGTAACTTGAAAAGGCGTCCATGAAGCTGAGGAGCTCATGTCCCGAGGTTGCATCAATCAGAGTGTCAATACTCGGAAGAGGGAAGGGGTCCTTGAGGCATGCCTTGTTGAGGTCGGTGAAATCAATACAAATCCTCCAAGTCCCATTGGACTTCTTCACCATTACTACATTCAATAACCACTCAGGATAGTTCACCTCCTGTATGAACCGGGCCTTCAAGATCTTGTCCACCTCCTCTTTAATAGCGAGCTGACGCTCGGGGGCGAACTTGCGCCTCTTCTGCTGAACCGGTTTGGACCCCGGATCAACGCTTAGGCGGTGGACTAAGAGCTCTTCGGAGATACCGGGCATATCTGCAGCTGACCAAGCGAAGAGGTCTTGGTTCTTTCGGATGCATTGTACAATGTCAGAGTATAGGGTGGACGGGAGGGTCTTGCTAACAAAGAACTTGCAGGCTGGCTCCTGCTCAGAGAAGAGCACTTCCTCCAATTCATCCACCGGCTCGGACGTTGGTCGAGCACCATCTTGGGGGATTTCCAGAGTTTCTAAGGAGAGGACGGGTCCGAGGGTAGAGGTCATATAGCACTTGCGGGCCTACTCCTGATTGCCCCTTACTTTCCCTACTCCGGCCCGAGTGGGAAATTTCATTTTGAGATGGTAGGCAGAAGGGACGGCTTCAAGGGCGGCCAGGCCGAGCCGACCTAAAATGACATTGTAGGCTGCTGGGACATCTACGACCATGAAGTCCATCGACTCCGTTCGGGTAGTAGGAGATTTGCCAGCGGTTACGTCGAGGGTAATCACCCCTTCAATAGTCACTGGTACTCCCGTGAACCCATGGAGCGTGTAACCGGCGGGCTTGAGTCTATCTCGGGAGAGCTTTAGGCCCTTGAAAGCGGCGAGGAAGAGGATGTTTACAGAGCTGCCATTATCCACCAGTATCCTCTCCACTTTGAAATTCACCATGTGGAGGCTAATGACGAGTGCGTCACAATGTGGGGTGCGAACTCCTTCAAGATCTTCGTCTGAGAATGTGACAGGCACTCCGAGGCCTTTGGGAGGAGGGGTGGTTCGGACCGAGTTGACTTCTCTTATAAATGCCTTCCAAGAGGAGTTCGAGGAGCCCCCCATTGGGCCCCCATGAATGAGGTGGAGGACTCGCTCTTCCTCAAAGTCAGGCGTCTCTTCTCGTTCCGGACGCTCGTTAGCCCCCCGAGGCGGGGGAGGAAGTCCGGCTCGGTCCTTTCTTACAAACCTGGTCAGCTGCCCCCTCTGGATAAGGGCTTCTATCTCGTTCTTTAAGGCGCAACAATCGTTGGTGTCATGCCTGTGGTCCCGGTGATAACGGCACCATTTTTCTTTGTTTCTCCTCTTGGCGGGGGTATTCATCCTCGGAGCAGGAGGTATTATCCCTTCCTTTTCGACTTCCATGAGAATGGTTGAGACATTAGTGGTGAGGGGAGTGAACTTCTCGAATCTGGGGGGAGGTCGGCGCTGGCCGGCATTATCCTTCTGGAGCTTCTTATCTCCTTCCTCTTCTGTTCCCTTTCTCTTCAACCCGGAGGAAGACCCCTCCCAGTTGGGTCGATGCTCGGCCTCTTCGGCCCGGATGTACTTTTCACTGCGAAGGAGGAGGTCGGAAAAGTTCTGTGGAGGCTTCTTGGCGAGGGAGGAGCGGAGGTTGGAATTGAGGACATTAGATTGAAATGCTGCAGCAGCGACCGACTGGTCGAGGGATGCTATGGACCTGGCTTCTGCTGTGAACCTCTTCACATAGTCTCTCAATTTCTCCCCCTTCTTCTGGTGGAGGTGCAATAGTGAGATGCTGGTCTTCTCAGCTCTACGGCTGCTTACGAAATGGGTGACGAAAAGGGTCTCGAACTGCTTGAAGGAGAATATTGAGGAGGGGGCAAGGCGAGAGTACCATTCTCGAGCTGGGCCCTTGAGAGTTGCGGGGAAGGTTTTGCAGAGGAGGGCATCGGAAGCTTGATGGAGGAGCATCAAGGTCTTAAAGCTTTCGATGTGATCAACGGGGTCGATCTCCCCGGTGTAAGTCTCAAATTGGGGAGGTTTGAAACCGAACTGCACAGGTGCATCCACTATGGTTCAGGAGAAAGAGGGTCGGCTAGGACGTAGGGTCCTTCCCCTAAGTTCTTCTTCTCGGTCTATCTGGCCCAGGCGCCTCTCTACCTCATGAAGACGGCGGTACATGGTGTCGTCCCTCCGACGGTAATCAGTCGAGCCTCTAGACTCGTCTTCGTACGAAGGAGAGCGAGGGCTGCGGCGATGGTAACTTCGGGAGCGACGAGGACTTGGGGTGCACCGGGAGTTGCTAGGAGCAGGACGAGGAGATGGGGACCGTCGGCGAGGGCTTCGAACCGGGGGAGGAGATGGAATCTTGGGTGCGTTGGTGTTGGGACGGAGATTGAGAGCTTGTAGGACGGTCGCTTGGAACTGCTGGAACTCGGCACGTGTGATGGGTGCCTCATTGTTCCTGGGCTGTTGCCGACCTGCAGGGGAGTGCGGCCTTCTTCGGTAGTGCTCGGGGTATTCTTTCCGACCCCTTCAGTTAGGTGACCTTCTATATTCCCGGTGGCGAGGGGACCGCTCGTCCGGATGGTGTTGGCGGGAGGTTCCCTCTCGGGCCCGCTTTTCATCCATATGGCGGCGGAGGGCATCATCTTTCTGGCAGTTGAGGGCGGTATTATGGCGACCAGAGGCTCGGGGATGATGGGAGGCCATAGAGTCCGTAGAGGCGTTGTGGATGGAGACGTGTTCTTGGTGAAGAGGCTGTTTTTGAGGGTTAGGACCCTTTGGAGGTGGCTGATTTGGAGGATGAAGGTCCTGTTGGAGTGGGTCCTCTGCTTGAGGAGGAAGTTGTCCCTGCTGTTGGGTAGGCTGGATGGGAACTTCTTGCTGCTGATCGGGGTTGGGTCCTTTGTTGGACCCTCTTGATCTGACTTTCCTGGGAGGCATGGCTGGAGAAGATCTGTTCACCGGGAAGAGGAGAGGTTTCTATTCGTTAGTTTCCCACAGACGGCGCCAATCTGTTGCCGCTAATTTCGGTATGGGGGCAAACAGATAGTATTTGTGGATTCTTAGGAAAACTGAATAGTAAACCTGTATACCTGTTCCGTCGGGGTTTGATCGTCGCTCCCGCCGTACACCTGCAAAAAGTGCGAGACACCGGGGTTGTTCCCGGCGACGCACCCTCCGACGCTCAAGTCAGTAATCAGAGAGATTATGAAAGAGCGCAAAAACTGGAGAAAGATTGATTACCTCTTAATGGAGATGGATGGGGGGTATTTATAGGCGTCTTAGGGAACGGATTAGGCATGTAATTCCTGTGTATAGATAAGGAATGTAATCCCTAATCCCCAGTGAAAGGATAGATATGAATCAGGGCCGTTGATTAATGTTAATCAGAAACCCTAATTCTATCCTGCTGGACCGGGTTTGTTGCGGGTTGAAGCCCGCACCTAGTTGTGGTAGATCCGTTCGCGGGTTATTGGATCTGTGAGAAGGAGACCCAGTACCCGCTTCAGACCCGTTTGTAGGTGAAATTACTATCTTACCCCGGGGCTTCAGGATTCGTGTCCAATTTGGACGGTCTCGATTAAACCCCTATTTTTAGCCACATCAGAACTCATTATCATAAGTGGAGTATTTTTTATTTTGCTTCGTTCAGCTTTTCACTGAAATAAGCAACATGATGACTCTCTTAACTGAGGACTCCACCTATACCAATACCTGAAGCAATGTACGTTACTTCAAAAACTACAGTGAAATCAGGCAACCTCATGACAGGTGTCTGAGTCATCCTCTTATTGATCTCTTCGAAGGCTTTCGTGGCTTCTTTCGATCAAACAAATTCACCTTTCTTCAAACAGTCTGTTATCGGAGCCATAATTGTGCTAAATCGTTGCACAAACCGACAATAGAAGGTGGCAAGACTAAGAAAACTCCGCACATCACGAATATTGCGGGGCTCAGGCCACTTAGTAATAGCTCATCTCTTTTCTGGGTCAGCGGATACTCCTCGGGCAGAAACAATAAATCCCAGAAAGATAGTCTGATCAGAGAGGAATGTACATTTGGAAGGATTAGCGTAAAGCTATTCCTTCCTCAAAATAGTACAGACCTGTCTCAAATGGTCAATATGTTACCTAACGGATTAGCTATTAATGAGAATATCATCAAAGTAAACCACAAGGTACTTGCCCATAAAGGAACAGAGTACTTGCGTCAAGATTCTCATAAACGTGCTCGGGGCATTCATCATTCCAAATTGCATGACCATCCATTCGTACAGGCCATCCTTCGTTTTTAAGGCGATTTTCCATTCATCACCAGGACGAACACGTATTTGGTGGTAGCCACTTTTAAGATCAATCTTGGTAAAGAATGTGGCACCAGACTTCATGTCCAACATGTCATCAAAACAAGGAATGGGAAAACGATATTTTACTGTGATCTTGTTTATGGCACGACTGTCCACACACATATGCCAGGTTCCATCTTTCTTTGGCGTCAATAGGGTAGGAACAGCGCAAGGACATAAGCTTTCACTGATGAAGCCCTTTGCCAATAACTCATCAACTTGACTTTTCAACTCTGCATGCTCTGTTGGATTCATCCAATAATGTGGCAAGTTAGGAAGACTCGCTCCCAAAAACAAATCAGTAACATGTTGGATGTCACGCAGTGGGGGCAACTGGTTGGGAAGGACGGCAGGAACACATATGCAAATTCCTGTAGGACACAGTAACTTGAGGCGGAATGAGTGATTTAGGATCTTTAGGGTTCTCGTTGTGAGTAGAAGAATGGTAGCCCCTTTGTCAATTTCTTTCGTAAGTTCCTTTTCACCTATATACATTAATTCCTTTCCCTTTCTCAAGGGAGCCGGTGTTGTTTCAGTCAGACCAGTTCGTGGTCTCACGGATATAAGCTTTATTTTTAGTCCATCGTGCTAGAACACACATTGGTTGGATCAACCATATATGGTCACATCGTGATCGTATAACCAATGTCTCCCTAAAATGACTTGACCTACATCCAATTTGAGCATATCACACCAAATTTCCTCTTTGTAAGCTTTGAAATCCACAGGGACCAAACATCGTTGTGTTAGATAGAGGGCTGTCGCATCAATTGAAGATACTTTGTATGGGTGTGGATGAGGTTCAGCCTTAAGTCCACTCATAGCTAAGACCGCAGAAGAGATAGCGTTGACACAACTCCCACTGTCAACAATTACCTTGTAGTTTTTGCCACCTATAGTTGTAAAGGTGTGTAATATAGCAGTGCGCTTCCAATCATCTTCTTCTTTTGACTTGGACAAAGCACATCCAACTATATTCAAGTGGGGTGATTGGATAAACCGAATACCGTGGAGATACTGGTCATCCTCTTCTTCGCCGAAGTCATCGCCTTCAATAGGCTCATAGGAAAACTCATTGTCAGAATCATCAGCGATGACAGCGGTATCCTCTACTATATTAATCCTACTGGGGCTGAGACAGTTGCTAGCAACATGACCGTATCCCTTACATTTATAGCACTTAGTGAGAGAGTCAATCTTAAAGTAGTCTCTTCCAGTGTTCTTACCCTTATGTTCATCTCTACGTGAATTGAAATTTGAATTAGGTTTGCCGGGGTAAGATTTTTTGGGGTTCTAAGAGGGATTCTTAGGCCTAGACGGATCAGTAGAGGTCATTCTAGAGGAGTAATCTCTCGAATCACTGGACTTAGAATGAGAACTAGCTTTAAGGGAATCCATATCGAGGATAAGGGCATAGGCTGCCGCTAGTGAGTCCACATTTCTATGAATTATCTCGTTCCTAAGATCGGCTCGTAGTCCAACTCTGAACCTAGAGAGAGTTTGTTCTTCACTCTCTCTACCTAAAGCATTGCACCGAATAAAGAAGCCATCAAACTTATCAACATATTCTTGTGTGGATTTACTTCCTTGATAAAGTTGGTTCCACGAATCTAGCAATCGGGTGTGGAATGATAACGCTACATATCTCTCAGTGAGCTTCTCTTTCACGGCTTTCCAAGTGGCTATGGGTGCTAGGTCTCTACCTCTACGGGCATATTCAAGATTGGTCCAGTGTTGTTGAGCTTTCCTTGTTAATTTCATCGTGGCAAATTTAACTTTCAGGGCTTCACTCATGTCAAACCACAAAAAAGTAGTAGTCCATCACACGGATCCAATCAAGATAAACTTGGGGTTCCATGTGGCCTTCAAAATGGGAAACGTCAGCCTTAACCTTCTTCTTATATTGTTTGTCAGGGTTACGTTCTTGACGTCGATCGTCACGAACATTCCCATAAGGGATCTGACGATTAGCATGAAGCTCAGGGACAATAGTTTGATTTAGTTCCACTTCCTCAAGCCTCTGATTGATATTGGTAAGAATTGCTTGAATGATAGCTTGGGTAGCAGAAATATCATAGTTGTTCATCTCAGTTCGGGGAGGTCTAGGGTTCCTAATTGAGTGGTCAGGGAGGGAGAATGATGAGGACATCGGTTCAAGATGATTCGGGCATTTCTATCAGCGCAAACATCTTCTAGGACAGCTGCTTCATTAGCTTAGTATTTATTTCAGTACCATATTTGTTTTTTGGCAATTATAGCCATATGTAATCTTTCTTTTACGCATTAGAATATTTTGAGATTTTTATTATATTTTAAGATTTGTATCAAGATTTGCTTTGAGCCTATTTTTTTGCCTTGAGATTAATGAGAAGTGAGGCTATTCTTGATTAGAAAATTTATTGTGTTGAGTTTTGCTCATCATCTCTCTTTCTGTGTGATACAATTGAGATATAATTATTAGGGTTTATGATAAATCCTAATAAACTTTTAGGGTTTGTGATAAACTCTAAAACTACCCCCAAATCCCCAAATTCAATACAAATTCCTAATCCTAATTTCCCAAATTAAAAATCAAACCCTAATCCCCAAATATAATTACCCGAAACCCTAATCCCTTACTCCTCTTCTTCTTCCTCCAAATCCCGACCCCGACCCATACTGGAACCCCAACACCCCGTCGTCAACCTCCTGCCACCTTCATCATCCCCTACAGTTTCCCCCATCCCCGTCGACCCACCGCCACCCTGTCGTTGCCCCAACCCCGAAACCCATCCTCTCCCTTTCTCGTCACCATTGAACCACCCCCAAAACCCCCGCCACTTCTTCCCATCTCCTCTACTTCCCGAAGCCCTGCAACCCCACGACGAACTCTTTTTCACCGGACCCAGCGCCAGACCCTGAGATCCTTCCACCCCTCCTCAACACCTCGTCTGATTCCACCTCCGCTCGAACCAGCCTACCTCGTCGACCCCCTCCTCCAGAGCACAACAACTCAGATCTGATTCTTGTTGACGGGATAGCTTTGGTGTTGGGACAAGATATTAGATCTACGTGTGGAACTCAGAACAAGTAGCAACACGTGCTTCAAACCTCGATATACTCTTTCCACTTTTCAAATATTTGTGTTATACTGCTTTATCATCTCTATTGTATTATTTAATTTAACTATCAACCACAAATATTGAGATCGGGTGTTCTACTTGCCTAATTAGAGTAGGAATCAATATTGCATCTTTTACTTGCTAAGAACGCTTAGGGATATAATTATTGATTGGTAGAACAGAATTATTAATTGGGTTTGTTAAACTTAATTCAATTCTTGAAAATCCATCAAACCGATTAACTGTTTAAAATTCTAACGTTGATCCGCACTACATGTTGGTAAAACTAATCCTGTACGATTCTTGGAAATTCTCTATTTCGGGTTAGTTTTTCATCATTTTGGTATCAGAGCGAAGGTTCTTAAGACCCTAGTTCTTGCATCATTTAGGCATCAATTTTTGCATTCATTTAGGATCTTGTAGTATTTTATTTTTTTTCTTTCTTTACTTTAGATCATTTCAGATTTATTATAATTAAAATAAAATAAAACTAGCACACACGACCCATAGTTTTTCCCTTTCGGTGAATGCGTCTTTGCAGCACCATCACAGATCCGGACGAGCCTTTCTTATCCCTCTCAAATCACCCAATTAGGAACCCTAGACCTCCTCGACCTGAAATGGACAACTCTGATATTTCCGCTACCCTAGCTGCCATTCAAGCAAATCTTACCAATAGCAATCAGTGGCTTGAGAAAATGGAATTAAATCAAACTGTTGCCCCTGAGCTTCATGCTAATCGTCAGATCCCTCAAGGGAATGTTCTTGACGATTGACGTCAATAACGTGACCCTGACGACCAATATAAGAAGAACGTTAAGGCTAATGTTCCTCATTTTGATGGCCACTGGAACCCAAATCTTATCTTAATTGGATCTGTGCGATGGACCACCACTTTATGTGGATTGACATTAGCGACACCCTGAAAGTTAAATTTTCCATGACGAAATTGACTGGGAAAGCTCAACAACACTAGACCAATCTTGAACACGCCCGCAGAGACTGAGTTTTCAATACCGTTATTTTGCCTATACGTATATATTCGTCAACCACAACAGCAGCACCTCCGTACGCCAAACATCGTAGTGCCGCTTTAATTTTTTGATGAGGAGTTAATCCAAGTTGTGTACAAGCATCCTGGGACTGGAGAAAATACTGATCATAACTCACTACAGCATCCAATACCCGGTTGAAGAGTTGTCGATGCATACGGAATCGACGACAGAAAATTGAATCTGGGTAAACTGAATTTTTGGTGAAGTAGTTTTTCCACATCCTTCTATGACCATCTTCTCTTTCTCGAAGAATGTAACGACGATGATGGTTTTGTTCACTAGCTTGGATTGCCTTACCAATCCTTACTAGACGGTTATGAACAATCCTAGAAACAATATTGTTGTCCTCCTCTGATGAATCAGAAGATGAACTCGAGGAAGAAGGTACATGTAAATTAGCCATAGTTTGAATGGAAGATAAATTTTTGCAGTGGGTAATTTTGGAGTTGAAGTTGACAAAGTCTACTGGAGAAATAAATGTACACAGGATGGCAACATATAAATACTGATCTTGCCGCTTGAAGAAGAACGAATCATCAATGTCCCGTCCAATCTAAAAGTTAATAAATAGGTGTAAAAAAAGTCAAAAACTATTCTTCGTAGAAAGGAAAGTAATTGTGAATAATGGGTACGGAAGTGAATAAATACAAAAATCTATGTCACTACAATCCAAGTATAAACCTTGTAGGCATGTGACATTAATATTGTGACTACAGTACCCTCAAGTCTACTTTCCCCAAGTTAATACAGGATGACATTAATGTTGTGGTTACAAATGAGAAAAACAAATTTGAAGTTGACATTAATACCCTCATGTGACATTTACAAGTTAACATTTACAAGTTGAATATTAATACCATCAAGCTATATAGAAAATAAATGATGTACTATTTTTCCTATTCTTCATAATTATACTGTGTTTCAGGCACAAATGAGGACGTGGATGCTCCAGTGTCATCTAAATTCGGATTCAATAATCTATGTCGGGAATTAGATGATCTGCTCATCGATACAGATCACCTAACATTTGGTAATTCAGGTGGAATTGATTTTCTCAAAACCATTTCTAAAAGTATTATTCGTCGTAGCTGTGCTTCGGTGTTGCTCAATTGTTGACAATGAGTGTATAACTCCTCCTGTGGAAAGGTATAAGATATATAAAATAATGAGAGTACGTAAAATATATTCTAACATAATAATGTTATTAAAGCCGAAAATGTATATACAATTTTGGTAACTCACATATGATGGTTGCCCACTTTGATGAAACGGGACATTGATATTAGCGTTCAAATTCTTGATAAGAGTATCACCTAGAAAAAGTGGCACTTCAACGTAAGGTTGACCAAGCATTACTGAATTATCTATAATGGATTGACTAGGATACTCGGCCAGTAGCCAAAATGGAGGTGCAGCATATGGCAACTGAGAGGAAGGATCTCTAATTGATGCTGGCCTAAAGAAATCAACATTTGCTGCATCAGAGAGTGTCGGCATTATCGGACAAATTGAAACCTTTGCCCAATACTGATCATAAGCGATCTGCTCTACACGACATACGAAAGGTGATGCTTCAATATGTTCAGGAAGTGTAGCACTGAATGTCATGAAACGCATGAGAGGAGGTGGGTCTTTTGGGATAGCAATTACTCCAGTAAGTTTCCAAATACAACGATCACCCAGATACCATACACCCTGCAATCAAATGTTTACTTTAGCATAACCAAACTATTCAAGTATTGTACATAAATATGAAAAAAAATAATATACCTTGCCGCAATACGTAAAAGCATGTCGATAACGTGAAATGAATCTGGCAGCTTCAATTTCATATACGTCTTTAATTGTTGATCCATTATATGGTTGCCAAATGATGGAGGAAGAAGTGCGAATCTCCAACTGATCACGAGCCATCGATTGATTGTACCTAATAGGATCAGATCGGCTTAAATCCAAGAATTCTTTATTCCATCGAATAATTTTTGGCCATACATCAGAATTAGCCATGTGAGTCTCTATAAAGATGTTCATATCTCTAACTGGAATACAACAATTTGTGTATTCGTAAACCCATAACTGTAAAACATAATTATCAAATATGTTACGAACATCACAATTAAAATAACATAATGACATTATTCGACTAAAATTAGTATGTAATATGTTTAGTATTACCTCCAATACTTGCCACGGCCCATTAAATCCCTTCACTCTAAGTCTGCTACATGAGTCTAAAGACAAATACAGCAGAGCAAGTGCATGACTACCCTAATCATATTTGGCAACATCATTCAGGTCTACAACTGCGGCTAGCCAACCACACCTTACTAAACCAGCACCATTAGGGTAAAGAAATGTACCGAGAAAGAACATAAAGAAAGTTCGTGCAATCCTCGTTGTTAGTGCCATATCGATTTCGGCTTCTTCAATTACAGTATTGGTAAAATAATTTTTGAAAAATGAATACTGTATACCCTGTGATTTCCAATTATCCACTATTAATTCTGAAAATAAGCGAGTCTGAACAATTTGGAAATTATAGGCCTCGTCGTCATATGGAGGCACGTCGTCATATGGAGGCAAGTCGCCGATACCGATAGGAATCCCCGTTAGCATAACCCAATCCAATGGAGTGAAACCCAACTCACCACACGGTAGGTGGAAAGTGTAGGTAGTGTCCCACCATCTCTCTACGAGTGCCTCGATGAGCTGATCCGACGACTTGTTTGTATTGATTTTCATGAAACGGTGCCATCTAGTTATTTAATCAGTGGGACCCGTGAGCAGTACTAATTGTACATCATGATTGGGTCCTTCCAATTTTTCCTGAATTTACAAAAACCGCCCTCAGGGGTAACAATAATATATTGATTTATATGTTTGGAATCGTCTACTACACGATTCCAACTGGATTGATCAGCAAAGTCGACATTTAGAATCTCTTCTTCACCTTCGTTGCTTGTGTTGCCATGAGCTGGCATCTATTCCCGCTTTGATTTTAAACGACCAATAAATCTTCGTATCGAAGACATTTTTTCTCGACTAATTAAGAAATTGATACAAAGAGTTGGGCTTAAGAAATTGAGGTAGAGAGTTGGGCGAGAGCAGATTGAGGTTTGCTTCGTTCCAATATAACTTCATCTCAATATAAGAATAAGAACTAGGGGTAATTTGGTCAATAATTTTTTAATAAAGCCTAAATTTACTCCCCAAATAACGGAAAAGTAAAAAAAGCCACAAAAAAATGGTCGGACACAAAGTGACTTTGCGTCCGAGACCCCCCCAAAACCCGGATGCAATGTCACTTGGCATATGTTCAATTTTGTTTTTTTTTTCTTTTTCCTTCGGACGCAAAGAGAAGCTCCATCTAGCATTTTAAAAAATTATTAAATCCCTCCGACGCAACTTCAAGCTCCGTCTGATATTATTATATATTAAATTGCTATAATATACCATTCGACGACTGCGGCAAACTCTCAAAATGCTATATGTAAATATGCATTTATGCATTTTTAAACAATTCCGACTGTAGATGCTCTAATCAGGCTAAATCTAAGCCTTAGAATTTCTTAGTACTCATATTTCAATTTTTTTAAAATTATCACTGAAATACAAAAAACATAAAAATATTAGAATAATAGATATATCTGAAACTATAGCACAGAGCTTTTCTCAGCAAAATATCAACTTTATTTTATTTTATTTTATTTTATTTTTGACGCAATCAAGATACAATTGTTATCTGACAGTTTTCATAAAATTTAGCCCCTTGTGTTTTTTCTTTCTTTTAATCCAACCTTGAATTTGCTTTTAGTATATGAAGCTTGGTTCGGTGATTGGCAAAATTTGCATATCATATAAAGGTCATTGTTATAGTACAAGTGCAATTCTCTCAACCCTTCAACATCTTTCAGGTTTTAGCCTAGTTGTAGGGTATCTTTCACAAGGTATTAGAACACTCCAGTTTTGAACCTTGTTGGTGCATTTAATTTATTTCAAATTTTTTGAAAAAAATGGCTATCTCGTTGCGCATATCCAGATCTCGGTCCACAAGTTATTGGGCATTTATCATGTTTCTTTGGCCAATTAAAAATGGGCACTAGACCTACTGGAGCATGGTAGAGTACAAGTGCAATTCCATCAAACCCTCTACAACTTCGATGTTTTAGCCTAGTTGCAGGGTGTCTTCCACAGTTAAAAAATAAGTGCGACACATGCCTTATTTGCACCTCATATGCTGAAGCATGGTTCTGAGACCTTCATTTTTTAGCCTCAAGGCATTTTTTCCCCATAAAATTTCCTCTAACAACATATACAATGAAATAAATAACTAAAGTCATAATAATTGTATAGTTGTATTAAAATCTTTTCAGCTAACAATATTGGAACCTTGCAAAGTCATGTGTGCCACAAAACTAAACGAGAACGCATTTGTCATGACAAATTAGATGCAGGCCACCCCCTGCTCTCATATTTGCTTCGTTGACAACAATTGCTGACAATAATTGCTGGCCACGTAAGACCATCTCCAACCCACAACACCAAAATGGTGTAACTTTTACACTAAAATGGTGTAAAAGTTACATCTAACATAACTTCATCTCCAACCCACAACACCGTTTTTAACACCAAAAATGAATATTCCTTTCATATTCTCCTCTATCTTCTTTTTAAATAAATTTTAACTAAAATCCTCATTTCTAGTCTATTTCATCAATTCACCACACTAATTTTTATTACGTATTAATCATATGATAAGTTTCATAATTTTAACAAATTTGAACAAAATATCATATGAGTAAATTATATTTTATTATCTAAAATGAAAGTCATATATTATTAGAAATAAATGATCTAAAATGACAAATCTATGTTAACATTGAACAATTTTGAACCAAAACATTAAATTTCATAATTAAACATGAAATACAATTTGTTACAAATATATGTTGACGGTTTAATTAACCATCTGAATTAGTATACTCCTTCCACAAATGATCAATTAGTGCATTACGAAGCGCAATGTGAGCATTATCCTTGATTTGTCTATGACGAGCAAGAAATTGTTGAAATCTTGTATTTTCATCTACTACCATTTTAAATTCTACAGGTGGAGCTTCCCTCGCATCTTCGATTGGTCCGTCAAGATCACGTTCATCTTCGACAATTATGTTGTGCACAATAATGCACGCAGTCATTATGTCGTGCAACACATTTTTTTCTCAAACAACGTGCCGGTCCTTTCACGATTGCAAAGCGTGATTGGAGAACTCCAAATGCACGTTCTATATCTTTTGTACATGCTTCCTGTTTCATAGCAAAATATTTTTTCTTCCGACCTTGCGGTTGTTGAATAGTTTGTACAATAGTGGACCATTTTGGGTATATAGCATCAGCTAAATAATAACCCATGTTATACACTTTTCCTTGGATAACATAATAAGCGGGAAGAGCAATACCTTGAGCTAGGTTAGAAAAAAGATGAGACGACTCCAACACATTGATATCATTATTGCTGCCCGGCATACCAAAATATGTGTGCCATATCCAAAGATCATAATCTGCTACATCTTCAAGAATAATAGTTGGTGACCCATTACGACCTGCGTATTGTCCAGCCCATGTCGTGGGACAATTTTTTCACTACCAATGCATACAATCGAGACTGCCCAACATGCCCGGGAAACCACGTTGTTGACCAACATTGAGTAGTCGTGCAACGTCATTAGCAGAAGGTGTTCTTAAATACCGCTCTGCAAATATCTCCATAATAGCTCGGCAAAATCTCTTCATACTTTCAATTTTCGTGGACTCACCTATCTTAATGTACTCGTCTGTAGCATCTGCCGGTTGACCGTATGCCAACATCCGGAACGTGGCTGTTACTTTCTGTAAACTTGATAATCCCAGTCTACAATGGCCATCACTTCGTTGTTGGAAGTAGTATTCATGATCTTTGATCGCATCTAAAATACGTAGGAACAAACTTCGAGACATTCTAAATCGTCGGCGAAACATGGCATCACTGTAGTTCGGGTTCTCTGCAAAATAGTCGTCGAATAAATTGCGATCTACGGTTTCCCGATCACGATTGATCAACACATGACTAGGAATCGATCCACCTTGATTGCTTCGTTGATTTAAATAGCTGTTGACGATCCTGTTGTTGTAGTCGAGCGCTTGATATATAGCCGTTTCGGTGGCATCAATTTCGGCCAGAACACCCATCTCGTCGTCATCCGAAGAAGAACTAGAATTTGCATTATTTGATGGACCTCCAATATCGAAATTCATTTTTCAAGTGAAGATATTGAAGAAATTATTCTGAATTTTTTGGAGGGTAGATAGAAGAAGCAAAGGAGTTCAATTTTTTTTTTGAAGGATCATAGTGTAGTATGTTATTTATAGTAAGGGCAAATATGTTTGAGTGCATTGGATTCTCTCTCAAAAGATGTGTGACTAGCATTTGACCATGTGTACACCAGTTTGAATGCATCAGTTTTGGTGTAGACTTGTTTGAGTGCATTGGATTCTCTTTCAAAAGAAGTGTGACCTGCCTTTGATTAAGTGTACACCAGATTGAACGCATCGGTTCTGGTGTAGACTTGTTTGAGTGCATTGGATTCTCTCTCAAAAGATGTGTGACCTGCCTTTGACCAAGTGTACACCAGTTTGAACGCATCGGTTTTGGTGTAGACTTGTTTGAGTGCATTGGATTCTCTCTCAAAAGAAGTGTGACCTGCCTTTGACCAAGTGTACACCAGTTTGAACGCATCGGTTCTGGTGTAGACTTGTATGAGTTCATTGGATTCTCTATTAAAAGAAGTGTGACCTGCCTTTGACCAAGTGTACACCAGTTTGAACGCATCGGTTTTGGTGTAGACTTGTATGAGTTCATTGGATTCTCTCTCAAAAGAAGTGTGACCTGCCTTTGACCAAGTGTACACCAGTTTGAACGCATTGGTTCTGGTGTAGACTTGTTTGAGTGCATTGGATTCTTTCAATGCTTAAGATTCCACAAATGATTTTTTTCCTATATATAGCAAACTACACTTGTTGTGCAAACACTCATCTTTCTAATATTTGTATTCTCAACCGTAAAGTTCCTAAGAAAATGTCTATACGAGCTTCTGGATATGTTATTGGTGAAGATGTGCTCCTTTGCGAAACTTATTTAGAAATTTCTCAAGACCCTATTACGGGTGTTCGCCAATCCGCAAAACAATTTTGGACTCGTGTAGAGTGACGCTACCACCAATCAGGATACCAGAGTTGGGATTGCCATACCAATCAAGATACCAGAGTTGGGATTTCAGGCTATAATGAATGAAGTAAAAAAATTGAATGAATGACTCAAACAAATAAAGAATATGAATCCAAGCGGTGCATTAGATGCAAATATTGTGAGAACTTCTTTAAACTTATTTTTCACTATTATTAATACAGTTCGGTTACTTTTTAACATTAATTTTATTTTCAATTTGCAGTTACATCGAGCGAAAAAGCTATTTATGCAAGATCCCAAGTTTAAGAATGGTTTCAAATTTGATCATGTTTGAAATTTTGTTAAGGAATTTGAAAAGTTTAAAGATAGTGTCACAACTGTAAGACAAAATGTCCGAAGCAGTCAACTTAACTATGGCTCATCACAGTCCGATAATCCAACTCCTTAATATCCCGTATGATCTCTTGGTCAATCATCTTTTGCTCCAAATTTAGATGAAATCAATTTTGGTTCTAGTTCGTATGAACGACCCGTCGGAGTGAAAAAATCCAAGTTGAAAAGGAAAACTGATGAAAATTTGAACGATATTGGAAAAGGAAATCAACAGCTGGTAGAGTTGTTGAAGAAGACAAACTTCGACAGGAAGAGACAAATTGATATCTAGGAGAAACAGTTGGCATTCAAAAAAGAGAGAGAAGAGAATAAAATCTTCAATTGCTCATCAATGTTGAATTCAATTGCTGATCCAACCGTACGTGAGTTCTTTCGAGCTAAACAAGTATCAATTATTCAAAAAAGAGCTGAAGAACAGCAAAAACTTCCTTTTTCTTGCACTAATGACTTGGGGCAATATTTCACTAATATTGGAGAATCTGGAAGCAGTTTACCAGATTTCTAAATTGCCGCTTTATTATTATGTATTTTTCATATTTCGTTTCAGCATAAGTTTAGTTTGAATATCTATGTAATCTTAGGTGTAACATTGTTTCAATGTTTGGTGTTTTTTAATGTGCATTTCATATTTTTCTTAAGTATTATTTACACTTCGTATAAAATTCACTATTTAGATCAACGTACGATTCACCACACTTTCAAAATAACTAACAAATTGTTAAAATTGTAAAATTAATTTAGTTATAACTAAAATACACTTGTGAAAAAAATATTAAATTTTCTAAAACACAAAATTGCCTACAACACAAACCTATAACTAAAACACACATTTATCTATAAAAATGAGGCCTTATTTGCAATTTAACAATTTAAAAAAATGCCATTGATGAATGGTGCCACGCTAGATTTGGCGGAGCACTGTTCATCCACACCAAAATCGCCAAATATGGCGCTGGAATTGGCGTGGGGTTGGAGCACAATCCAGTGTCATTTCTAGCGTTAAGCACCAAAATGGCGCTGGGTTGGAGCTGCCCTAACATTCCCTGTTTTAAGACAATTGGAGAAGGTCATCAACGTTTGCAACAAGTTCTCAAGATTAGCATGGAGATGGATATTTTTTGTGTTCACAAAAAAATTATATTTTTTCATTCATTTCAGAAATTGATATTTTTCATACTGCAACAAGACACAGAAGGATAAACTGTAGAGCTAAAGAATAAATAAATACACAGATTAAATAGGAGTGCAAATATAGAGCATACCAATCAGTTTGGCCCAAACAAGTTCCCTAGGTTCAAGAGCTTTGCAACTTTCCAAGGCAGAAAATTCCATCATTGCCATCATTGCCAACATTTCACTGTAAACAAGACCATTCTTCTCCATGTTGGAAGTACTGATTTTCAGACTCAAATGTTGCATTTCCTCAGAAAAAATATGAAATTGAATGTCGTGATCCATGAGAATCAGATGCTCAATATCACCATCAGCGTATTCAATCTGGTATATGTTTAATTTGCATTCGTAAGTTACCTTTCAGGGGAAAGTAAAGCAGCACTAACAAGTAGGCCTAGGAGAAGTGTGAATATCTTACATACAACAATTATTTTGGCAAGAAACAACTAATACCATCAGTGTATAGTAATATTTAAAACTGAGGAAAAGGACAACCTTTGCTAGTAAGCTGGGCATAATGTTTGTAATTGTGTGAAACTGTGAATGACATTGCAAGTAATACATATCATAACTAACTAATGCAACAAAACAACAAAATCCCCTGCATTAGAAGCCTCCAAAGTCCAATTTTCTAACACCACTTTCATGAAGAAAAGAGGCTATAGTCCTTTTTTGGGGGTTTAGTTTTCGAAACTCCAAGTGAAGTCAGTCTGATCCCAAACAAAGCATACTTGTTGTAAAACTCCAATTAAAAAACTAAATCAAGACAATTATCACTGAATACTCATACTAAGACACATTGCGAAGAAAACAATCACAATGCTTCTTGGATGCCGAATCGTACCCACTCATAGAACCCTTACACCAATCGCCATCGTTTGGCCAATAAATCTGCAAATTCCAATAAACATACATTCAATGAAAAAAAATCTTTAATGAACAGTTTAATTTTTACCTAATAAAACAAAAAAACAAAAAAAATCACAAATCTTGCAAGTCCATCCGACAAAAACATTTGAATCCATTTCTACAAAACCCACCTCAACCAACTTCTTCATCTTTGAATCCTTCCCTAAATTCGGAGGAGCCCTCTTTTAAATCATAGGATACCCTCCTTTCCTTCCTCTCAACAAAACCTCAGTTCCAATTCCTGACGAATCCAAACCCAAAAGCTTGTAGTTCTTCTCCCTGTTCTTAACCACGGCAATTCCACCATCAACTTGTTGCTTCTTGTTCCTCTGTTTGTTCACAAGTGGAATATCCAACTTCTTCTTCTCTTTTTTATCATTTTCTTCTTCCAAGGCAGACAATGGTAACATTTCATTGTGATCATTCTTCTCGAAGCTGGAAGCTCCAAATTTCAGATCCAAATGATGCATTGTTCCAACTCGGCCTCCTGTGGCATGGTTGGACGTTGCGGGCAATCTTCTTGCCATCGAAGCTGCAAACCCTAGATCTGAGTTCAAGATGAGAGAAGGAAGAAGAAGATGAATAGGACTACATGCCACAACTTCTATTCATAATAGGATTGAGTTACAAGAGCTCATTCATACAAGATGAAGAAACACGTGCATAGCACGGAAATGAACAAAAACTTCGTAATAGAATTACATTATGAAGGGGCCCAGAGTAACCCACCTCCAACATCATCCTTACAGTTGTTTACTACGTGCATTGCGCACCATTATTACAGGGTCTAATATGAATGATGCATAGACTATTTACAAAAGAACCCCTAAAGACAAACAATTACTTGTGGACTGATATGCTTTGATACCTCTCTTTCTGCAGCTTCAACTCCAACCGATCAGATCCAAGCTCAGACACTTGGATCATTCCTTCCCCCTTCAAAAAGTGCATTCAGGGACGCATGAAATGCATGTAAGCGCCAGTAAATGTCTTAATAGCTCTCTCACGTAGCTCCAGACTCCAAGGACCCTTCCCATTGTACCAAAATCTCAGTTACTGCAATACCCCTCCAACACTCAAGCTAGGGGCTACATCTGCATAATAAGTAGGAATTGCAGATGAATGTGCAACAATATAGCCAACATGTCTCTTTAATTGAGAAACATGAAAAACATCATGTATTTTAGCCTTCGATGGCAACAACGGCTTGTAAGCTACAGGACCAACATTTTCTTTCACCTGATAACAACCATAGAACAAAGAAAAGAGCTTATGTACCCTATGTCCCCCCACAGTTACCTGTCAATAGGGCTTCAACTTCAAGTATACCCAATCACCTACTACATAAGTTCTATCAGTCCTATGAGAGTTAGCTTTGTGTTTCATTCTGCTTTGAGCTTTGAGCAAGTTATCCTTCATTATTTACAACGCCACATCCCTGCTAATTAAATCATCCTCAACAGTTTGCACTCTAGCAGAGTGAGGCACATAGGACAATACTGATGGAGGTGCTTTACCAAACTAAGCTTGAATAGGAGACACCTAAGTAGAGCTGTGAAGATGGGTATTATAACTAAAGTTTTCCCAATGCAGCCATTTAACCGATTCTTGAGGCTTATATGTAGCAAAACAATGCAAGTAAGTCTCCAAAACTTTGTTGAGTACCTCTATCTGTCCATCAGACTGGGGGTGAAATGTTGTGCTTAAGCAGAGCTTGGTCCATTGCTCATTCATCGACTCTCTCCAAAAATTACTTGTAAGACCAACATCTCTATCAATGACAATGGTTTTTAGCAGTCCATATAACTTGAATACTTGAGCAAAGAAAATGGAGGCCACTATTCTTGTAGTATATGGGTGACTCAGGGGTATAAAGTGTGCATACTTGTGAGTCTATCAACTATGACCAAGATAGTAGTATAACCACTGCTGTAACGCCCCGAATCCCAAATACAATTGAATTCGAGAGTTCTACAGGATCTTTCCACTTCATTTAGTACAATTTTACAAGGAAATTTGAACTTTTCACTTTACATCAGAGTTACATGAAAAACGTTACAATTTACACTGCACAGCGGAAGTAAAATTACAACATTTAAATGAATGTACAACAACTTGAACAATCTTTAAGCATCTCTTCCTCTTTAACCTTTATCATGCCATTCCCTGCATACGAAACTGTGGGTACGTCAGTTTATTCAACCGACGAACATTATACACGGCCATCCTCTCTATGTCGGAAATAGTATAACTCATTTTCCATATTTAGCAAACACAAACTTGTCACATATCAAACTAAAGGGACTACCCTCTTGATGTCGTGTTGTGATTGTGCACTTAGTCCTTAATACAATTATTGATATTATATGATACTAATGCGCACTTGTTCGGATTCTATGCATCCCATACTACATAGGTCCGAGGGTAAGCCCTTAATCGTTCTTCATCTTTGTAGGGTTCAATCCCTCGTCATGACTTAATCTACTACTGTAACTACGGTAAGTATCCTAGATATTTTCTGACATACGAACTCATGTATAGGTGCCCGGGAGGGAATCCCAACGCACTGACACATGACTCATCATGCAGGCATCCTGTGGTAATTCAGCTCCTACCATAGATATGACACCACCCGCAGTCTTCAAACACCCCACGAGCGTTGCCACCGGGACGGTACTCTGGAGCAGTATCCACGCCTTATCATGACTCATCATGGGACATCCTGGGATACGCTCTCGCCGACAATCCAATGGCCCTCATACTCAATGTTTTTCTCTTACTTTCATCACCTCTTCACTATGTAACTAATCCTTAATTTTAATGAAATCATGACCAAAATCAAAGCTCTAGAGTTAGCCATCTCACTACTACCGGTCTTATTTCTTTCATTTCATAATGACCTAAACCTGGTCTTTTCAATGTCAAAAATCACAATTTATCATTTTTCGCTTGCCGGTGTGAGTTTGGCTATACTCTAATTTTCAATTTCAATTCATAAGTTCACATGTTGAGTTGTCATAGTCAAAAAATATTTCTCTTTTCCAATCATGATTTCTAAATTGTTCAATAGTCCATAATTATAGATGAAATTCAACTATTCATCATGTACTCATGAAATGTTATTTTCGCATTAAAGAAACCACATCACTAGTTATTCAATTAAAGATGGACATTCACACTTCATAATTTGTCGCACTATTCTCCAATGAGAATAATTCACATCACTTCACATAATTCCTTTCTTATTCGTACTTCTTTTCTAACATTCCATTTTAAGTCTTTTGCAAAGTACAACTTTTATAAAATGCAAGTATAGAACTTATAGTTCTAAATTATACTTTTATTCTCTAAACATACTCCACGTCATCCAAATAATTCTCAAACTATTTTTCACAAGTCCCACATAATTTTGGGATAATAATCATATTTTTTCCATATTTTTTTTAATCATTAAAACGCCCCAAAAAAATTATTTTTCCCACAACATAATCAACAGCCGAGACCAAGAGTCGAACCAGCGACCACAGGGAAACCAACCGAAGGCACAGGCCACTAGGCCGAGTGCTGCATGCGTTAGAAGAGAGGCTGAGAGCATTAAGTGCTCTCGGCCGAAACTGATTATTTTAAAAGTTCGAAACAAAATATATGGTATCAACGGGATTAGGTCCCTCAACCTCAGAGAAACCCCCGCATATACTGTAGCAATTAAGAGCGATCCGACCACTCGAGCTATAGGCTCGGGTTGTCATAGTGTAATTCGAATTTCAAAATAAAACGACCCTCTCTGTTTAGTAAAAAAACATTTCGATGTTCATCAAATTTTCATTTCAAATTGCTCTTACTAACATACTGTAAAAATTCCAGATTAATCATTCCCATCATGAATTATACTCCAGTACATAAAAATAATTTTTCCAATAATTAAATATGTATTTCCCAATAATTAACACATTTCTACCATACAATTAGGTTAGAATTATATACTACTACGAACACATTTCTTTTTCTTTTCGACATTTTAATTTCACTACTCTCTACATCAATTTTCTGTGTTTATTCATTTCACAACATACAAACTATATCTTAATTCATTCCTCACAACATTATCATAAAAAGTCCATTTAAGCACATAAAGCAATATTGCCAAACTACTAACTCTTGCATATAATTCTTAGTGCTAATAACGAAGTTTTCTTTACACACTCCATAGCCATAATCATTTCGCACACAACTTGAATTTTAATAATAGAACCACATACATTTGCACATCAACATTTCAATCAATTTATAGATCATTTTTTCAATTAAATGTGTACTCTTATTAATCTTTTTCATGCATCATTTTTTTCATTCAAATCTAGCATGCATTCTTACTTAGAAATAGGGAAAATTTACCCACCTTAGTTGGAGAGAAAAACAACTAGCAACTCCTAAACGAATGTCCTTGCAAACGAACGATCCTCCTCCTAAATGCGCGCACTCGAGCCTCCAAGCAGACCAAAACCGAGAGCTCCTTCCCTTGATGATGCCGGCCTCCCCTTCTTGATTGATGCAAGCACAATCCCCACACAATCTCTCAATCTTTTACTCACTTGAATACTACTAAATAATGTATTTTAGAATATAGGTTTGGTGAAAATAATAAGCACAAAAATAACTAGGCTAGGGGGGGGGGGTATTTATACTAAAAATCTAGGAAAATGGATGGCTAAGATTGAAGTAGGAGTTAGAAGCAAATGACTAAGATTTAAGGAGTTACACTATCCACCCATGATCAAGTAACCACCACCACCATGACTCCACTTGAAAATTTTGATTTCCTTCCAAAGCTCCAAAACCGGCCATGCTTGGGAAGTGCACTTTGCACGTGTACGTGCAATGCACGTGCAAGCATTTGCCTCCAAAAATTTGTACATTATATTTTACATAAAAATAATTTTTAAAATGTATTCTACATTACAAGTTGTATTTAAAAATAAAATAGCTCATGGACTTTAGTTTTTAGGCTAAAATAATAATTATAAAAAGAAAATAAATCAATTCCATTTGGGCTTTAAAAAGAAAGGCTTATGTTTATTTGAAAAAGGCCTTTACTTAAAAATAATTAAAGAGCACATATATATATACAAATACCCATCATGAAGAAAATAATCATAACATTTAATATTACCAAAATATTGCACGTGCACACTACGTGCAAAATAAATAATTTTCATAAATGAAAATCGAGGCATTACAACACTCCCTCCTTAGAATAGTTCCGTCCCGGAACTACAGTCAAAAGCGAGAAAATAAACACTCACAACAAGCACAGGAAAAAAAAATACAAAATACAAAATACAAATCAAGCAAAAAGCTCAGGATAATCTTTCAACATCCTCTCCTCAGACTCCCAACTAGCCTCTTCAACCAAATGGTTTCTCCAGACTACCTTGACCATCGGTATCGTCTTATTCCTCAAGACTTTCTCTCGACGATCAATAATCTCGACAGGAGACTCGATGTAATTCAGATCCAACTGCAAACCTTCCGGCACTTCCGGCAAATGATGACTCGGATCTGGAATATAACCTCTCAGCATAGACACATGAAAGACATTGTGCACTTGAGATAACTCTTCCGGTAACTCAAGCCGGTAAGCAGTTTTCCCGATCCTTTTCAATATCTTGTACGGGCCTATAAACCTCGGGGCTAACTTCCCGTCTTTGCCAAATCGAACCACACCTTTACTGGGCGATACTTTCAGAAAGACGAAGTCACCGACCTCAAATTCAAGGTCCCTTATCCGGTTGTCTGCATAGCTTTTCTGCCTGCTCTGAGCTTCTATCAACCTTTTCCTGATCAGATCAATCATCTCAGAAGTTTGCTGCACAAGCTCAGGACCAAACAACTGACGCTCCCCAACTTCAAACCAACAAACAGGTGTTCTGCACTTCCTGCCATACAAAGCTTCGTACGGCGCCATCCCGATGCTAGCCTGAAAACTGTTGTTGTAGGTAAACTCTACCAAAGGTAAATACCTTTCCCAACTGCCTCTAAAGTCTAGTACACAACACCGAAGCATATCCGCAAGAATACGGTTGACTCTCTCGGTCTGCCCATCGGTTTGCGGATGAAAAGCAGTGCTGAAATCTGTCTTGGTACCCAAAGCTATCTGAAGACTCCTCCAGAAATGCGAAGTAAACCACGCATCTCGATCAGACACAATAGTTGACGGAACACCATGAAGCCGGACGATCTCGCCAACATACATCTCAGCCAACTTGTCCATCGAAGCAGTGAGTTTCATCGCCAAAAAGTGAGCGGACTTGGTTAGTTGATCAACTATAACCCAAATCGCATCGTTGCCTTTAGGACTCTTAGGCAATCCCGTAATGAAATCCATACTGATGTTATCCCACTTCCATTCCGGAATAGGTAACGGCTGTAATAGACCTCCGGGTCTCTGATTTTCGGCTTTGACTAGCTGACAAACCTCACACTTCGCCACAAATTCAGCCACATCCCGCTTCAAACCTGACCACCAGAAATGTTGTTTGATGTCCTTGTACATCTTAGTACTCCCAAGATGTACCGACAAAAGAGTAGCATGCGCCTCCTGAAGAATACTCTCTTTCAGGTCCGCCTGATTTGGAACACACAGCCTATCTCCAAATCACAGCACTCCATCCCTGATTTGAAATCCGGGCAACCTGCTAGCACCAACCTGCTCCTTCATCTCGAAGATATCAGCATCAACCTCTTGACTTGCAATGATCCTTGCATTCAAAGTAGGCTGAAGCCTCAACTGAGCCAAAGATGCTCCCAATCCTTGCAAGACAACTTCAATACCTGCTTAGTCCAATTATTCAATTAGATGGTTCTGAGTTGTAATCAAACTGGATAAATTGCTCTTGCGACTAAGTGCATCCGCAACAACATTAGCTTTCCCAGGATGATACTTGATCTCAGGTCGCATGTCCTCAAGCACTTCCAACCATCTTCGCTGCCTCAAATTCAGATCCTTCTGCTGATATATATACTTCAAACTCTTATGGTCCGTGTACATGTTCAATTTCTCACCGTACACATAGTGCCTCCATTGCTTCAGGGCAAAGATAATCGCAGCCAACTCCAGATCATGAGTCGGGTAATCCTTCTCATGCGGTCGTAGTTGCCTAGACCCACAAGCGATTACTCTTCCTTCTTGCATTAAGACACAACCAAGCCCACGATCTGAAGCATCGCTATAAACAACATATTAGGTGCAGTAGTCAGCTTCTCTTTCAACTCCTGAAAGCTCGCCTCACATTGCTCAGTCCACTTGAAGTTCACATTCTTCTTGGTCAGACCAGTAAGCGGCACGGCTATCTGAGCATAACCTCGAATGAATCTCCTATAGTATCCAGTCATTCCAAGAAAACTTCTGACTTCCTTCACTGTAGTAGGCCTAGCCCAATCTCTCACTGCCTCTATTTTCTGAGGGTCAGTTGCCACTCCCTCCTTAGAGAGGATGTGACCTAGGAATGCCACTTCAGATTTCCAGAAATCACACTTGGATAGCTTGGCATACAACTCCTGCTCTTCCAACTTCTTCAAAACTGCTGCCAGATGCTCGGTGTGCTCCTCTTCTGACTTGGAGTACACGAGGATATCGTCGATAAACACCACGACGAAAGAATCAATGAACGGCCTCAGAACTCTGTTCATCAAATCCATGAAGATTGCGGGTGCATTCGACACTCCAAATGGCAAAACTAAGAATTCGTAATGCCCATGTCGAGTTCTAAATGCAGTTTTGTGCACATCTTCAGCTTTCACTCAAACTTGGTAATATCCTGATCGAAGATCTATTTTGGAGAAAATAGCTGCTCCTTGTAGACGATCGAACAAGTCATCAATTCGAGGAATAGGATACTTATTCTGAACAGTGACCTTATTCAGATCCCGGTAATCGATACACATTCTCATCGATCCATCCTTCTTCTTTACCAAAAGCACTGGTGCTCCCCAAGGTGACACACTAGGTTGAATAAAGCCTTTCTCCAACAGTTCCTCAATCTGCCGTTTCACCTCATCCTGTTCCACTGGAGCCATCCTATACGGTGCCTTAGAAATGGGTGCACTTCCCGGTTGAATAGTGATGCTGAACTCTACATCACGATGCGGGGGTAACCCAGAAAAATCATCCAAGAACACGGTCGGATAGTCCCGAATCACAGGAATCCCTTGCACTTCCACAGGAATCCCTTCCTTGCGGATAGCTGCCACCAACCTAGAACACTTCTTCTTCCCTTGGAAAGTGACTTCAGGTCTACCTGGAGCCTTCACTGCTACTGTCTTGGTCTTGCACTCGATGCTTGCACTGTACACCAACATCCAATCAATGCCAATGATAACATCGACTCCCAAGATAGTCAGCTCGATCAGATCAATCCCAAGGATTCGATCTCCAATCACGATCTCAAAATCCTGATAGTACCGATCAGTGGTTAAAGTTTTTCCTGATGGAGTAGCTACTGCTAAGATCTTGCCTAGGAAAATCTTCGGTTCAACTCCCAACACTTTAGCAAATTTAGGAGACACAAAAGTATGAGAGGATCCAGTATCGAACAACACAACAACTTTCATTCTATATTCTGATGTAAAAGGTCCATCAAATTCGAAGTATGAAACATGAACTTTCAAGTCAATATTTCCATTTCATTGAGTTTCAAACTTATACATTCGAATTGAAAAACATTTCTTGACATCAGAATGAAAATAGTAGAAGCTACAACAGTCAAACTCCTACGGTTCCTCTTCGCTTCTCGAAGTTCTCCCCGTAGTTCATCAACTTCATCCTTCAGCACATCGGTCAGATTCTTCCTCTTCTCCCATACATGATGACTGAGAACTGAAAAGTCGTCCTTACGCTTAGCGAATTGAGCCTTCAATAATCCGACTCTCTCTCGTAGTGTTTCTACCTGCCTCTGAAGAGAAGTCACAAGACTATTTGGAACTGGTTCTTCTTCTTCGTTAGAAGAGTCATCAGATGAATCCGGAGGTGGGGTAATCTCTCGGGATTCAGGCCATTCTTTTCCATCAGAATCAGCTTGCCCTGGGTAGTACTCTTCCTCGGAATCTGCTTGTCCAGGATGGTACTCTTCCTCGATGATATGTCAGTCGTCGTCTCCAACAGGGTCGAAGTGATCAGCCATCTTAGAAATAGAGGGGAAGAAGCATAAGTCATAGAGAACCACAAATGTAAGTCACTTACATTTAAATCTCTAGACTCAAACACACACTCTAATGTCCACTTCTAGGGTGTCGTTCCTTATAAATTTGTACAAGTGTGAAGCGTGGCTCTGATACCACTCTGTAACGCCCCGAATTCCAAATACAACTGAATTCGAGAGTTCTACAGGATCTTTCCACTTCATTTAGTACAATTTTACAAGGAAATTTGAACTTTTCACTTTACATCAGAGTTACATGAAAAACGTTACAATTTACACTGCACAGCGGAAGTAAAATTACAACATTTAAATGAATGTACAACAACTTGAACAATCTTTAAGCATCTATTCCTCTTTAACCTTTATCATGCCATTCCCTGCATACGAAACTGTGGGTACGTCAGTTTATTCAACCGACGAACATTATACACGGCCATCCTCTCTATGCCGGAAATAGTATAACTCATTTTCCATATTTAGCAAACACAAACTTGTCACATATCAAACTAAAGGGACTACCCTCTTGATGTCGTGTTGTGATTGTGCACTTAGTCCTTAATACAATTATTGATATTATATGATACTAATGCGCACTTGTTCGGATTCTATGCATCCCATACTACATAGGTCCGAGGGTAAGCCCTTAATCGTTCTTCATCTTTGAAGGGTTCAATCCCTCGTCATGACTTAATCTACTACTGTAACTACGGTAAGTATCCTAGATGTTTTCTGACATACGAACTCATGTATAGGCGCCCGGGAGGGAATCCCAACGCACTGACACATGACTCATCATGCAGGCATCCTGTGGTAATTCAGCTCCTACCATAGACATGACACCACCCGCAGTCTTCAAACACCCCACGAGCGTTGCCACCGGGACGGTACTCTGGAGCAGTATCCATGCCCTATCATGACTCATCATGGGACATCCTGGGATACTCTCTCACCGACAATCCAATGGCCCTCATACTCAATGTTTTTCTCTTACTTTCATCACCTCTTCACTATGTAACTAATCCTTAATTTTAATGAAATCATGACCAAAATCAAAGCTCTAGAGTTAGCCATCTCACTACTACCGGTCTTATTTCTTTCATTTCATAATGACCTAAACCTGGTCTTTTCAATGTCAAAAATCACAATTTATCATTTTTCGCTTGCCGGTGTGAGTTTGGCTATACTCCAATTTTCAATTTCAATTCATAAGTTCACATGTTGAGTTGTCATAGTCAAAAAATATTTCTCTTTTCCAATCATGATTTCTAAATTGTTCAATAGTCCATAATTATAGATGAAATTCAACTATTCATCATGTACTCATGAAATGTTATTTTCGCATTAAAGAAACCACATCACTAGTTATTCAATTAAAGATGGACATTCACACTTCATAATTTGTCGCACTATTCTCCAATGAGAATAATTCACATCACTTCACATAATTCCTTTCTTATTCGTACTTCTTTTCTAACATTCCATTTTAAGTCTTTTGCAAAGTACAACTTTTATAAAATGCAAGTATAGAACTTATAGTTCTAAATTATACTTTTATTCTCTAAACATACTCCACGTCATCCAAATAATTCTCAAACTATTTTTCACAAGTCCCACATAATTTTGGGATAATAATCATATTTTTTCCATATTTTTTTTAATCATTAAAACGCCCAAAAAAATTATTTTTCCCACAACATAATCAACAGCCGAGACCAAGAGTCGAACCAGCGACCACAGGGAAACCAACCGAAGGCACAGGCCACTAGGCCGAGTGCTGCATGTGTTAGAAGAGAGGCTGAGAGCATTAAGTGCTCTCGGCCGAAACTGATTATTTTAAAAGTTCGAAACAAAATATATGGTATCAACGGGATTTGGTCCCTCAACCTCGGAGAAACCCCCGCATATACTGTAGCAATTAAGAGCGATCCGACCACTCGAGCTATAGGCTCGGGTTGTCATAGTGTAATTCGAATTTCAAAATAAAACGACCCTCTCTGTTTAGTAAAAACATTTCGATGTTCATCAAATTTTCATTTCAAATTGCTCTTACTAACATACTGTAAAAATTCCAGATTAATCATTCCCATCATGAATTATACTCCAGTACATAAAAATATTTTTTCCAATAATTAAATATGTATTTCCCAATAATTAACACATTTCTACCATACAATTAGGTTAGAATTATATACTACTACGAACACATTTCTTTTTCTTTTCGACATTTTAATTTCACTACTCTCTACATCAATTTTCTGTGTTTATTCATTTCACAACATACAAACTATATCTTAATTCATTCATCACAACATTATCATAAAAAGTCCATTTAAGCACATAAAGCAATATTGCCAAACTACTAACTCTTGCATATAATTCTTAGTGCTAATAACGAAGTTTTCTTTACACACTCCATAGCCATAATTATTTCGCACACAACTTGAATTTTAATAATAGAACCACATACATTTGCACATCAACATTTCAATCAATTTATAGATCATTTTTCCAATTAAAAGTGTACTCTTATTAATCTTTTTCTTTTTCATGCATCATTTTTTCATTCAAATCTAGCATGCATTCTTACTTAGAAATATGGAAAATTTACCCACCTTAGTTGGAGAGAAAAACAACTAGAAACTCCTAAACGAATGTCCTTGCAAACGAACGATCCTCCTCCTAAATGCGCGCACTCGAGCCTCCAAGCACACCAAAACCGAGAGCTCCTTCCCTTGATGATGCCGGCCTCCCCTTCTTGATTGATGCAAGCACAATTCCCACACAATCTCTCAATCTTTTACTCACTTGAATATTACTAAATAATATATTTTAGACTATAGGTTTGGAGGAAATAATAAGCACAAGAATAACTAGGCTAGGGGGAGGGGGGGGGGGGGGGTATTTATACTAAAAATCTAGGGAAATGAATGGCTAAGATTGAAGTAGGAGTTAGAAGCAAATGGCTAAGATTTAAGGAGGAGTTACACTAACCACCCATGATCAAGTAACCACCACCACCATGACTCCACTCGAAATTTTTGATTTCCCTCCAAAGCTCCAAAACCGGCCATGCTTGGGAAGTGCACTTTGCACGTGTACGTGTAATGCACGTGCAAGCATTTGCCTCCAAAAATTGGTACATTATATTTTACATAAAGATAATCTTTAAAATGTATTCTACATTACAAGTTGTATTTAAAAATAAAATAGCTCATGGGCTTTAGTTTTTGGGCCAAAATAATAATTATAAAAAGAAAATAAATAAATTCGATTTGGGCTTTAAAAAGAAAGGCTTATGTTTATTTGAAAAAGGCCTTTACTTAAAAATAATTAAAGAGCACATATATATATACAAATACCCATCATGAAGAAAATAATCATAACATTTAATATTACCAAAATATTGCACGTGCACACTACGTGCAAAATAAATAATTCTCATAAATGAAAATCGGGGCATTACAACTGCTCTTTGGCATTCCCTCAATGAAATTCATACTAATATATTCCCATACATTATCAGGTATGGGTAATGGTTCTAGAAGACCAGCTGGACTTGTACTCAAATATTTGTTCCTCCGACTTACATCACATTACCGAATATACTCTCTTAAATCTCATTTCATGCTTTGCCAGTACACCACATGTTTAAGAGAGCCCCAAAATTTGTCAACTCCACCATGACCACCCTGCGGAGTTGAATGAAATTCATGCAGGAATCAATGCCTAAGAGATGGGTCAGGGCTTAACAAAACCCAACCCTTATAAAAATAAACTCCATTTACAAAGCCATATTGAGTATCACCATATTTATCTTTAGCTAAATATCTTGATAAAAGGGATTAGAGATCACCTCCTGTTGCACAAAGATGAGCCACTTAGGTTTTACCACTGTATCGGCAGAAAGAGAACCCTCCACACCCTCATATTTTCTTGAGAGACCATCAGCCACTAGATTAGCCTTTCCTCTTTTGTATTCTATAACAAATTAGTACCCATGTAGCTTAATCAACCATTCATGTTGAGCTTCAGTGTATAGCCTTTGCTCAAGTAATTGTTTGAGGGCTTTATGATCAGCTTTGATGATAAATCCCCTTCTAACAGATATTCCCGCCCCTTTTGTGCAACCAACAAAATGGCTAACATTTTTTTTCATAAGTGGACAATAGCTTCTTCTTATCTTTTAGCTCTTAACTTAAAATTGCAATAGGATGGTCCTCTTGCATCAAGACAGCCCCTGGACATGATCCACAAGCATCACACTCGAGGACAAATGGTAGAGAGAAATTTGGCAACTGCAGTACTGGTGAAGAAGTCATGGCCTTTTTAACTGCTTCAAATGCTAAATGAGCATCATCTGACCACTGGAAAACACATTTTTTTGTAAGCTTGACTATAGGCCAAGTGAGGGAGCTGTAATTTCCTATAATCCAGTTAAACCCAAAAATCCTCTTAAAGCTTTGAGATTTTTTAGAATAGGTTAATCTTGGATTGCCTTTAACTTGCTTGGGTCTACTGCCACACCCTTATAAGAGACCACATGCCCGAGATATTCCACTTGTTCAAATCCAAAAGAACACTTGCTTAGTTTGGAATAGAATTGGTTGTCTTGAAGGGATTGAAGCACAACCTGCAAATGCTGACTATAAGCAGATAAACTGGGGCTGTAGACTAAAATATCATCGAAGAAGGCCAACACAAACTTCCTCAAATAAGGTCTAAAAATGTCATTCATCAAAGCTTGGAAGGCGGCAGGGGCATTGGTCAATCCAAAAGGCTTGACCAAGTACTCATAATGACGTTCATGAGTGTGAAATGCAGTTTTATGAATGTCTTCCTTCTTCATTCTGATTTGTTGGTATCCACTTCTCAAATCAAGTTTGCTAAACACAACTGAACCTTGTAACTCATCCAAGAGCTCAGCAATAATAGGGATGGGATATTTATTCTTAATAGTAATATCATCAACCTCCTATAGTCTATACACGTCCTCCAACTTCCATAAAAAAAATTCACCAAGACAATAGGTGACGAATAAGAGATGTGACTATGTTGAATGACTCCACTGTTGAGCATCTCCTTCACAAGCTTTTAAATCTCATTTTTTTTATGCCAAGGGTGTTTATATGGTCTTTGACTAATTGGTTTTGCTCCCGGAATAAGAGGAATACTATGATCACATGAACTATGAGGATGAAGGCCTATATCCTGTTTGAATACCATGCTATACTGTTGTAAAACCTTCTGGATCTCAGGCTGTGTTGCAACTGAACTTGTTAATAACATTGATGGCCCAATCCCTTGTGACTTTTGAACAGACCCTGATATTTGTAGCAGCCGACCACCCTTCTTGTAATTAAGAAACTTGGTTACAGATTTGGCAAATGACAATTCCTATTCATGTGGTAAAATACCCTTCAATTCTCTTGGTTGATCATCTAAGTGAAACCTCAATATCTTTTCCTTCATATTCCACACCACATCCCTTAGAGTCTCGATCCATTGAGCCCCCAAAACTAATTGGCTAGTGTCCATTGCAAGGACATAAAAGTCACCTACAATAGGCACACCTTGACACATGAACTTAACCCCTTCACAAAACCCTTGGCTATACAACTGCCTACCCCCAACTACTGTCACCTCAAGTTGCATACTTGTATTGATAGGAAGTTAAATTTTTTTAAACCATCTTTTCCTCAATGAAGTTATGTGTAGCTCCAGTGTCCAATAAAGCACATATAGGTGTAGAATTGATGGTACCTTGCACCCAAAAAGTTCTTGGGCCTGTACTACCAGCAAGGGTTTGCAGGAAGATTACAGCTACATCAGGGCTTTGTGTAGGTTTCACTTGCACCTCACTCTTAAACTCCCTACTCAACTCTTCTTTTGAACTATCTCCATACTCAGACAGCTCACCATCTATTGCTCCAAGCATCTGCATAAAATTGCTTCCTTCATTTGCTCCCATCATTTGCATAAAGGTCCTACCTACACACTTATGACCTCTTACACACTCCTCATCACAATGGAAACAAAGTCATTTCTCTCTTCTTTCTTTCATATATTGTAGAAACTGTGGATCTCTGCCCTTGGTTGGAGCGCTTAGGGGAGGAATTGTTGGCAGGGAAGAAGACACAGTAGGCATATTCAAAGAAGTAGTGATTGCAGCAGCATTAGTCTTAGCATAGCTAGAAACCCCCACATTAATGGAAGAACCATTGGTATATCCACCAGGTTTCCAAATTCTCTTATGATCATCTAAAATTGATTCTCTAGCTATAGCTTCCCTATAAGCCACTAAGACAGTCTGAGGATGTTTCAACTTCACTTCCTTTCTTAATTCAGCCTTAAGCCCCGATATGTAACAACTCACCAGAGAGGGTTTGGCAATATGCTCCAAATGATTGTATTTCAAAAATTCTCTATGGTATTCAAGTATGGTGTGTTTATACAGGGTAGCCTCTGGATCATCAAGCTCAGAGGGACCAAATTGCAACAACAATTCCTTCTTCACAATTTCCTAATCAGTCACACCCTTCTCTTGATGTTCATACCACCTCCACCACAATAGAGCTTCTCCTTTCCAATAATACACACTAAAAGGTAGCTTATCAAAATAGTTGACACCTTGAGTGTGAAAATGATGCTCCATATTATTCACCCAGTTTGTAATATCTCCCGACCCATCAAAACTAGGCAAATCAATCTTCGAGTGTTTAGGGGGAAATGTGGCCATACCTTGATGGTGATGATTGCTCCTTGGTTCCTGCGTCCCTCTGTACTTATTTCAACGACCTGAGTACCATTCTTGATCTTTTTCTTCTCGTTGGCGACTGTGATTCTGACGTCGAAAACTTGGTAGCTACCAAGAACTTCTACTCCCATCCAAATCATCCTCACTTCCTTCTGAGTTCCCTGATCATTGTGATTGCCGAGAATGATGTCGTCGTTGACCTGGAAGTAACTGCTCAGTAGCTCTCTGAATTCGATCAAACCTTTCCTGGTAGCTAGAATGCTTGTGAGAAGCATCACCATTACTAGTGGTTGCTCGTCCAGATCCCTAGTTCTAGGTCCAGACAGAAGTCCAGTCCTAGATTCGATGGGATTCTCAATGTTACGACCCCAATTTTTCTTTAAAAACTATTTCCTACTTGAATAGTCTTAATAGATTTCAATTAAAATTTGGGCAGAGTCTCCCCTGAAATATAAGTCCTTTTTTAGAAATTCCTTACAAAATTCTGCAAACAATTAAAAATATTACAACATAGGCAATTAATATATATCCTTCCTAGGCCAAAACAAGTAACATCACACAAGCATCATATATATAGGGCTCTGGGGGTAAATATCATCATATAACACAAGATATACAATAAAAATAAAAATTTGACTTGAACGTGATAGATTTGTAGAAAAACCTTTAGAAAACCACACACAGAACCCAATACTCCATAACAAGATTGGTACGGGCTTTCAAATACTTTATCTCACCACAAATTTTCATCATTACAGACTGATACATACAAAATCTTTCAAAATACAAAATATCACATGAATTCTATTCTTTACCCCCAATTATATATAACTTTAGCTATTATAAATTAAACAACACCTACATATACAATCTTGATAATTTCCTGAGAAGATAAAACTACAAAAATTAAGGAATCTGAATGTCTCACCTCGCAGCTATTCAATTCCTGCAAAAAGGGATGTCTAAGTACATACACCCTCAGGGAGGGACTCCACTAACCCCCAAAACAATAAGGGGTCAGCCAATACTGGTGTGAGTACAATCTAATAAGTTAGTTACCAAAACAAAATCATATAAAAGAAATTTAAAGAACTTACTAACATGTTTATAAATGAATATATCTTGAAATTAAACATGAAAATGTAAGGAAAGAAACTCAATAATACACAAGATGTAATTACTCGTCAGTGATTAATCCACCATATCAACACCACACCCGATCTACCGTGGAGCCGTGCCTAGGCAGTTAGTTCACACCATTTCCATAGAAATAGCGGGGGGAAGTTCCTTGACACGATACCCCAGTAAAGATACTCACATTACATCCCTCCACCTATTCTCACCATATACTTACCATATACTAACCATTACTTCAGGGTAATAATATAACACCGCACCCCAAACATAGTTTGGGTAATCTAACACTGCCTCGCCAGATAAACTGGGTAATCAAAACCACACGCCAAATATTTTCATTTACTTTATCTTCACTAAGTTGATATATATGCATCACCAATTCCCTTTTTTCTGACTACATTATCATTTCCTTTTCTTTTTATCAATCTCATAATACAACTTACCTTTAAAATTTTCACATTTTACACGTAAATACTCATTTTATTAATTTTGCGATCAGTGCCAACATAATCATCAAAGTAAAGCCAATAGCCCAGTAAAATAAACATGCGGATCGATGCTCACACAGAGTCTTACACGTCCGAGGCTACGTCTTCCTCCTGGCCCTATACCAGCAAGGGAATAGATTGCACCCCAAGTGAAACTTGGGTAATATACACTGCACCCAAACATAGTTTGGGTAATATAACACCGCACCACAAGCCGATATCTTGGGTAATATATAACACCGCACCCCAAACTTGGTTTGGGTAATATAACACTGCATCTCAAGCTGATAACTTGGGTAATATGAGGTATAGTCCAAATCCTATGGATTTTGTTGGCACAGATAAATAAAAAAATTACTGTTGACCATACCTTAATCACATGACTATCTCTTTTCATTCAAACACACCATATGAGTGTAAATAAAAGATACATCCCATTAATAACACAAATTATGGTCCATTCATCCATAAAATAAAGTTTCAAAGAACATTAATTATATACTCAATTTATCACATGCAATACGCACCCACCTATACTCAATATCACCCATCACCTTTTGTAATGCCCCGAATTCCAAATATATGTAATTCGTAGCACAACATGATCTTTTACTTCAATTCGTCCAAATTTATAAGGAATTTAAAAACTTTTCATTATACAACATTGTTCTGTTTAGAAAATAAACAGCGGAAGTTACAACTAGGAAATATACAACTTTAACAACTTTAATCTGGAAGTAATCATCAATATCAATTCATTTTTATTCCTTTCACCAATCTAAGTCCTGCTGTCATGCCCCGCTTCCCAAAAATACAGAATAAGAGCACGTAATATTGGTCCAGCGAATAACTAACGTCATCCTTAAGCTGTTTATCCGATCAACTTAACAATATAATTAATACAGAATAATTGCGCAGGCAATAATAATAATCTCATGAACAATAATACTTGGAATAAACAATATGATATATCCGAAGACAATAATAATCCAACATCTGGAAACAATAATAAAATCCTGGACATAAGCCCAAAACAATAATAAATTCCAAACACAATAGTAATAAGTCTCAATACAATGAAATAATAAGAGTCTAATAATTAAGTCTTCATGACAAAGCAATAATTTATTAAGTGGCGATGCAATCAATTCCTTCACCAATGTTGTTCTTCCAATCCATCAGACAATTCTCCATCAACACCTGTAAACACTTTATCTAAAAAGAGGAGAAAAATTATCCTTAGAACAAGTCATGGACAGCAAGTAAAGAAAGCAGGGAACAATGGAATAACGGTATAACAATGAATCAATGTATCAATAGGAATCAATAACATGGCACGATAATCAATAATCAATATCACGGTAATCGATGTAATGGCTATAAACAATGATTCAATATTTGGTAACAATAATCAGTGATTAATATCAATAACACTTAGCCAATATTCGATATCCATAGAACAATGATGAACAATATGCAATGTCGGTGATGTGTCAATCCTTATGTCTATTAATTATTTTAATCCTAACTATTGTAGCACTTCATGCGTCCCATTCATTTGCGTCCCATTCATTACCACATGGTTTCTACATACAAACAAGTTACGTTCAGACTTAGTGGTGGATTTTATAGTTTATGTACTAGGCAACAGTATACAATAATGACCCATGACCGAATCAATCGAGATACTGTAGTCAGTAATCTACAATTAATTGATAACCGATATGATCAATAGACCAATAGACCAATAGAACAATAAATAGCGAAACACAGACCCCTCCTCCAAGTACAGTTCTTATATTGTCCCCTACTAAAGTCAACCTTTAAACCCCTGCTTGTTAATTATTTATCAATGCAATAATACAATATGCAATTATGAGACATGAGATGAACAATAATATCTATAGGAGAACAATAAGATGATAACTTAGATAGGAAAATAAAAATGATGACAATGAGACACTAGGATCATGCAATTCAACATACACACTTCGATTCGTTCAATACTACAATACAGATCAATTAATCTATTAAAATCTAGACTATATAATTCTGGATAGCAAGAGTAGTCTGTACAAAATACAGTTTCCTGCTGTTTCAGAAAACGAAAACTGAATCCAAAAAAAATTCTAGAAACTAGACTTCCACGCGGTTCCAACGCATATTTAAAGTACAAAATCCGACAATGGGGAAGAAGGTCGTCTACATACACAGGTCGAGGGCGTCGATGGGGAAGGAGGTCGTCGACGGGAAGGCGGTGCCGGAGTATGGGGTTTGGGTCTGGCGCTGACGTTGATGGGATGCTCGACAGGAGGGGAGGAGGAAAGGGGGGTTTCAGGGGTTGAGGTGGCGGCGTAGACAGGAGAGCGGAGACGAGAGGGGGTGGTCGCCGAAGGTCGGGGGTCACCGGAGAAGACGAACAGAGAAGGTGGTCGGGAATTGGGGGCTTGAGCTGGGAGAGCGAAAGATGAAGGAGAGAGAAAGATGAGAGAGGAGAAAGAAAGACGACTAGAAAATTGCATTTTGGGGTTTTAGGGTTTGTATTAGGGTTGTATTTATAGAATACAAGTAAATTGTTGGGTTAGTGGGTTAGGATCCAATAATAGTGGGTCTGGGTTGAGAACAAACTGCAATTGGGTTTTAGGGTTCAATAAGTGAGGGATTTGAAGACAACAGGGTTCAAATAAAATACCCCCAATCCAATAAAATGAAATCCACAAGATAGATTGCCGAACAAAAAGATAAAAAAGTTCATGAACGAAAATTTAAATCTTGTTAAATAAATAAATAATACAAACGAATAGAATATAAATTGGGCTTGGGTTTTGGGTTTAAATCCAATAAGAAAATAGACTATAGGGTTTATAAAATATACACATATATATAGATTAATTCAAATAGTGAAATACATATAAAATGGAGCATGTTCGGGCTTTAAAATAATAATGATAATAATAACGATAAAAATAATAATACTAATAACAATAATAATAACAATAATAACAACAAAATAATAATACTAATAGCAATGAGAATAACAATAATAATAACAACCATAATAACAATAATAATCACAAGGATAAAAATAACTATAACAATAACGATAATAATAATAATAATAATAATAATAATAATAATAATAATAATAATAATAATAATAATAATAATAATAATAATAATAATAATAATAATAAGATTATATGACAAAATATAAATTTATTAAAATAGCCCATATAGCAATAATACATTTAAATTGAGCTCAAATACAAATAGCCGATCAATTAGGAAGAAAAAATAAAATTAAAATATGCCATTATTCGAAATAAATATAGTTTTCGATTAGAAAATGCTTTAATAAAAGATCCGAAACAAATTCAAAACAAAATGAATTTATAAATAATCAAAATACAGAAAATATTCAGAAAATATGTATTTACGGGAATAGGGGTTACACCTGTACTGGAAAACTATGGGTACGTCAGTTGCATACAACTGACGCAATGCTATAATACAACGATACTCTTACTTTAGCAAACACAAACTTGAATGCAAACAGAAAAAGTGACTACCCTAGTAGTGTCAGTGTATGATACGACTTAATGCCTAATGTAGATGTTATACTACGATGACACTCACGCATACTTGTTCGAATTCTATGCATCTCATACTACATAGGTCAGAGGGCAAACCCTTACGTACTCCTCATTATAGGGTTTAACGCCATGGAAAACCAACTACAGTAACAAAATCTAGGTTTAGACATTCCACTAGTATGGATTCCAGTCCCGGAGTCCACCGTCAAACCTTACAGAATCTCGTTGTGCGAACATCCCTCAAGTGCCCCTCCAGCCCCGGTATAAGCATATACATTAGAGATCGGCCTTCCATCCGCCCGACTGTTCATGATCCTGGAGTCCACCATCAAATCAATCATAGTCCTGTATTTAATTAAGGCTCATCTCACGTCACAAGCAACCACAGTCCCGGAGTCCACCGTCAAACTGGGTCTATAATTCCGGAGTCCACCGTTAGACAATATAGAGGAACCCCACTTGCGTTTGCCCAAGTTTCATCACATCTTCTCCTGGTGCCTATCCTTAAGTTTAAACATGAATAATAATACCACATTGAGCTAGCTTACCCTCCTACCAGTCTTAAACAATATACCGAGAACAATAGTCCATATTGGCCACTTCTCAAATTCAATAATCACTTTCATTACTTTGCCGATACCTGGGTCTCACTTAGCCTCTAGAATCAACATCTTTCATGTTCAACATTGTGGGTTATTCATACCCTCATTATTCACATTTTCAAATTTCATTCATTCACATCCTTTAACTTCTTTTATCCATTCTCTTATTTATCAATCATGAAGTAAGGAACTTCTTGGTTAACCAACCAAACTATTCACTTTAATAATTCACAATGTTCTTTTGATTAATATAACCTTTTTCGTGTTTGTCTATACATTCAATTATATTTCTCAATACAAAAGTTCTTTGAGATTAAAACACCATTTCTTAATATAAGATTCTTTAAAAAATTAATCTCTTGGAATTTCTTATTTCCTCCTCATAATTATGCTTTGATTCTATTATAAGCCAATTCTTAAAATCTTTAATCATGTACATCTTCTTTTTAAACTTGAATTCAAAACTCATCTAATACATTACTTAATATGAATATGGTTTTTAATTCCCAAAATATATCTTAGAATAATGTGAAATTAATCCCAAATGTTCTAATAATATTCTACAATATTTCTATGAAATTTCCCAATTTTAAAACTTGGAAAAGATCACAAAAATAAAATAAAATCGCAAGTGTAAACACCCGGACTCAAACCCAAGACCAACAGAAACCCCAAATAGTCGCCCGAACCAGTGAGCCAACTCACGGTTAATGAAAGAAACTCCCAGTCAATTGGTTGTATACCATATCTACTTTATTTTGTAAAATTGATGAAATTAAGAAAAGAAAAACCCCCCACCAGACTCGAACTCGAGCACAGCCAGAGGCGCCCAAGCCACTTGCGCTCACGCGCTAACCAAGGTACCCAAAGTCAGTTCTGATAATATAGGTGTTAAAAATCTTTTAACTCCATTTTCTGTTTCATCTTATTTTTAACTCATTCGTTTATTTTTTATTTCTATTGTTTTCACCATAATCAATACTACTAAAAGACATTTCTAAACGTCCAGAATACTTTGTCACTATTTTTATCTATATTAAAGTGAAATTTTACACAAATATTTTAAATAGTAATTTTTGAGAACCTTCATAAACATATACTTTTATTTGTCATCAAGACACCTTTTTGTAACCACTAATCATGAACTTATTTTCTTTTAGCATTTGTATAGAGAATTGTCATCTCCCTACTGATTTTATAATCTACCCCAATATTTACACAATTTTTAGACACAAGTTAATGATTTTATGTATATATACACAATTCATATAATCTAATCATAGCATGCTACTATATGCCTAACAATACTACAACATGCTCTAAATAGAATTTCAATTTGATAACATAACAATTCTATATTGAAACTTTCGACTAGAATGCATTATTTCTCATATTTCATTATTACTAAGAATCCTAGATAACAACACAACATGCATCACAAGTGTAACTAAAGAACTCATGCCAATTGTCAATTTCAAGCATAATCTAACTAGACATGCATTCTATAATAATTTATAAAGTAAAAGAGACACCCACCTCTTTCTTGATGCAAAATGTAAATAGAACTCCTAGAAAATTGCTCTAAGCTCCAACACAAAAGTGCTTCCCCTCCTATTGCAATGGAAAAATCAAAACCTCAAGAAAACCGAATCCCTCTCTTTTACTCTCTTTTGGTTTTTGTTTGATTCATTGTGTTATTCATGTTAAAGGAGAGGATATTTATAGGAATATTGTGTGGTTGAGATGACTCCCACTACTCAAATAACTACTCACTTTCTCACACACACTCTCCACTTTCTCAAGTGCGGCTGGCCAATCTTGTAGGGTGCACAACATGTGCACGTGCACCCTATGTGCACACTACTTCTCATATAAATTAGTTTATTAATAGTTATTAGATGTATATATGTGTGTTACATGACAAGTGAACTACCTTTTTAAATGTGTTTTTAAATGTAGAATTAACCATGGGCCTCAATTTGTAATTATTTTTTAGTGGGCTTCAAAAATAGATTTTAGGCTTATTCGATTAAAATAAAATAAATCATACAAGTGTGACAAAAAATGAGAAGAAAAATGTGCATAACTTTAGAAAATTCTGGGGACTAAAATTCATAAAATTTTACGTGCGTTGCGCATGCAAAAATATTAAAATTAATTTTTCTGGAATGTTACACCTTTCCCCACATATCACACATACACCATGCCCTTAATCACATCATCTTATCATGCATAAATTCAATTTATCACTAAAAGAACCAAACATTCAAAAACTTGCAAAAAACACCACATAATCAAAATTTCAACTATTAAAATTTCATATTTTCCATTAATTCATCGTCGGCCATATCCATTACAATACACATTGGATGACCCTAAAATTTTACCACAACATCAGATATATCTAGTCTAATCTTACTCACCAGACGAATCGACAGGAATACACCCCATGCTCACCAATAAACCTCCTATATATATATAAACTCCTATAATTCACCAACCTTGCCCGAGTCACCCGTATTCTTATACACAAGCTTAACAATATGCATATATATCAATCACCAATCTATTCTCGCATAAGTAGACATTACCCCACTCATATATTAATCAAATTACGGCTATGATATTAGTGGATATAATAGCATATTATCATTACCACTCTTACCTGTACATATATATATTCAAATTTGCAATTCTACGTAATGCTATACGGATACTTATAACGATCGGCAAAAAAATATTACCAATTATACATATAAAACCATCTTAACGTCATCACCGACATCCTATCACCAATATCATTAATAAAAATGTCACACCCCGCTTTCCAAAAATACGAAATACGAGTATTTGACATTGACCCAGCGAATGACTAACGTCATTCATAAGCTATTTATCAGATCAACTCAATAATAATCAATACAGAATAATTGCGCAGGCAATAATAATAATCTCATGAACAATAATACTTGGAATAAACTAATATGAAATATCCAAATACAATAAACTAACGTCTGGAAATAATAATAAAATTCGGGTCATAAGTCCAATACAATAATAATCCAATCGCAAATAGATAATAAGTCTCAATACATTAAGTTTGATAAAACAATATGCAATTAAAAGCATTAAAATCTTCAGAATCATTGTTCTCCAATCCCAGCAGGAAATTCTCCTTCATTACCTGTGAACACTTCATCTAAAAATAGGAGAAAATTGTCCTTAGAGCAAGTTGTGGACAGCAAGTAGAGAAAACAAAGAATAATGGAATAACGATATAACAATGAATTCAATGTATTAATAGGAATCAATAACATGGGACAATAATCAATAATTAATATCATGGTAATCGATGCAATTGGTATAAACAATGATTCAATATTCGATAACAATGTTCAATGCTATCAATAACACTTAGACAATATTCGATATCAATGGAACAATGATGTACAATATGCAATGTCGATGATATTTCAATTCTTATGTCTATTAATTATTTAAATCCTTACTAATGTATGTACTACTATGTCCCATATGTTCCTAACATATTAATCATTGAATAGAGTATTATTCAATTGCAATTAAAATATTACAAAAAGGGGAAAAATAAAAAAAGAACAAAAATGGTAGTTACAATAATATTAACAAGAATGTCACCAATCATGAATATCACCAATACATTAATATAACATTAATCATGAATATCACCAATATATTAATATAATATTAACAAGAATGTCACCAATAACAAACATCCGATAAATTAACACCAAAGGTGTATATATATATATATATATATATATATATATATAGAGAGAGAGAGAGAGAGAGAGAGAGAGAGAGAGAGAGAGAGAATGTCACTAATAACAGACATCCAATATATTAACACCATAGGTATATATGGTGTTAATATATTGGATGTTTGTTATTGGTGACATTCTTGTTAATGTTATATTAATGATATTCGTGATAGGATGTCGGTGATGGTGTTGATGTGGTTTTATAAGTATAATTGGTAATACAATTTTACCAATCGTTATACGTATCCGTATAACAATACAGAGAATTGGGAATTTGAATATATATATGTAAAGGTGAGAGTGGTAATGATAATATGATATTATATCCGCTAATATCATAGCGGTAATTTGATTAATGTATGAGTGGGGTAATGTCTACTTATGCGAGAATAGATTGATGCTTGATATATGCATATTGTTGAGCTTGTGTATAAGAATACGGGTGACTCGGGCGAGGTTGGTGAATTATAGGAGTTTATATATATATATATAGGAGGTTTATTGGCGAGCGTGGGGTGTATTCCTGTCGATTCGTCAGGTGAGTAAGATTAGACTAGATATATTTGATGTTGTGGTAAAAATTCAGGGTCATCCAATGTGTATTGTAATGGATATGGCCGGATGACGAATTAATGGAAAATACGGAATTTTAATCGTTGAAATTGTGGTTATGTGGTGTTTTTGTATGGTTTTGAATGTTCGGTGCTTTTAGTGATAAATTGAATTTATGCATGATAAGATGATGTGATTAAGGGCATGGTGTATGTGTGATATGCGGGAAAGGTGATGGGTGATATTGAGTATAGGTGGGTGCGTATTGCACGTGATAAATTGAGTATATAATTAATGTGCTTTGAAATCAAGTTGCTGAGAAGCGAGCAGGAGAGTAGAGGCGACATGGCGAACTCGTAAGCATCGATCTTGTGCAAGCTCGTGCATCGAGATGATCAAACGGCTGAGAAGTGAAGTGGAGTGGCAGGGATGAAGCAGTGACTTGGGAAAATCTCGTGCGTGCCCGCGCTTTTGAGTTTTCTGACGGTCTGCAGCTACTCTTGGTGCTTGCTTGGTCATATTTTGGGAGACCTAGGTAGCAATTTTTTGGCTGACCTACTGAGAGCCTCGCCGACCTCCTACAGGCTTTGCCAACCTTCATTCCCGCCGATGAAGCTATCTCACTCCGTCGACCAATCGCTCGGTGACCTAGCCGACCTCCTAGTCTTCGCTATCGTCATCCTCATCATCCATCCCACTGACCAAGGAGCTTCTCAAGGTATTCTTGGCGATCAACAAGCCTCGGTGACCTAGCTTGTTCGTAGACCACCCTCTCTTCAACCAAACTCTTCTTGCCAAGTTGTTTGTTGGGTTTCGGCAAGCTTCGGGAACCGCAGGGCTTCATCGACCATCTCTTTCGGTGACCTCGGAGCTTGGTGACCAGAGAGTCTTCGACGAACAACTCCTGGTCGACCTAGAGTTTCGTCAATCAACTTCTTCGCCAATAATCCCCTTCACTGTGGTAGCTGAACCACGATACCATGAACTGATTGATCACTATTGAATATTGTGACATGCTCAAGCACTTCTTCTTTTGTGCAGTCCTCTGGTAGATTGGATTCATAAGTTTTTATGCTAGCAACTTCACAAGCCTTCTCCTTATTATGAACATATGTCTGATGATCTTTTCTTTGACCAACTAGAATTATTGCCAATCCGGGAACAATACCATATACATCCTTCAGCCTTACATCCTATGCCGCAACTTCTTCTCGTATTTGACTTGCAACCAACTTTCCATCTATGACCTTAGTAGACATGTTAGTATTCAATGCCACAGGAGGTACATCAGCAGGAGTCTAACCGCGAGAACCCAAAGCCAACCGACAACTCGAAAAGCTTAGGGTTTTGATCTGATGAAGCTGATATGAAGAGCAGTTGGAACGTAGAGAAGATGCATTGGCTAAAGCTACAAGATTGTAGCTTTTTGTGGATGAAGAAGGGAGGGTTCTGTTCATCTCCAAACTTGGTGGGGTTCAGAATTGGCTTGAGTTTGGTTCTTAGGTCTTTGTCGTCTTCAAGGTTTTTGTAGAGTTCAAGTATCTTGTTGGGTTGAATTTAGAACAAGTTTGGAAGCTTTGGTCGAGTTTGGCCAAGATTGCCTTTTGGAGAGTTTGTGTAATGCCCCGGTTTTCGATAACTGGGAAAACGTGATGCAACCAGAATCTTTACCTTCAAATGCATCTCAACACAGTAAATAACATGGAAATTTAAAACACTTTTATTGCCATCAAAGTTAATATATCAATAATTACAAATATCAATTTATCATATCAAACTGTAATGCCTCCCCCCTTTTCTTTTGACTTCAAAATTCAATTCTTTCAATTTCTATATCACTTTAAACATAAACTAAGATAGTTCTATTTCAAAGAAAATTTTGGGAGAGTTTCCGCTAAAATTTCTACACCGAAACACAAAAAGCTTACGGAATTCTGCTCTAAATTCCGTAGCTCACATTACAGGCAATAATATCATGGGCTCCCCAGGCCAAAATGAGCAGAATCACACAGGCAATATAAATATTATGCTATGGGGGTCAAACTCATAATAGGATATCAATTATCAATTAAAAACCATAAATTCCTTTGAAAATGTAGTAAAGTTTTTAGAAAATAACTTGTAAAACATACCACAGGACCCGGTACACCACAACGAGGTGGGTACGGGTCAAAATATATCATGCCACTCTATACTATTACTCATCGTCATCATCCACGTACTTATACATCTGAAATAAAATTTAAATCATATATTTCACAATTCACATAAATAAACCTTAAACAACAATTGTAAATGAAGCTCCACTCCACAGAACCATGAATCTACACCTTACCTCTGCACTGTTGAGGACCTGTAACAGTAGGGGATCTAGGATAGTCCAGGGACTCCCTAAATCCCCAAACACTAAGGGGTTAGCAATTTCTGGTGTGAGTATAATCTACTAATTAAGCAAGTAAATTAAACTAAATGTAAACATCATAAATGGGAATTTACATCAAATACTCTCCGAGTCATTTCCTGTATGTATATCCATACCCGCTCACAACATACTTATCTTTAGTTGGAAAATCATTCACAAAATAGTCGCTTAACGCCCATCACTTTATGCTTTACACAAATATTTCTATAGCTTTATTTTCCCATAAAGCTTTACATTCACAAATAACTCTACTTTCACATAAACTGCACCTTATTTACCATTCATTTGCATTTACAGACCCACGACTTATATTCTTTCGCAATCTCATATCACTTAACGTCGCATTCATTTATTTCTTACAACATATATCACCACGTCTCACAATACATTACTTTCACACTCATTATACACTTCAACTATCACACTCGCAATTCAACTTGAATGAAAAATAAACGTGTATCCTGATTTCCTAGTGTTCGTGTATGCCATGACCTGAGTCTAATGCAAAAATACAGAGTATAGAACAGATGCACTTAATCTAATGTCAGCAAGACTCTGGACACACTTGCATCCCATACTACATGTACCCCAGATCAAGCCGTTTCTCCAATTTCAGGGATTTGAACCCTCGCTATGCAATGCATTCTAATTTGGTCTACTTCCTGTTCCTGATAGTATGACATGGTTGAGGAGGTATAAATAACAGAAATAATTCGGAGCGCTACCTCGTTGTCACCAATAATCGTTGCATCAGACCCTCCTCGAAAGATGTGGCGAACTTACAAATATACACGCAGCATATCCATTGCGTAGAAGATCCTTTATGATTCGTTCGTGTCCACCAACATAGAACATGACAGCTTCGAAGGTCTAAAATCCCCTATCCACCAGGATATCGGCATCCCGTTCTTACCATGGTACTTCAGGAATCAACAGTGCAAGATACGCACACGCAGCACGTATCCCTAATGACAGGAAGAGACAACCCATAGTATCACCACCTAGTGCTAACTCTCAGAACGGGTTGGATTATAGGGAATCACCCCTACACCAATTCGGTCTTCGAACAAAACAATAAAAGGAACTCCTAATCAATGTTGTTCACTGAAAATATGTTGTTATTCAAATCACATTTGGTGTCGATCAACATTGTCGAGCCTATCCGGTCTGTCAACAACAATCATCAAGGAATCACATCTACTGATTCCCAATACCTTTACAGGTCAGCGACCAAATAATTCCGGCCCGTGACCCTCAGCGAGTGGTCCAACGGCGCCCCAAGGATGCAGTACAAGTCAACGAAGGTAAGCACACACATAACCATCAATTCTTGACCATTGACAAACTTAGGCATCGAGACACCAAACACAAACCGACCAGAGCTATATCCCAACTCACTCATGTCTGCCATGAGTATAAAGCACAGGAACTTATCCAAGTTCCAAATAAAATGCTAAAACATCATTAAAACCCAATAGCTCATGATCACCACACTGCGGTATGCAAAGGGTTCCTTATCAATTATCCGATGAAATGGATCAAGAAATAGCAGTAGCTGTGACTCAAGCTACGCTCTTCGGAATTCAACACAATCAGACTTCTAGAAGGGAAGGGAGATCCATAGCAATCCCCTAGTGGGCGACTCCCTTAAATTCTTATAGAACTCAAGTCCCCGAGTCAACTTAAACTTGAAGTTTAGTCTAAACAACAGGTTGTTAACTTGCAACGTCCATAACTTCCAGCATGCAATACAGAATTACTTGATACTATAAAACCTCATATACTTTCAATAGTATATTCTTCTTGCAGTCGCTGCACCTTTCCAATATCATAAAAGTTTGCTCACTTATCGGAAATTCTCGATTCCGGGTCCTAAGGGAAGGTGGGAGTGTCTACTTCAACTTCCTAGTTGAACACCTCTTACAGACTCTATCATTTGAGTTCTCAAAAACACAAGTTCCATCAGGTGCACAAACAGGGAGAAACTAGTTTACTTAGCCAATAATACTTTAACTAAGATTGGGACCGTTCCATCTTTGAAAAATCATAACTCTCAACCTGTAAACTGGAATTACACAATTCCAGATGGGTTAGAAAGATATGACTCCCTACTATGACTCTCTAGTTGGTCAATCTCCCAATTTCTTAACAATAGTTCCCAATTTCTCATATTCAGAAACTAGTCAACTTATACTAGCTGAACATAGCCCACTTTGAAATTCAATGACAAATCCACCTTAAGTCCGATGCTCATAAAATTTGAGATTCTCAATCTACACATATAACATTTCATTGTTTCTAAAATTTGAATTTAGATTCGTCCCACACAATGAGCTACGACTCTTCAAACATAGCACACAAATTCAGCCACTCTTTCAGCAGAGCATTTACTACCCTTTACCAAATTAACTCTAAAATTTCTAAAACTTGAGAATCATCAAATAGACTCATACCGAAAACTATCCCCAAAATTTCACAGCAAGATCATACATATACAATTGGTTATGACCTTTCAGTCCAAAAGCAATCGGCTTCAGCTCTGTCCTTTCTGACCAGCTGCACTCCACAAATTTTTGAGGTATCAAACGACCTCGAAAATTTATGAAATTTAGACTATAGTTGTAGACACATACAAGAGTGTCCACAAAAATTCTTAGCTCAAAACACCCAGGCTACACTGAGATACAAAATCGGAAATACACACCAAATCGTAATTTAAAATTTTCACAACGCACCATGTGCGTAAAATAAAAGATATCATACTCACATAGCATCCCGCGAAGACTTGAAGCGCCAGCACGCCATCCCATATCCAATGTTGCTAACATATCCTATTATCAAATCTCAAGTCAATTTAAAGCTCAAAGCATGCAAACCAGTCACACATAGTAATAACACAAATCCTAACATCCCGTAGGCGTTTAATTAAATGCATGGGATGCACACTTGCGAAGCACGGGATATTCAAAATCCTACGGGATTTTTATTTCCTAAATAATAACTAAAATCCCCCATAAAATAACCTAATGTCTCAACAAAATTTCTATTACTATAAAAGAGACAAGTTCTCATATATTTGCTCCCCTTTTATAAATCCAAAACCCTAATTTATTAGCAACTCACAAATTCTCTAATAACTTGCTAATTTCTCGCATCTACTACTCCTAACATCTCCAAATCTCCTTACCAGAATACTTCTACTCAAAAGAAATTAACAACACTTAATTTCAGACAAACAAATAAACTAGGGCATACCTTCCCGAAGTTATTTCTCCAAATCGATGCTACCACGGTGTAGAGAACCCTTCAATTAGTCATCCCCCAAATTAATTTGAAAATGACGAAAAAATGAGGTGGATTTAGGCAGGGGAAGTGATCGGTCGAATGGGTCACAGGGGGGGGTGGGTGTTTCCTTTCGGTTGGGAAATGAACGGGAGAAAGAAAGAGGGAGGAAGGAAGGAAAAGGGGGTGGGGTTTTTAAAAAGAATAAATAAATAAATAGATAGATAATTAATATAAGGGAATATACCTATAAGCCCCCAAGTCTCGAATATATTCCAAATAAAACCCAACTCTTTTCATTAATAATGCTAACAATATAGAATACATTAAAACTACCTTGTAATAATCCTTCAAAATTATAAACTAAAGTAGACAATATATCTGATATTTCTCAATAACAGTCAATTGTTATTAGAAAAGTACATAATCGCGTGCAATTCTCAATTGCGCACAGATTACGATGCAAAATAGCCATATGCTATTTTTGCGGGGTATTACACCACTCCCTCCTTAGAATCCTTCTGTCCTCAGAACGCTGCTAGTGGGGAGGAAAACAAAACACAAACATCAATGGTTCACGAGACATTTTCCTGAACCATCTCCAGTTCCTCGGTGATATTCTCGAAAAACTGTTCTTCTACCAAGTTGAACTGTTGTCATTCAGCCTTCTGGACAGACCCACCATGGATTTGATGCTGACATTCTTCTGCTCTAGCTCTAGAGTAGCCAATGACTGCATTACCTTGCTCTATTCTTGTTTACAAGTGATGTTGATTTACTCCTTGATTACGACTCCTGTTGGTTGGTGACCACTCCCTCCTTAGAAAGGACGAAGTCACATATTGCTGTTTCAGCCTTTGAGCAGCTCCTCTTGGTGACCTGGCTGAAATTGTTAACATGATTGCCCTCTGTCTGAACGAGATTTTCTCCTTGGCATGCTCCTAGTGGTTGCTTAATCATATGCTGATCTTGGAGAACTCTGCCGCTTCTGAGAATGATTAGGTTGAACGTTGACAGATCCTTCCTCGAGCCCAGTCTTGATTAGTTCCTGGTGATGGCGCCTGGTTCATGCTACTTTCTATCATTGCCTTCCTTGGTATGTCGCAAATTCTAGTCTCGGTATTGAGCTTGTCGGTAGGCCTTATCGCCCCTTCTCAACTTTTGTGCTACCATTCGCCCTCACTTGTCGTTTGACTACAGACTTGTTACCTGCACATCAGGTTATGAATTGGCTTTTTCGACATCCGATTGCAGATTTGCCTTCTGGATATTCGGTTGCAGATTTACTTTCTGATATCCAGTTACAGGTTTGCCTCCATTGATGTCTGGTTACAGACTAGCCGCTACTGAGCACAACTGCACCAAGCTCATTAGTAAAATGAAGTACACTGAGACTGGTTCAGATATAGGGAAGATCATAATCAAAAGTTGTAAAGCGCTACCATATGATTTATGATCATCATATTTACCGATACTAAGCTTTAATTAGAAGGAAAGTTATTCATCCAGGAAGTAGCATACCAAAAAGTCTTCATTGGGTCCCCTCCAATGGTCTTGTAAGCGTGTCATATACGATTGAAGTTGCTTTTTCTCTTCCTTCAAGTGTGCCTCTGTTGCTCCACGGTTGGCCTTGATGATGGTGGGGGTGAGTCCTTTTTCATTCTCGGCCTGTTGTGGAATTCCATTATTTATTCTATCACTGACATCGATCCATTTGTAGGCATTGGTTCATCTGCCGCCACTGACACATGATTGATGAAGATATCTTCGAATATATCTTCGAATACCATTCTACAAAATGCAAACGAGTTCAGTCTTGGTTAGAGAGGAATCTCAGATATATATCGATTGCTCGAACTATCTGATCACAATCCTGCCTCTAAATTGGCACTTTAAGATTTTAATTTCCTACTGTGTTAGATTACAATTTGAAGTCAGCTCTGATACCACTGTGTAACGCACCGGTTTCCAGTAACTGGGAAACCGTGACGCAACAAGAATCTTTGCCTTCAAAAGCATCTCAACAAAGTAAATAATACGGAAATTTAAAACACTTTTATTTCCATCAGAGTTAATACATCAATATTTACAAACATCAATTTATCATATCAAACTGTAATGCCTCCACCCTTTTCTTTTTACTTCAAAATTCAATTCTTTCAATTTCTGCATCACTTTAAACATAAACTAAGATAGTTCTATTTCAAAGAAAATTTTAGGAGAGTTTTCGCTGAAATTTCTACCCTGAAACACAAAAAACTTACGGAATTCTGCTTTAAATTCCGTAGCTCGCATTACAGGCAATAATATCATGGGCTCCCCAGGCCAAAATGAGCAGAATCACACAGGCAATATAAATATTATGCTATGGGGGTCAAACTCATAATAGGATATCAATTATCAATTAAAAACCATAAATTCCTTTGAAAATGTAGTAAAGTTTTTAGAAAATAACTTGTGAAACATACCACAGGACCCAGTACACCACAACGAGGTGGGTACGGGTCAAAATATATCATGCCACTCCATACTATTACTCATCATCATCATCCACGTACTTATACATCTAAAATAAAATTTAAATCATATATTTTACTATTCACATAAATAAACCTTAAACAACAATTGTAAATGAAGCTCCACTCCACAGAACCATGAATCTACACCTTACCTCTGCACTGTTGAGGACCTGTAACAGTAGGGGATCTAAGGTAGTCTAGGAACTCCCTAACCCCCCAAACACTAAGGGGTTAGCAATTTCTGTGGTGAGTATAATCTACTAATTAAGCAAGTAAATTAAACTAAATGTAAACATCATAAATGGGAATTTACATCAAATACTCTCCGAGTCATTTCCTGTATGCATATCCATACCCGCTCACAACATACTTATCTTTAGTTGGAAAATCATTCACAAAATAGTCGCTTAACGCCCATCACTTTATGCTTTACACAAATATTTCTATAGCTTTATTTTCCCATAAAGCTTTACATTCACAAATAACTCTACTTTCACATAAACTGCACCTTATTTACCATTCATTTGCATTTACAGACCCACGACTTATATTCTTTCGGAATCTCATATCACATAACGTTGCATTCATTTATTTCTTACAACATATATCACCACGTCTCACAATACATTACTTTCACACTCATTATACACTTCAACTATCACACTCGCAATTCAACTTGAATGGAAAATAAACGTGTATCCTGATTTCCTAGTGTTCGTGTATGCCATGACCTGAGTCTAATGCAAAAATACAGAGTATAGAACAGATGCACTTAATCTAATGTCAGCAAGACTCTGGACACACTTGCATCCCATACTACATGTACCCCAGATCAAGCCATTTCTCCAAATTTAGGGATTTGAACCCTCGCTATGCAATACATTCTAATTTGGTCTACTTCCTGTTCCTGATAGTATAACATGGTTGAGGAGGTATAAATAACAGAAATAATTCGGGGTGCTACCCCGTTGTCACCAATAATCGTTGCATCAGACCCTCCTCGAAAACTGTGATGAACTTACAGATATACACGCAGCATATCCATTACGCAGAAGATCCTTTATGGTCCGTTCTTGTCCACCAACATAGAACATGACAGCCTCGAAGGTTTAAAACCCCCTATCCGCCAGGATAGCGGCATCCAGTTCTTATCATGATACTTTAGGAATCAACAGTGCAAGATACGCACACGCAGCACGTATCCCTAATGATAGGAAGAGACAACCCATAGCATCACCACCTAGTGCCAACTCTCGTAACGAGTTGGATTATAGGGAATCACCCCTAACACCAATTCGGTCTTCAAGCGAAACAATAAAAGGAAAACCAAATCAATACAATTTATTGAAAATATGTTGTTATTCAAATCACATTTGGTATCGATCAACAATGTCGATCCTGTCCGGTATGTCAACAACAATCATCACGAAATCACATCCACTAATTTCCAATACCTTCACAGGTCAACGACCAAATAATCCCGGCCCATGACCCTCAGCGAGTGGTCCAACGGTGCCCCAAGGATGCAATACAATTCAACGAAGGTAAGCACACACATAACCATCAATTCTTGACCATTGACTGACTCAGGCATCGAGACACCAAACATAAACCGACCAAAGCTATATCCCAACTCACTCATGTCCACCATGAGTATTAAGCATAGGAACTTATCCAAGTTCCAAATGAAATGCTAAAACATCATTAAAATCCGATAGCTCATGATCACCACACTGCGGTATGCAGAGGGTTCCTCATCAATTGTCCGATGAAATGGTTCAAGAAATAGCAGTAGCTGTGACCCAAGCTATGCTCATCAGAATTCAACACAATCAGACTTCTAGAAGGGTTGGGAGATCCAAAGCAATCTCCCAGTGGGCAACTCCCTCAAATTCTTATAGAACTCAAGTCCCCGAGTCAACTTAAACTTGAAGTTTAGTCTAAACAACAGGTTGCCAACTTGCAACATTCATAACTTCCAACGCGCAATAAAGAATTACTTGATACTATAAAACCTCATATACTCTCAATAGTATATTCTTCTTGCACTTGCTGCACCTTTCCAATATCATAAAAGTATGCTCACTCATCAGAATTCTCGATTTCGGGTCCTAAGGGAAGGTGGGAGTGTCTACTTCAACTTCATAGTTGAACACCTTTTTCATACTCTATCATTTGAGTTCTCGAAAACACAAGTTCCATCAGGTATACAAACAGAGAGAAACTGGTTTACTTAGCCAATAATACTTTAACTAAGATTGGGACCGTTCCATCTTTGGAAAATCATAACTCTCAACCTATAAACTGGAATTACACATTTCCAGTTGGGTTAGAAAGCTATGACTCCCTACTATGACTCTCTAGTTGGCCAATCTCCCAATTTCTTAACAATAGTTCCCAATTTCTCATCTTCACAAACTAGTCAACTTATACTAGGCTGAACATTGCCCACTTTGAAATTCAATGACAAATCCACCTTAAGTCCAATGCTCATGAAATTTGATATTCTCAATCTACACATATACCATTTTATTGTGTCCAAAATTCACATTTAGATTCGTCTCACACAATGAGCTATGACTCTTCAAACATAGCACACAAATTCAGCCACTCTATCAGCAGAGCATTTACTACCCTTTACCAAATGAACTCTAAAATTTCTAAAACTTAAGAATCATCAAATAGACTCATACCGAAAACTATCCCCAAAATTTCACAGCAAGATCATACATATACAATTGGTTATGATCTTTCGGACTTCAGTCCAAAAGCAATCGGCTTCAGCTCTGTCCTTTCAGACCAGCTGCACTCCACAAATTTTTGAGGTATCAAACGACCTCGAAAATTTATAAAATTTAGACTATAGTTGTAGACACATACAAGAGTGTCCACACAAATTTTTAGCTCAAAACACCTCGGCTACACTGAGATACGAAATCGAAAATACACAGCAAATTGTAATTTAAAATTTTCACAATGCACCATGTGCATAAAATAAATGGTATCATACTCACATAGTATCCCGCGAAGACTCGAAGCATCAGCACGCCATCCAGTATCCAAAGTCGCTAACATATCCTATTATCAAATCTCAAGTCAATTTAAAGCTCAAAGCATGCAAACCAGTCACACATAGTAATAACACAAATCCTAACATCCCGTAGGCGTTTAATTAAATGCATGGGATGCACACTTGCGAAGCACGGGATATTCAAAATCCTATGGGATTTTTATTCCCTAAATAATAACTAAAATCACCCATAAAATAACCTAATGTCTCAACAAAATTTCTATTACTATAAAAGAGACAAGTTCTCATATATTTGCTCCCCTTTTATAAACCCAAAACCCTAATTTATTAGAAACTTACAAATTCTCTAATAACTTGCTAATTTCTCGGATCTACTACTCCTAACATCTCCAAATCTCCTTACCATAGTACTTCTACTCAAAAGAAATTAACAACACTTAATTTCATACAAACAAATAAACTAGGGCATACCTTCCTGAAGTTATTTCTCCAAATCGACGCTACCACGGTGTAGAGAACCCTTCAATTAGTCATCCCCCCAAATTAATTTGAAAATGACGAAGAAATGAGGTGGATTTAGGCAGGGGAAGTGATTGGTCGAATGGGTGGGGGGGTTCCTTTTTGTTGGGAAATGAACGGGAGAAAGAAAGAAGGAGGGAGGAAGGAAATGGGGGTGGGGTTTTGTAAAAGGAATAAATAAATAAATAGATAGATAATTAATATAAGCGAATATTACCATAAGCCCCCAAGTCTCGAATATATTACAAATAAAACCCAACTCTTTTCTTTAATAATCCCAATAATAAAGAATAGATTAAAACTACCTCATAATAATCCTTCAAAATTATAAACTAAAGTAGACAATATATCTGATATTTCTCAATAACAATCAATTGTTATTAGAAAAGTACATAATCGCGTGCAATTCTCAATTGCGCACAGATTACAATGCAAAATAGCCATATGCTATTTTTGCGCGGTATTACAGTTTGGGTGTTAGAGAATCATCAAATTGGAATTGGCCGAATTAGAAATTATCCCATCAAGTAGGAGTCTTTGGTTAAGTATGGAACATTGTTGAGTCGAGTATGGCCAACTTGGTTGTTTTGCTTTGGCAGTATTTCATGCAACCATGCAATTACATACATATATGCATCCACACAAACTTCATCTTATAAATCTTGGTTTATAGAATAACAAAACCTTTTTGGTGAACATGGCTTCTTGTGCTTGTCAACTTGTTTTCCTGAGTTTGGATTGAACTCCAACTTGGTTGTAGTCTGGTCGAGTTTAACCAGTTGGTGATATCATCGAGTGAAATTGGATTCGGTTTGGAGATTTCTTGAGTTTTTGCCTACCAAGTATTTGTTTCGTGGTCTATCTCATCGAACCACTCTTCCATCAATCAAACATTCTCCACTTGCTTCGTTGATCAAATGTCCCATCATTCGCAAAACTGCTCTTTCGTCGATCAAGCGTTGTGTTGTTCACTTGTTTTGTCGATCGAGCATTTTGTTGTTGGAGTGTTCTGCTGGTCTTGGAGGTGAGTGCTTTGACCATTGGATCTTGTATATGTGGCCGACCTAGAAGAGTTGTTGTAGGAGTGAACATTGGAAGGCAGACGGACTCCAAACTTGTTGTTTGATTCCATGAAGTTTTGCAGAGGTAACTCTAGGAAAGAATTGGACGTAGAGCTTCTTGTTTGCATTCAACAAGTTTATAGAGGAAACTCAGATGGAGTTAGATGTCGAGCTTGCTGACTGATCCCAGCAAGTTTATAAAGACAACTCTGAGATAAAGTTTGACATTTGAACTTGCTGTTTGCACCCAGCACGTTTGGAAAGGCAACTCTAAGATGGAGTTGAACGTAGAGGCAACTCTAAGATGGAGTTGAACGCAACTATAAGACGGAGTTAGACTTTTGAACTGGCTATTTGCGCCTAGCAAGTTTGAAGAAGAAATTATATGATGGAGTTGGATGTAGAGCTCATTATTTGATCCCAGCAAGTTTATAGAGACAACTCTGAGATGGAGTTGGACGTTCGAACTTGGTTTTTGTGGCCAGCAAATTTATAGAGACAACTTTGAGACGGAGTTAGACGTTTGAACTTGTTGTTTGCGCCCATCAAGTTCGGAGAAGCAACTCTAGGATGGATTTGGACGTAAAGCTCACTTTTTAATCTCAGAAAGTTTATAGGGAAAACTCTGAGATGAATTTTGATGTTCGAACTTGTTGTTTGCGGCCAGCAAGTTTATAGAGACAAATTTGAGACGGAGTTGGATGTTTGAACTTATTGTTTGCACTGAGTAAGTTTGGAGAGACAACTCTAAGATGGAGTTGAACATAGAACTTACTATTTGATCCTGGAAAGTTTATAGAGACAACTCTGAGACGAAGTTGGACGTTTGAACTTGCTATTTACGCCAAACAAGTTTGGTGAGAAACTCTAAGACTGTGTTGGACATAGAGTTTGATGTTTGCACCCAACAAGTTTGTAGAGACAACTCTGAGACGGAGTTGTACGTTTGAACTTGCAGTTTGTGCCCACCAAGTTTATAGAGACAACTCTGAGACGAAGTTAGACATTTGAACATGCTATTTGTGCCCAACAAGTTTATTAAGACAACTCTGAGCCGAAGTTAGATGTTTGAACTTGGTGTTTGCGACCAGCATATTTGGAGAGGCAACTCTAAGACAAAGTTGAACGTAGAGCTTGATGTTTGATCCCAATAAGTTCATAGTGAAAACTCTGAGATAAAGTTAGACGTTTGAACTTGTTGTTTGTGTTAAGCAAGTTTGGAGAAGCAACTCTAAGACGGACTTGGATGTAGATCTTAGTGTTTGTGCCCAACAAGTTTGTAGAGACAACTCTGAGATGGAATTGGATATTTGAACTTGATGTTTGTACCCAACAAGTTTATAGAGATAACTCTGAGACGACGTTAGACGTTTGAACTTGTTGCTTGTGTCCAACAAGTTTGGAGAGGCAACTTTAAGATAGAGTTGGAAGTAGAGCTTGTTGTTTGCACCCAGCACGTTTGTAAGGACATCTCTGTGTTGGAGTTGGACATTTGAACTTACTATTTGTACCCAGTAAGTCTGGAAAGGCAACTCTAGGACAGAGTTGAAGCAGAGCATATTATTTGTGCCCAACAAGTTTGTAAAGCAAACTATGAGACAAAGCTGGACATTAAACTTGTTGTTTGCACACAACAAGTTTGTAGAGACAACTCCGAGACAGAGTTGGACGTAGAGCTTACTATTTGTGCTCAGTAAGTTTGTAGAGGCAACTCTAAAACAGAGTTAAACATTTGAACTTGCCATTTGCGGCCACCAAGTTTGTAGGGACAACCCTTTGACGAAGTTGATGTAGAGCATGTTGTTTGCACTCAGCAAGTTTATAAAGACAATTCTAGGGCAGCATTGGATGCTGAGCCTATCACATGAAGATAAGAGGTTGTTGCAAGGACTCAAGCGAATTGTGGGGCATCAAACTTGTTATATGGAGTTAGCGAGCCGTTAACGGAGCTCAAGCGGAAAGCAAGGCATTGAACTCATTATTTGGAGTTAACGAGTTGTTTATGGAGCTCGAGCGAAGAGCGGGGTATTGAACTCTTTGTTTGGAGTTAAGGAGCCGTTGACGGAGCTCGAGCGGAGAGAAAGGCATTGAACTCATTGTTTGGAGTTAACGAACTTTTGACGAAACTCAAGTGAAGAGCATGGCATTGAACTTGCTGCTTGGAGTGAACGGATTGGTGACGGAGCTCGAGCAAAGAGTAGAGCATTGAACTCGTTGTATGGAATTAACAAGTTGTCAATGTAGCTCGAGTAGAGAGCAAGGGATTGAACTCGTTGTATGGTGTTAACGAGTTGTTGACGGAGCTCAAACAGAGTGCAAGGCATTGAACTCTTTGTTTGGAGTTAACGAGCCGTTGATGGAACATGACTGGAGAGCAGGGAATTAAACATGTTGTTTGGGGTTAACGAGCCGTTGACGAATCTTGAGTGGAGAGCAAGGTATTGGACTTGTAACACCCTGAATTTTCAAATCTTATTTATATTTGGAGTTGTTTGATTTTACGTGTTGTGCACGTAAAATTTATGCATGTATTTCTCTAAAAATATATATATATATTTAGTAATCCCCATTTATTTTCTTATAAGCCTAATTTAATTCTAAGCTTAATTTGTCTCTTTGTAGCCCACATTAGTTAATTAATTAACTAAATTAGTAGAGCCCATAGTCTCTTAGCCCATTAGTGAGCCAATGTAATTTTATTATTCTTTATTTTAGTCTAACTTGTAGTGTAGACTCAAATAATAGACAATTAATTAAATTAACATGTACAACTTGTGAGTGGGGGACACTAGGGTAATACGTGCATGCACAAGAGTGTGCAAAACAAACTTTTGGAGTGAGGCCGGATTATGCATAAGTGGAGAAGGGAAATGGGAGTAGTGGTGAGGTGGTTATCTCATTCATGGGTGGTTATGGCAACTTCCAAACTAATCCTAGCCCTTAATCCCTAACTATTTGATTAATCCTAGCCATTCAATCCACCCAAAATTATGTATAAATACCCCCCCTACATTAGTATACTCACACCTAATCTATATCAAAACAGAAAGATAAAGAAATACGATTAGAGAGTGAAAGATTGAGAGTTAGTGAGATCAAAAGATTGAGAGTTGTGTTGTGTGTTTTTCATTTGTGGCCGATTTCTTCAAGGAGCAAGGAGGCTCGGGTTTTGCTTCAAAGCGAGGAGGAGACGACTTGTAGTGGCTCAAACTAGGAGGAAAATGCCTCTTTTGATCAATCTAGGAGTTTTGTTTAGGAGTACATTCATTTTTTCTCCAATAAGGTGGGCAATTTTCTCTACTTCTAAGTAGTACAAAGCTAGGTTTTGTGCTAATCATGTTAGAATAAATAGATGAAAATATTGCTCTTTGATAGTACCATGATTAAGGAAAAAATGGAATATATGTGAAATTGCATAAGTGAATTTGATTGAATGATATGTGTGTGGTTGTGCTATTTGAATAGTAATCTAGCATGCTAAAATTAGAGTAAATGTTCTCCATGTCAAAATATTTATGTTTATGAAAAAAGTGCAATTTTGATAAATGTGTTTATGTGGAAAATGCTAATTGTAAGAATCTCTACATTATTAAAATAAGATTGGTTAGTAAATTATGCTTATTCATGATTAGTGTGATTGATGCTAAATAATCCTAAAGTTGTATGTTAATTGTTGAGAGAAATGAGGTACTTTATATGAAAAATGAGGGTTAAATGGTGTTTTGAAAATCTTGAGTTACTGTATAAATTCCAAATTTCGGATTTTAGTTGTTGAACAGTCGACCGTATATGTCTTAACCATCGACTGTCCTGACTATTTATTTTCAAGTTTTTAAATCATCCCAGAACAGTTGACCAACTATTTCTTAACAGTCGACTGTCCTAACTATTTTAATTTTCGAGTTTAATCCTTGAAAACAGTCGACCGACTATGTCTTAACAGTCGACTGTCCTGACTATTTATTTTCGAGTTTAATCCACGCAGAACAGTCGACCGACTATGTCTTAACAATTGACTGTCCTGACTATTTTAATTTTTGAGTTTTAATCCTCGCAGAGCAGTCGACCGACTATGCTTTAACAGTCGAGCGTCCTGACGATTTAATTGATATCCAGATTTCATGAGATAATTTTCTATAACCCTTGGCCTAGTGTAAAGGAGAAATTGAGACTATTTTGCAAGAAAGAACTATTATAAATTGTTAGTTTAAAGTGTATTTGGATAAAGAAAAATGTATTGTCTAAAAGAGTTCGAAAAGAGACTTTTGATAAAAAGAAAATCGAAAGTATGAATGTTTGATTTAGTATTGGTAAAAGAGAATAAAAGAATGATGTAGAGAGAATGAATTATGAATGTGACAAGTTAGAAAATGAATTTATTTTTCTTATGCATGAAAATTGAACATGAAAGTGAAATCAAATATCCTGATGAATTATGAAAAGTCTTATGAATATGAATACACAAATGCTATGGTCATGAAATGAGATTTTGAACTAGAGGGTAGCTAAAGTCCTATTACTGGCAGTTGAATGAATTAAAATTGTTATGTTGAATTATTGAGATGAAAGACCAAGTTGGTCATATTGTTGATTAAGACCGGTATAGGGAAAAAAGCTAACTCTAGGGGTTGATTTTATTCATGATTCAAATAAACTAAGGATTAGATACATAGTGGTGATGTGACGAAAGTGAGAGAAAAATACGAGTACGAGGGCCATCGGATTGGCAGTGTGAGAGTGATTCACAGACTCTCTGCTTAATGCGTTATGACATGGCGTGAGCACTACTCCGGAATTATCGTTCTGGTGGCGATGCTTGTGGGGTGTTTGGTGACTACGGGTGGTTTCATCGTTCCATGGCAGAGGTTGAATTGTCCATAGTCTGCCTGCTTGATGCATCATGTCAGTGCGTGGGATTCCCCTCCAGGCTGTCTGGACATGGGCTCGTAGATCATTGAACATCTAGGATACTTACCATACTTATTGTAGTAGCTTAAGTCATAGCGAGGGATTGAACCCTATAAGATGAAGTACGATTAAGGGCTTGCTCTCGGACCTATGTAGTATGGGATGCATAGAATCCGAACAAGTGCGCATTAGTGTCATATAACACAACAACTGCATTAAGGACTAAGTGCACAACACAACATGACATTTATAGGATATTCCCCGTAGTTTTCTTGTGACAAGTGTGTGCTTTCTAAGTAAGAGAAAATTGATATCTTATATCCTTGCATCAGTTGAATGAACTGACGAGCCACAGTTTCTATGTAGGATAAAGAGATTGACAAGATTAAGTATGCAAGCTGCTTAAAGAATGTTTCAAGTGTTGTACTTTTATTCATGTAATTGTTGTAAATGACTTCCGCTGTTTAAATGTAATTCAAGTTGTAACTCTGATGTAAATTAAAGTTTTAAATTCCTTATAAAATTGTACGAAGAGAAGTGTAAAGATCCTGTGGAACTTCAAATTCAGTCTTATTTGGAATTCGGGGTGTTACAGGACTAGTTGTTTGGAGTTAACAAACTATTGACGGAGCTCGAGCGAAGAGCAAGACATTGAACTTGTTGCTTAATGTGAACGAGCTGTTGACGGAGCTCGAGTGAAGAATAGAGTGTTGAACTAGTTGTTTGGAGTTAACGAACTATTGACGGAGCTCGAGCGAAGAGCAAGGCAATGAACTTGTTGCTTGGAGTGAACAAGATGTTGACGGAGCTTGAGCGAAGAGCAGAGCTTATGGAATTAACGAGTTGTGGACGGAGCTTAAGCGGAGAGCGGGAAACCGAACTCATTGTATGGAGTCAACAATGAGTTGTTGATGGAACTCATGCAGAGAGCAAGGTGTTGAACTCGTTGTTTGGAGCAAACGAGTTGTTGACGGAGCTCAAGCGGAAAGCAGGGAACCGAACTCGTTGTATGAAGTCAATGAGTTGTTGATGGAGCTAGAGCGGGGAGCGGGGAATCGAACTCGTTGTATGAAGTCAACGAGTTATTAATGGAGCTCGAGCGAAGAGCAATGTGTTGAACTCGTTGTATGGAGCTAACGAGTTATTGACGGTGCTCTAGCGAAGTGCAGGGCACTAAACTAGTTGTATGGAGTTAACGAGTTGATGATGGAACTCGAGTGAAGACTAAGGCACTGAAATCGTTGTGTAAAATTAACGAGTTGTTGATGAAGCTCAAGCGAAGAGTAACACATTGAACTCATTGTATGGAGTTAATGAGCTGTTGATTGAACACAAGCGAAGAGTGAGACACTGAACTCATTATATGGAGTTAACGAGTTATTGATGGAGCTCGAGCATAGTAAAAGGCATTGAACTCTGTGTATGCAGTTAATGAGTTGTTGACAGAGCTCGAGCAAAGAGCAAGGCATTAAACTCATTGTATAAAGTTAACGAACTGTTGGCAGAGCTCGAGCGAATGGCATGGAATTGAACTCATTAGATGGAGCTAACGAGTTGTTGACAGAGAAATTCGAGTGGTGCACGGAGCGCCAAACTTATTTTGTGGAGTGAATCAGTTGTAGATGTTATGAGCCTTCTTAATATTGAAATGAAGTCCTTTGTGTTTGTTCAGCATTGAAGTAATTTTGTTTTTCTCATTGCTGGCAAGTAGTCGTGTCACACCGAATGAGGTCCTCGGAATGTGGAACATACTTTCCTTCACAATTCGATATGCTTTGACGGGGTTGGGACCTGTCTAATTACGCGGCACGTCACGCCAGACGGAGCTAGATCATGCTCAGGTGAAGGTGGTGTTATTTGGGAAAGACTTGGAGCTTGCCTACCTAAGGAATGCTTGTCTTGAATTTTATTATCGAGAGTTTAGGCAGTCCCAGAAGCTGTTAGTTGGCACGAGGCCGATGCAGAGGTTTGTGTCTTTGAGGAGGAACATCCACTACCATGTAGTCGAAATGACGACTTATAGGACAGCTTGTTTTGTAGTGTTTGCAAGACTTTTGTAGCAATGTTTAGGTATGAAACATAGACTCATTGTAATTTTTCAGTTGTAACAAGACTTGTTTTTGAAATAAGAAATTTTTTACATGCATGTGCCTTGTCTTGTGATTTGTCATCTTGGGTATCCAGTGAATTGTGAGAGTTGCCTCGAGCGGTAAGTTGAGCTCTAAACTTGCTTTCTTGTAGGTTCACTGGGGCAACTACAATCCATAATTATGGACCTCTAATATGTCATTAAGGGTTGTAACAATTTTCAGGAACAGATCAATGGCAAGCTGAGCTCTGAACTTGCTTGTTTACAGGTTGCTAAAGCAACTCCGAGCCATGGGTATGGATTCCGAACTTATTGTTTAGGGATTTAACAGGTTGCAGGAGCAGACCGAATGGCGAGTTGAGTTCTGAACGTGCTTGATTATAAGTTGTTAGAGCAACTTCGAGCCATGGGTATGGACTCCGAACTTGTTGTTAAATGTTTTGACTGGTTGTAGGAGCAGTTCAAATCACAAGTTAAGCTCTAAACTTGCTTCATTGCAAATTTCTAGAGCAACTCTAAGTCATGGGTATTGGCTACTCTAGTGGTTGGTCTTTATTACATGCAGTGACTGGTAGGAAAAGCGATCTTTATTTAGAAAATATTGAAAGTATAGATAGCAGAGAGGCGTTAAGTGCCCTTGTTGAATTTCACGAGGTGTTCCACATTCCAAGTCCCTGCTGATATCTTCTTTCCTCTTGGGTCTTCAAGTTAATGAGCCGCTAGGTGAACAACTTGGTAAACCTTGCCTGGACTAGCTTGTTTTGGAGTGAGTCTCCCCTTGTTTTGCAGAGAGAAAAGGGGATCTTCAAGTTTGTTAACGTGTTTAGGCATGACTATTTCTTTCTTTTGAATGAGAAGAGTGGCTACGGGCCGGGGTTCAAGTATATTACTGTATTTTGACGAGGACGAATTTGAACCTAGCGGGAGATGGCTTGGCAGATTTGGAAGTTCTCAGCAGGATTTTCTAGGGCGATTGCTTCAAGCTCATTTATGGGCTCGGAGTTAATGTGACTCCTTTATGGTGGGAGTTCTATGGTGCCGAGGGGGAGAACCGAGCCTCGCATTATGGCGGTGTAGCATGCTCATGTTGCCTGTTGGCTCCCTGCAACATGGCTTACATCTATTGCTGTGGGGAACTTCATTTTCATGTGGAAAGAGGAATCAACGGCATGAAAGGCAACTAGGCTAAGACGGCCGAATATAGCATTGTACGTGACTTTGATATCAACTACCATAAAGTCCAGTGCTTCCGTTCGAGTAGCGGGGACTTTTCCTGCTGTCACATCGAGTATGATGATTCCTTCAACTTGAACTGGGGCACGTGGGAACCTGTATTGCCAGTTAGCTTGAATCTGTCCCGGGAGAGCTTGATGTTTACGGAACTGCCGTTGTCTACAAGGATGCATCTTACCTCGTGATTTGCCATCCATAGGTTTATGACCAATGCATCGTAGTGAGGCATCTTGACTTCCTCTAAATCTTTATCGAAAAATGACACAAGGAAACCTAGGCTCTTGGCAGGTGGGATGTTGTGTACTGAGTTGACTTCCCTCGTGAAGGCTTTGCGGGAGGAGTTGGAATCTCCTCCCATCGACCCTCCGTGGATGGAATGGGGAATGACCATGTGTTCTGAGTCTTGGAATTTGGAGGGTTTCGCTTGACACTTATTAGCCCCTCGTGATGGAGAGATTTTAGCGTCATTCTTTTGTTGGAAAAATTGAGAGAGATAGCCCTGGCAAATTATACCTTCAAGTTCTTTTTTGAGGGCTCGGCAGCTGTCGGTGTGTTCATGGTCTCTGTGAAATGCGCACCATTTGTTTATATCCATTTTCTTACTGGTAGTTGTCATCTTAGGGGGAGGGGGGGTTGACTATTCCTTCCTTATCAATTTCCATAAGAATGGATGACAAACTTGCGTTAAGGGGGGGAAGTTGTCGAAGCGTGGTGCTGGAGGTGGATGGCATTAAGCTGTTTGGTCCTTCTGAAACTTCCGGTGTCCTTCCTCACTTGTGTTCTTCCTTCTTCCATTTGTTCCTGGAAGGTGCACCCTTCATGCCTTGAGGATAAAAAGGTTCCTCAGCTCTGATATACTTGTCACTCCTTTCCAGGAGCTCATGAAATCTTTAGGAGGCTTCTTTGCGAGGTAGGCCTTTAGGTCTTTGTGAGCGATGTTGTGAGAAAAAGTGGCAGCCGCTACCGACGAGTCCAGGGAAAAGATGGACCTTGCCTCAGCTATGAAGCGATTCAGCAATTCTCCGTCTATTTGCTTCAATTCCAATAGGGAAGAACTTATTTTCAGCCTTGCGACTAGTAATAAAGTGCGCTATGAAGAGCTCCTCGAGCTGGTCAAAGGAGAATATTGACTCTGGACTAAGGCGAGAGTACCATTCCCTTACTGATCCTTTCAAAGTTGGGAGGAATGTTCAGCACATGAATGAATCTATGGCGTTATGGACCATCATGAGAGTTTTAAAACTCCCAATATGGTCACCCGAGTCAGATTCACCATCGTAACATTTCAGACTAAGGATCTTTGAAATTCTCTTGAATTGGTGCATCGAGAATGGATTTGCTTAAAGGAGGCCGACTGAGGTGGTAAGCACTGCTGGAGCAGTTCCCTTCATGCTTTATCTGTTCCAGAAGATCATCTACCTCTTGGATGCGATGAAGGACCTTGTCGTCCTTCCCCTTGGATCTAGTTGAGTCTCTGGATTCCTCTTCTATCGAAGGAGTAGAGTGGTAGTTCCATGAGCGTCGACTCTGATCATGAGTACTTTGGATGGTTTGGAGGATATCATGACTGAAGTATTCCAGTTCGACCCTAGTGACTAGGGCCTCTTGCCCTTTGTTCTTCTCAAGATGCTTTCAACTTTCACGAGTCGAGCTTCTTTCTACACAACGCCCCATATGAGAGAAGGAACATCTTGTTCTCTTCCTTTAGGGAGAGGTGCTTCTCCTGTTCTCTTGATGTTCTGAGCGGGAGGCTCGCCCCGTATATGCCTCTCGTCCAAACGGATCCACAGATCGGTCTCCTTTTGTCTAGCGTAATGACTTGACGGAGATCTCCTGACCCCCGAGGACCTCGTAAGGGCATCGAGTGCCTTGCAGAAGTATGGACTAAGACATGGTTGCATAGAGGGTGTTGTTCAGGGCACAGTTCATAACGGCTTTATCGGAAGCCCTTCGGCACATCTTCGTTGAGAGGAGCCTGATTAGGCTGCTGGGGCTGATCCGGCTGATAAGGAGTAACAGGGTCCTCCATGGGAGGAGCTTGTTGACGAAGAGAGTTAGCTAGACAGCTTGATGTCACTGCTCTCCCTCTTAACTTCAATGGCATGAAGTGAAGACTCGGTGTTTCTCACGGTAAGTCTGTTCTAAGACATAGATCTTTGTAGTTTTCCACAGACGGTGCCAACCAGTTACTGCTTATTTTGGTGTGGGAGCAAACAGATAATGAGTTTATATTTTGAAGGAAACCACTAAAGATCTAACATTTGATCGTCGCTGTAAAAAATGGTTTGAGCTCCTGAGATTGGATCTGGATCATTGAAAGAGCACCTTGATTTGAACCTAACGATTGCTGACGTGGTCGAAGGACCTACAAAAAGCCTGAAACACTTGGGTTAGCCCCGACTACAGACCTTCCATGCTTAAGTCAGAACTAGAGAGAGAAAGATAGTTTGACAAAAAAAAAATTCATTACCTTCTGACTGAGGGAGGGGGAGGGTATTTATGGGCTTGAGAAATAATTAGGAGATTGATACAAATCTATTATCTCTTGTAGATTCTCCCCCTTAAGAGATAAAAGTGGTTACTCTTTTGATGTGGACAAGAGATTTGACTTACTACTCTCATGGGCTATGTGTCTCTCTTGGTGGGCCCGATCGCTTTTAATGGGCTTAAAGTGGCTCATGTCTTGTTAATGAGCCCGAAGAATGCTCGGGCCTGTAAGAGAGGTCCATTACTGGTAATCTGCTTGTAGAAGCTTTAAGATCTGCGCTGGAATCGTACGACCCTGATTTGCTGTGATCTTTACCATTATCATTTTCGATTTTGGTTTCCCCCAAAATTTGCAGCTTTCCCAGAAAAGGGATTTTGGTTTGGAATTTTCTTTTCCTTGTTCTTTTTTTTGAAAGAATTTAAAGACAGTGCAAGAGTAGGGCCCATCACAAGCTTCAACAGCACCATTGCATTTAGGAGTGGCAGAAATATTCAATAATCCCATATGAATCTGACCCGAATGTTAGGATATGAATCCTTTATAATAGATTTGTTTTCTTATTGGATCCAGGTACAGATCATTATTGATTCGAGTTCGATAATTCGATAAATTACTCGAACTATATATGTTTATATATGTCAATTTAAATATATATCTTAAATCCATATAGATTTTAATGCTCGGATATTGAATTTTATTTTTTCCCCGTGTCCAGTAGGAATAAATTTTGTGAATTAAGGAATGCAAATATTAGTATACCATATAGTTCATGATACTCATACCAATAATTTGTCATTTTCTTTCATTATAAAGATGAAAATTTATGTTTTTCTATTGAGATACGATTCTTTATTGTTTCAATAATTTTATTTATAGGTTTATTTTATTATTTTGAATAAGTAATAAACAACATTTTACCAATTATTTTTATACGTGGAGATTTTTTTTCTCAAGAATTTAATGATTTCTGAAAAAAGTGGATTTTGGGTAATCCATAAACTCAATCTGAATCCAAATAAAATAGTTGGATCCGACTTGGAATAGCTGTTAGCACACGACCTGAATAAGTTTGAATTCGCATTTGGATGTTGTAGGATCCAACCCAAATCTGACTTATTGCCACCCCTAATTGCATTGTACATCTAGATTTTTTTTTAAAGTGAAAAAGCTACTCATATATTATCAAATAAAGCAAATGCCTCTCCGATCATCCTCATTAGCGAGGACGAGGGAGCGAGATAACATCCCAATCTCCAAATAGATGAAAATTTATACATGCTTTAACTAACTTATCTACTGCAATATTCATAGCCAGTTTCTCATGAATTATCAATAGGTTCGATCAACTCCCAAGTATTGGTTGTTGTATGTTTTATCCTCCAATGTGGGGTGGTAGGGGTGGCATTCGGGCTGGAACCGCCCGGGCATTGCCCGGTCCCGTGCCAATCCGGGTCGGGCTCGAGGACTTCGTGGGCCGGGCTAGGCTAGGTGGGGAAAACCTAGCCCCGGACCTATTGATTTATTAAATTGATTTAATAAATTACAATATGTTAAATAAAATGAAGTACATGAATAAACTTTCATACAAATTAGATCATAGAAATGAAAGAAAGGATGTAGTATATATAGAATATGCAAATTTTTTGATTTCCTAAAGTACCCCCCAAAACTGGCTAGTATGGATCCGTTGGGGGCAATTTGGTAATTTTAATTAATTTTTTTTTTAATTCTGAACCAAAAAAAAAATAATTCCCAACGGTTGGCCGGGACCGGCTCGGCCGGTCCCGGTCCTTAACCGAACCAGGCCTAGCCGGGCTATTTCGGAAAAATTATCCCGGGCCGGCCCGGACCTGTTGCCACTCGTATGGGGTGGTATTCAAATTTGTCAACCACTTAAACAATACTACCTGAGCGTTAATGCATAAGGAATTCGACTTGTTGAGGTGATGGGAATTTGACATGAGGGATTTGATCAAGTTTTTTGAAACAGTGTTTTTAACAAGCTATAGCCACGCACCAACAACGTTACGCACTCTCATCCCAAATCTAAGGGATGGTGCAAGTGGGAACTCGAACACCTGCCCTCTTGCTAATTAGTAAAGATACAAACCGTCTGATCTTGGTAATACAATGTTAGATAATAACTTTTTTTGTGAAAAAGAAGAAGGAAAGAGTTGTAATGGATTTCAAATGGAAAATGCTAACTATACCACCCTTTTATTTACTACTTTGGTACTAACATGCCCATAGAGTCAAGCCAATGTATAATAGTTTTGTAATAATCGCTTCTGGGCTGCAACTCCATAATTGCAAACTTGCAGTAGTACCTAAGTAATAAAAAATGAGTATCACAATTAGCATTGAGTAATGCTTTAGCCACTACCAATTTTACTATTATTTTCTTCACTATCTTAGGTGGCATACTCCTATTGGAGAGTTCCCCCACCTACTCTATCTTTTCCTACCTATTCAAATGTGTCACCTAAGGTAGTTAAGAAAAATATAGTGAAATTGGTAGTGAATGTAGCATTACTCCTTAGCATTTCCCAAGTGACATTGATTATGCTAAAGAGTTATGAATCCTATTATTTTATTTGTTTCATTTTTCTAATCATAAATACAAGATTTTGTATTATAATAGTACTGCATACATTTAACATATGCAATGCAAACTCTCTCCTGCCAACTCAAAAACCCTAAATCTGAAGTAATGGGGGCGGCGGCGGCTCCCCCCCTTCGTGCCCCCCCCCCCAATCCCGTCGTCCCCCTTGTCTCTCCTCCATGACGCGTCCCCTCTCCTTTGCCCCCAGTCGCGACCCCATTCAACGTCGCGCCGATGGTGACTAGCGTCCGGCGCACCCCTTCACGATGACGTCAGGTGGCGAGGCCTTGCCGGCAACATGATCTGTTGGGGGCGGCAGCTACGGTACGCCGACACCCCATCGTGCTACTCGCCACAGCAATGAAGACCCAGATTCTCGGCAATGCGGCGTCCCGTCGAGCTCCATCCGTCGCTCAGAGTCACCGCATCGCTGCTTCCCTAGAATCGACGCCGTAGCCTCGCCGCAGGCCCACTGCCATCAAACTCGGCAATGAAGACCCAGATCCGATCGATTTTTGGACGATGAAGACCCAAATCCGCCGCCACCATCAAAGCCAAGCGGCTCACAGATCTGTAAGTCTTGGTGTTGGGGGTGAGTTTCTTGGGGGTTGGGGTTAGTTTAGGTTGAGATTGGTTAGCTTTGCTAGGTGTTTCACCGGTTGTTCTTCGTGCTTGCCACCATGTCCACACTCTTGGGACCAATTACAGTTATGTTTTGGTTTTCGAGGATTGGTAGTGCGTGTGAAGAAGCCGGAGTGTGCTTGGCTGTGCCATTGTGTGAGACAACAGGGTATTTTGTGGTTTGGAGGGTTGGTGGAGCTGTCTGGGTTGGGTATGTTTAGGTGTGATGTGTGCAGTGTATGTCGGTTGTGGGGCTAGGGCCCGATGACGGGGTCCCCCCACGAGACTGCTTATTACATACTAGTATTTTACACCATGAGACCGATTGTGGAGCTTGGGCCCAAGACGGGGTCCCTCCGTACTGGGTGCTCACTTATTACAGCTTCCGGGGTAGTGGTCTCAACTGTTGCGGAGCGTCCGGGATGTGAAGAAGGAGGTGGAGAAAAATTTGATTCGGTGTGAAGATTGAGGTGTATAGTTGTGGGACTAGGGCCCGAAGACGAGGTCCTCACATGATCGTTACTGCACAGGATGGGGTTTGGGCCCGCAGAAGGGGTCCCCCCATGAGGTGCACAGAGGGGAGATATTTGTCTTCTTGGTCGGCAGTAGAGGAGGTACACAATGTACTCGACCTTCCTTAACCCAATGCCACAGACTTTGCAACAACACCGCCACTACGCCTTCATCATTGACCCTGAAATCTACAACGTCCACCGCCCGCAGGGGCGAGAGGTGAAGGTGATTCTTCAAATTGGTTGTGATTTGGTTGGGTTTTACGTGAGAGAGAGAGTGAGAGAGTGAGAAAGTGAAGACGTTGCTTCTCACTACTCTATGCATGTGTCTGTTTGTGCTAGACTGTGTCCGTGATTTGGGTTAGAGAGAGTTTTTTGCGACGACTCTCCTTTTGGGTGCGATTCCGATTGGGCCATGTTTGAAGTGGCGTTGATGAGGTGGAAGGAAGGGAGCGGCAAATTTTCAAATCCCACAGGATTCGCTTCAGGTGGGTGAGCGCGTGCCGTGGAGGTGGGTACTCAAAGCTTGCTTGACGGACATACAATTAGTTGATCCTCGTAGGTTAGAGTGAGAGCTGATTATATGTACTAGTCATGTCGCTTCATATTTTTTTCTGTCTGTAGGTTGTATCTTGCTCCAGCATGCTGGGGTTGTTTTGTTAATTTCTTATTAATGAAACAGGGTGGCCTTATTCCACCTTTTCCCTAAAAAAAAAACATACGCAATGCATGTGACTATGTAATAAACATGTCAAATAGAAAAAAAAGGTAAATGTTTTTATATTAGAGTGGAGATATTAGAAAGGTAAACTTGCCAAGAACAAAAATCATAGCTTTTTTGTTTAAAAAGTATTTTCAAAATGTAGCAATACTAGCATCAAATTTTTATGATAAGAAATGGGGGCTAGGGTATCGCCTTAGTAACTGTTGCTACCAAATTTGATGTGGGAGCAATCAGATACGAGTTCTTTTATTGTAGAAAAAAGTTGCGATCTTAACTGTCAATCAGGATCTGGATCTAATTGACTTAAAATGCTTGTGAACTTGCAAAAAAGTCTCACACCGGAGGTTATTCCGGTGTCGAACTCTTCTGATGCTCAAGTGAGTCACTAAAACAATGATTAAGGTTTTTTTGTCAAGAAAATATGAGTTACCTTTGATTGATGGAGGTGGATGATATTTATAGGACAGGAATTGGTTATGGAAGATATACAAGAAAGATATCTTTCGCTGACTTGGCTAGAGTCATTATGATAAAGTGATAGAATTAGCAAACCAATTTCTGATTTGGAGGAATTTGAATGACAATTGTGATTGCCTAAAAATCTCTTTCTCCTTGGGCAACAAGCACACCCTAATTGTATATCTAGTTGAGTTAATGGGTTAGGAGACTAACCATATTTTTCTAGTATGCATGTTCTTGCTGTGAAATTACCATATTATCCCTCGTAGCTTTGGGATCTGTGTTGGAATCATATGAACCATTTTTACCCACATCTCTAACCTAGCTAAGGAGATAGCCCAAAGCTCATATTTCGTCTACTCAAATTGAAAATTTACATTATTATATGTGATCTACAGTTTAAAAGGTATATTTCTGGAAAATTTCAAACGAATTCGATAAGACTTAATTGTTCGTCATGCGACAAAAAAGATTTACATTTCATAAATGTTCTAAAAATACTCGTTTTTAAGTCGCATGATGAGTGGTTAAAAGTAGTCGAAACCATTTCAAATTTCGTATACAAATAGTTTTTTGGATGGTTGTATAAGAGTTTGGAGATGTCTCCCAAGCCAAATTAACTAAGATGACACCGTAACCTTTATATTCTCAATTTATATATAACTAATATATATGCCCTATAATTACTGTAAAATGGTGTTAAATGGAACGGTAAATTCCATTTTCGCCCTTGACTATAAATGTTCTTACCTTTACCTTATTTGACTTTTTAAACTGTTTGTTCTAACCACGGGGTATAGAAAAAAATTTCTAATAAGCCGCTAAATTTATTATTATTATTATTGCGGAAATTGGACCTCGTCCTCTTTTGCTCACTAGCTAGGAGGGTTACCACTAAACCACAGTGGCACTTATATAAGTCAAAAAAATTTGGGTTGTTGTAAAATGACTTCTTTTGAATTGAACTGTTCTAATGGAATATAATTTGTTCTACTTGAAAATAAACTATTTTTCTAACATATATATTGTTTCTATCTTAAACTTACTATTTTTACAGAAATGAAGTACTTTTATTGAAACTAAGTTGCTCCATCTTGTGATGAACTATTTCTCTTAAATATACTTTTTGTTTTTTTTTTCTTCTAAAACTTACTATTCTCTGTAGGAATGAACTATTTCTATTAAAAATAAGTTGTTTTTCTAAGAGTTGTATTGGTTTTGTTTAAATTTTCTATTAGGTTTCTTTTGTTTCAGCAACAATTATTGGGTCTATATATAATAAAATATATTTTCTTCTAAAATAAAAGGCAAAGTAGCGTTCTTTAAAAAAATAGCGTTCTTTCCATAACTCTTTCCTTATGGCTCTCCCCAATCCTTCCTCTGATCACGTTCCTATCTCCTTATCTTCGAACTATAATTTCTCCAGATCTTTCAAGTTTCGTTTCGAAAAATTCTGGCTGCAAGATCAAACCTTCGTTAACTTCATCACAGAATGTCTTTCTTCTATTACGGGTTCGTCAGGTAAAGGACGCATTCTGATTAAGTTGCACGCGATTAAATTTGTAGCAAGATTTGGCAGAAAGAAAGATACTCCACTGATTACTTTCTTAAAAACGTCTGCCTGGCTACTATTGAATCCATCGACCGTATGGAAGAAACCTCTACTATCTCTTATTCCCTTCGTTCCAAGTGCGCTTCTTGTAAAAGAAGCTACGCTGAATTACTTCACAATGATCACATTAAATGGGCACAGCGGACGAAATCTCGATGGCTTAAAGCAGGTGACGCTAATACCGCTTTCATCCATAATTTTGCCTCTCATAGACAACGTAGCAATAGAATTTCCTCTATTCTCGACAATGATACTGAAGTATCGTCGACTCCCAATATGCATGCCTCTTTCCTTCGATTCTTTAAAGGGCTGTTAGGTTCTAATAAACATCGCTCTATCCATCTTGACCGGTCACAACTATATGGTCAGCAGTTGGTTGATCTATCCAGTCTGGAAGATCCTTTCTCTCTAGAAGAAATTAAGAGAGCGGTATTCTCCTTGAAAAGCGACTCTGCGCCCGGCCTGGATGGCTTTCCCACTTTCTTTTCCCAAAAATTTTGGGATTGTCTCAAAGACGATCTCTTGCAAGTGTTCACCGATCTTCATAGGGGGGATTTTTCTTTCGATAGGATCAATTATGCGCACATCGTCCTAATCCTAAAATTCTTCGGTGCTAATTTGGTTACTAACTTCAGGCCGATTAGCCTCCTGAACACCACTTTCAAGATTATCATGAAAGTTCTCGCTTCTCGTCTGAGTGACATTATCGCTCCTTTAATTGACCCTATGCAATCTGGTTTCATTAAGGATCGTTTCATCCTTGATAGTGTGGCTTCTGCCCAGGAAATCATCTCGGATTGCCACAAGTCGAATTCGGAGGGCATCCTCTTGAAATTGGACTTTCAAAAAGCCTACGATAATGTTAGCTGGGATTTTCTGTTGGAAATTCTTCTGCATTATGGTTTTGGTCCGAAATGGATCGCTTGGATCAAATCCAGTCTTTTCACTAGCACTTCGTCCGTTCTTATCTATGGGACGGAGGGTCACAAGTTCAAGTGTAAGTGTGGCCTTCGACAAGGTGACCCAATTCCTTCCCTCCTTTTCGCTTTGGTGGCGGACGTGTTTAGTAAACTTTTGTGTAACGCGTGGGACGCCGGTGTCATCGAAGGTCTTGGTAGTTCCCGTAGTTTTGGTGGAGTTTTGAACCTCCAATACGCGGATGATACCATTATTTTTGCCAAACCCAACGGGAGCACTCTTCGGAACCTCAAGTTATTACTTTATGTCTTTGAAAAGGCGTCGAGACTAGCCATCAACTTTCAAAAGCCCTCGGTTCTCTGGCTTGGCAGTTCCCATAACTGGCAAATTGAAATTGCCCTTTTCTTTAATTGTTCTTCTGCTTCCTTCCCTATCCATTATCTTGGTATTCCCTTGAGATGGGGCAGAGTTCACAAAGAGGATTGGTTGCCGATGATTGAAAAAGTTGAATCGCGATTCAACCGGTGGTTAGGTAAAAACCTATCTCGAGGAGGCAGACTCATTCTCGTCAACTCCGTTCTTTCCTCCATCCCTACTTATATGATGTCTTTCTTTTACCTGCCGACGTGGGTCATTAATAGAATCGACCGTATCAGAAGGAATTTCTTCTGGTCTGGTTCGAATTTGTATAAAGCCGAATCTCACCTCTATAACTGGAAACTAATTTGTACGCCGAAGGCAGCCGGAGGTTTGGGGGTCCTGAATCTTCGGCACCAAAATATGGCCCTTCTATGGAAATGGTTATGGAGGTGTCTTAAACAGGATCATCTTCCATGGGCGCGTTTGATTGTAGCCAATTGTTTTCAAAGGTCCAATATGACGGATTTCATCCCTCGCCTCCCTCGTAAATCCTCCTCGTTCTAGAAAGGCGTCTGGAAAGTAGCCAACCCTTTTCATTGTGGTCTGGTGCACTTGTGCGCTAACGATACCAAGACCAGATTCTGGTTAGATCTTTGGTATGGGAACATCAAACTCGCCCATGCTTTTCCTAATCTATTCCAAACGGTGTCCAACCCCTACGCCAAGGTTGCAGATTATTTGATCTTTATCAATAACCAAAAATTATGGTCCATTCAGTTCACTAGTGTTCTCCCTCCGACGCTAATGTCACAACTTCAAGAGTTGTTCGATGGTATCAACCGTTACCAATGGCATCCTAAGGAAGACTTCATTTGGATATGGACCTCGGCTGGTAATTTCTCGATCAAATCTTTCTACAATTTTCTGAATTTTGGGGGGACTATCTCCCCGAGTGCCAAGTATTTATGGAGCAACTGTGCTCCTCTCAAGTCCAAAATCCTCACTTGGCTAGCTTTGAATAACAAACTTCTCATGGTAGATTGTTCTTAACAAGATGAATTTGGCCGTGGGTCAGCTATGTGTGTTTTGTTCATCTCACCATGAAGACGCCGAGCACCTCTTCCTTAAGTGTGCTTTCATTAGGCCGCTCTGGTTGATCGCAGTCAGAGCCTGGCAACCGCAGGGTTTTCCTGTCGTTTTCTCTTCATGCTCGTTGTTTTAATCCCCTAGGAAAGAGCTTCGTAGGTCCTGGGTCCTTTCAATTATGTCTATTATATGGGTTATATGGTCTGAACGCAACAAGCATATTTTCAAGCAGGCAGCTGTTCCGATTGAGCATATGATTGATGATTTCTTATTTTTTTCCAAATTTTGGCCCTCCACTTTAGCATCAGATAAAGTGGCGGCCTTGCAACTTTCTCGTTTCGACATGGCCCTCCTTTTGTGGCGTTCTAATAGCTCATTTTTTTAACTTTTGTTCCTCATCTATTTCCTTTTTAGTTGATGTAATTGGATGTGTTTTCATGGGTTAAAAATTTCTTTTTTTAACTAGAATGTCTGGGTCATTCCATGGTTTCTTTCGATTATCTCGTCCAGCTTGGAGTATTTTGGTTGGCTCGTAGTAATAGTTGTTCCTTTCCTTCTCATTCTCGTCGATAGAGCACGTAAGCGAGGATTTCCCTTTTTTTCTTTTTTTCTTCTTCAGTTTTTGTTTCTTTCTTTCCCCTTAACTATTGTTTTAAGTGGAATCTTTTCATTCTTTTTGTCTGGATGAGATGATTAGCATTGTTTCGTTCTCATTTTTCATCGACTTGCTAAAGTTATTTGCTCACTAATTCGCGTTCCTTTTGCTTTTTATTGCAGAGTTAAAGTGGTGGCCTTGTTTTTTGTTTCTCTTTCGGAGAACTGGTGGTCTTTTGGGGTCTTTTGGTTAGACTATTGGTGTGCCGCTCACCTAGTCATTGGCGATGCATTTGGACTCAGGTTCTCTTGGGGTGTTTCTGGCCCTCTCTTTGGTGTTGTTTTGTTCTTTATACCTGTACTGTTGATCTGTTTCTTTTCTGTTGTGGGTGTTAGTTGTTTTCTCCTACCGGCCGATGTTTTTGGTTGCACTACTGGCCCTTTTGTTGTAATATCTGATTACTAAGACTGTTGTGTTCTTTAACTAGTTTTGGACCTTGGTCCGTCTCGTTGCTGGTGGACTGCCGCTGTTACGACAACGCTTTGTTGCTTGTGTGCCTGTTTTTGTTGTATTGGCCTTGAATTTTGGTGTGGCGTCTCTTTTTGGGTGGTGCGTGATTATTTCCTTTGGGAGTGTGCAATTTTTGTTTGGGTTTGTGGTCTTGGTTTTACTCCTCTTGGTCCTCTTTTTTAGTCGAGGGCGGCTGAGTTGTGAATTTTGCTTTCCTCTGTACCCATTTGGTGTGTTTGTTCCACTGCCATGCTTATGGTGTAGTTTTTTCGGTATAGGGGAGTGGGTTGGTTTTTTCTCCACTAATCTTGTTTGTGCGCTTTAGCATTTTTTTTCGGGGGATCCTTTCGGTTTTCGGGGGATCCTTTCGGCCCCATTCAGTGTTTCTCGTTCTCCTCCGGTGCATTCGATTTGCGCCACCTCCCTTGCTCTCGTTGTGTTAGGTGGGGTGTTTGTTTGGCCATTTCGCCCATAGCAAGTCCGGTGCGATGGTGCGGTGGTTCTCTGCTTTGGGGCTCTCACTAGCTCCGTGGGGGAGGGGGCGTGCGGGGACTTCCGGTTATGCTTCAAGCATTGAACAGGTCTTTCGGGTTAACGCATTTCGGCATCCTTTTTGTTGTCTGCCCTTGTTATTTCACTGTTGTGAGAGTTTTGAGGATGTATTTAGTTTCTTTTGCGTTACTTCGTTTTCTTTTGACTTGCTCTGCAGTTTTACTTCTTGTAAGACTCCTATGTTTGACACTTTGTTTAATCTATATATTTGTTTCGGCTGGAGTCTTAGACTCTATCCGCTCATTCAAAAAAAAATTTAAAATAGCCCTTATATTATTCTAATGGTATGTATAAATGTACTTAGGGGTTTGTCAGGAAATTTTCATACACCTATGGGTTACAAGTTTGAAAACTCAAGGGTTCTAGAAAGAACAATTTTAGCTGGTGACCTAAAAGAAAATTTACCTTAAATTAAACCATCTTAACTTTTATTTTATTTTTCATTTGTTTTGCTAGCAACCTTAGTTCGTTAGAGCATCTGTAGTCGTCGTGAGCCAAATTTTTTGTATTTGAAAAATGGAAACAGAAAAAATGAGTTTGTGCTGTAGTCGTAGAAAGCTAAAGTTTGGGTCAGACGAAAGATTATCTATCGTCCAAGGCTCCAAGCGATTTGTAGATTTAAATTAGAACGGACGGAGGATTATATATCGTCTGTCGAAAGGAAAAAAATAATTTATTAATAAATATACGGGACGGGAAATGAAATGCCGTCCGATGAAATTTTTTATTTTATTTTTAAAAAAAGTTCAGAACGGATGGGAAATCATATCCCGTCCGTCATTTTTTTTCCTTTTCTTTTTTAACTATGTACCGAACGGTACATTGTTTACCGTCCAACACCTATAATTAGAAAGAACAAAAAAGTGAGTTGGACGGGGAATAATCCATAATTTAAAGTGAGTTGGATGGGAAAAAAAGTGAATAAGGGTATATATGTAATTTTTGATTTAAGGGGAAAAAATTTAAATGGAGGGATGGTAGATAATCCACCGTCCCACCCATTTTTTTTATTTTTTAAGGGACGGTACATTGTTTACCGTCCTTCAACTTTATTTTTAATTAATTCATCGGACAGGATATTATCTCCCATCCGTCGATGGTTCAGCTTGAAATTGTGTAGGGATGATGTTTTATTTTCCGTCCGACGTCTCCAACGGAAGATAATCATTCTTCCCAACAAATGGACGAAAGATAATCTGCCGTTAGCTATATTTTGGTAAAAGCCATTTCGTCTCCTAAATTTTGTCGACCATTGTTTATTCGATTGCCATTTTTTGGTAAATGACCAACGACTAGAGTGATATTTTTTTCAATTTTCCAATATTTGGGTAAATGGAACACGACTACAGATGCTCTTAAGGTACATATACTGCTTCCATGGTCCCAGTTTTTTTTTGATATATCGGATAGAGCCAAACGGCTCCAGCCATCAAAAAATATATAAATCAATAAAAACAGTTAAATTACAGACAATAATCAATGGTTTTACAAGGAGTAAAACAGGTAATGAAAGCATAAAAGAATACAATAGCGGCTGAATCGCGCGCGCCAAATGGAGGGTGCGACAAAAAAAAACAGAGCGCCACACCAAAAAAGGAAGGGGGCGGAGCAATTATCCGGGAAAACCAAGCCTCTGATGGAGCCAAACCAACATGCCGTGCCCAAAAGAAGATCCGGACGACGCGACAGAGCCAAAAACCAGGAGGGCGAACCTCCCTACGTGAAGACAACCAACTCCACTAGTAGTCTCGGAGAACTCTAGCAGCACAACGGAGGCAAATCAGACTACCTATACCACGGATGATAAAGCGAAGCCAAAACTCAACTGTGCACCAGCTGATGAGCTGACACAGAAGCTGCATTCCTCGCACGAATACGGGCGCTCACTCGAATCTGCGAATTATTAAAGACTTTCTTATTGTATCTCCGCCTCACGGGGGGAGTTGCTACCTCCACTGAGGGGGGCGATATAGTTGCAAGGTCAGAAGATCTAGCTTCGAAGAGGCGAGAAGGGGTAAAGAAAAAACTAGGAGCCACCGGCGGGGCTATAGAAATGGTGCTAGTAATAAAGGAATGACGGGGGAAAGAAGAGTCATCCATCAACGGAGAAGAGTTAGGGGGAAAAGAGTACAGGAATGGTTTTAACTTCCATCAGGAGCTGATTAAGCCACGATTGAACCCCTAAATGTTGATACAAAGAAAATAAGCATCCTGGAAAATAAAAAGAGAACTTAGAATATTTGGGAGAAGAAATCCCCAAAGCACAAGGAGGATTAAAAACTAAAGAGGGGGCCTCAACAGAAACAATAGCCTTGTCTGGGTGCACTTGGGGGTCAGAAGTGCGGCAGCGCAGAGCGAACCCCCTCGCACAACGAGACCAAGAATGAGAAGAGAAGTATGATGTAAACAATGCAGAATTTTTAATTAAGTTCCAACTCAACGAAGGTGCCACAGAGATGGATCGAGGATGAGCCTTGAAAGAACCCAAGCGAGGGTAGGAGACGAGTTTCGGATAAACCTTACGATCCTTAAAAAGGTTAGCAATATTAGGAGATCGAAGAGAAGCAAGAGAAACAACATCAGGAGAGAAAGAAGTGGTGAAGTTCTTAGCTGGCAGAGAACCAACAACAGAGGAGTCGAAATCCTTTCCAGACACAATCCTGAGATTACTAGCCACGCAACCGTGAAGCTTGCACTTTAAGAATGGATAGTTAAGAAAGGAGAGGAGTTTGGCCAAGGGGATGGCCTCTGGGAAAACCCAGGAGTTTCTGAAAGGAGAAACATCGACTACGCGAGTGACCAAACTTATCACAGAAAAAGCACTTCAGTTTATTCACACACTCACGTTTAAAATGCCCAGGAAGGAGGCATCTGAAGCAGACCGGATGAGGGTCAGACAAACGAGCAGAAGGGGAATTAGAGAAGATGGGAGAGCACTGATGATAATCGGTGTCAGCCTAATGAGGAGGATACAATTCCCCCTTCAAATCCAGAACCGTATCTAAGCTGGAGGAACTAGCTTCGGACTCTAAGAGAGCCATGGAAGAGACCAGCCCTAGATAGGCTCAAAGCAAAACACTAACAGAGGAACTGTACAGGACAATGGAACCATACACAGAATAGATCCACACCCACCAAAATAGCACTACCAAAGAAGTGCCCAGCACAGAACAAAGAGTGGCAATAGCACCCTCCAAATAGAGAGAGAAAGAAAGGGGAAGAAATAGATGCAGAGAGGGTAGCCTGAACAACCGAACTTGATCCTGATCATGTTCTTGGTCAGGAATCAGCTCGGAGCTGATAAAACCACAAATAGAAACTATCCCCAAGGTGAGCACAATGCAAGAAAAAAAACAATCGGTCAAGCTGGACGATCCACAGCTCTGGGGACCGAAATCTCTCTCAATAGAGACAGCGAAGCAGAATGCAAATCCCAAATGACACACCCAATAATAAGTCTAACAGAAAAGGAAGCTAACTAATAGTTCAGGCGAACTCACAGTGAGCGGTCAACTGGACCGACTGAATAGTCGCGGGAATGGGAGCGACTCCGGAAGAAAACTCCGTGCAGTGGATCACCGGGGAGCGGGGAGCGGGGGGGGGGGGGGGGGGGGGGGGGGCAGGGCGTCACCGTGAAGGCTGAGTCAGTGCGACGCCGGAGGGAAGAGAAGCACGAAACTCAAACTATGGGGGAAACTCGAGCAGCTGAGGAGAGAAGGGGAGCAGGGAACGCCAAGGAGCCGCTAATACGCTCCGGCGAGAACCTCCGACGGGGAAAAAAGGGATCGCCTAGGAATGGGAGGAGAGAAAAAAATGGGGTTCCGGGTAGGAAGCTTTGGACGAGGTGAACAAGATTAATGAAAGGAGTGTGGGGGAAAGACGCGAGGAATGGCCGGATCTGGGCCAGAAGGATGGAGGAGGGAGCCGATTTCAAATCGCCTGGATGAGGAGAGGTCAAAACTAAAAAACATATATATCGTCCATGGTCCTAGTTGTAAAGTATGTTGCACGCATCTTAAAAAATACTAACATCATTGCAACTGTAGCAGCTATCCATCCAGTTTAGCCAGTTTGTGAAAAGATGTCGCCCCCTCCACCCTTCATCTCCTCAAGATTTACATTTTATGATGCAAAAAACCATTTTGAAATTAAAAAGATGTTTTCTTTCTTCTTTGTTGGGTTTCAATCGCCATTCACAAGGAGGATTTCTTTAAACCGAACTCAATAATTAGCCTAAAATTTCTGAATTGAACCAATCAAATGCAAATTAATTCAATCTAACGCATCAAAAAGAACTAAATCATGGAAGAAAGAAGGCTATGGGTGAGGATGGCAGTTAACACATGAAAAATGAATGAAGATAGAGGAGAAAAAAAAAACAGATGGGTGAAGTGTTCATAATTATGAGACAATAAGAAAAGATAAATTAGGGTTAGAGTTTAATATCCCTATTGCTTGAGATATTATACCCTAATTATTAGAATTAGAATAATCTCAGGTACTACCACAAGATCAGTATATATGAGATAAGACTGTATTTTGAGTACTCTACTCTTGGCCCGCTCAACCATGTCCAATAACTTATAGATAACACGTGCAATTCACGTGTTGCCCTATTCAATATTATACACAATAATATTCTATATATCTAACAATCTCCTCCTATATTTTCAATGTATAAAGCAATACTTGGTTATCTCAGCAGTTCCACATGGTGTGGACTGCATCACAACAATTTTAAATAAATATTGCATCACAAGATTATAGTTCATAAGGACTAAATCATACACCTGAAAATTTCAAATAAGACTAAACCAACATAATCAAATAGTTCTAAGACCATACCAAAACAGATGAGTTCACAATAACTAAACTAACTGGAGAAATCTGTCATGGTTTCAAAATCAACAAAGCAAATAAACTTTAGAAACAAAATATAAGTTTTGAGCTCAATGAACACAAGTCTTAAACTCAAAAAGAAGTTTCACCAAACAAATGACTAATTTATTCTCGAGATAAATAAACTAAAATTCTATCATTGCAATCTGATTTATGTTTACTCCTCTATTTTGAGCAAATCATTATTTTGAATTCTATGTTGACTTATTCAACTCTTTCATCTTTTCTTGCATATTGTAAACAAGAATATCATGAGACACATCTATAAGAATTCTAGCGAATTTTATGATGTATTTAGTTCCACAAAAGAACTTAGTACGATTCAAAAATTAGCTTAGCAAATGTAACATAAGCATATCAATCAAGTTTCTTAAACAAAATAAAGAATAAGAACTATTATAGTTTCTACACGAGAACTGTACTATATTTAATTTTGGAATGATAGAACAGTCAAATCAATTATTTTTAAATTCCGAATCATCAAAATTAGAATGATATAACGATATACTAAACATCGGAAACACATCGACAAGTTTTCGCGCTTTCTTTTGGAATAATGAGATGATTGTTAGTAAGTCATGAGAATAGATAGCATCATCAAATTTGAAATGAAGTTATATATCAGCAAAATTTATATATAATTTTTCAAATTATCTAAAGCATACCAACGGCCTAAAATTGATGCGTAAGTTTGAACTTCTCTATGACTCCAATTGGATTCTAAATTTCAAAATAATTAGGATGCTAAAGTTTTTGGCTCAATAGCTTTTAACCTCATTTTCCCCATAGTTTTGATAAATAGATCACTTTCAAGTCTCTTAACAAGAGCATTATCTATACTTTATCTCAATTGTACTTTATTTATGAGAAAGATCAACTAGGTTTCTTTCAGCCTTAATGTATTCCTCTTACAATTATAAAGTGCGTTATGAGCTACAATGCATTGTATCTTGATAGTCGTAAAACAAAATTAGAGAGTTTACGTTAAATTTCTCAATTGATAACTAGCAACAAGTCCTTCAATCCACTCAGCCTCTTTCCCTGTAGAGGATAACACGTTGAGGTCTAATTTCATGGATGATAGCGTAATGCCTTTTTTCCTTTTGATCTCCATAATAAGTCTGTTTCTCCTAGTGTAAACACATGTTTCACTAGTTGATCGACTTTAACTAAATTCTGAGCACCATAAAGCATTAGATCATCCCTTCAGTCCTGAAGGATGACTTGAGCAGCACAAAATAAACTCTTGTGTACCTCCTAGGTATCTCATTAGCCTCTTAAGGACATTTCAATGAGTATTAATAGGACCTAGTGAACCTGTAGATCATACCTAGCTCAAAAACTATATATGGTCTAGTGCATATCATTGTATACATGAAATTTCAATAAGTTTAGAATAATCTAGCTGTCTCATAGTTGCATCATCATTTGGTGTCAATATTTTATCATAATCATAAGTTGTTTCAAAATACACTTTCAATCACTATATCCTAACTTTTTGGAACATATTATCGATTTAATGATTTTGACTAAGTGTTATCCCTTGCCTACTAAAACTCACACTTATACCTATTATGATGTCAACAACACCTAGGTAATTTATATTGAATTCTTTGAATAGCATAGTTTTAACTTCATTTATAATAGAGAGGTTACTTTCAATAACAAACATGTCAACAATAAACAAGTAAAAGATAGCCCCATTATATTTGACACACCACAAAGTTAAAGACATTGATCTGAATTACTTGATTCAAATCCGGGGCTCTTTAAGAAATATGTCAAATTATTTATGCATCAGCTATAATACATGTTTTAAAACATACAATGACTTTACTAGTTTGCAAATCTTGTTCACTAACCCTTTAGTACAAAGCTTTTAGGTCATTACAAAAAAATTCAGTACAAAACTGTTTAAAACATTTTTAATGAATAACAAAATCTTCAACAGATGTAGGGTCAAGAAGACTCATTTTTGTAGTAATATAACAAATATGTAAGTATAAATTAAACCATTATACCCCACTTAACTCAGTTAATCATTTAGCCACTACAAAATTATTACTGAACAATCAAAATTAAGTTCCTTCTACAAAATCTCACTTACTATAGTTTTATCCCCTTTCAGCAAATCAACTAATTTAAAGTATTATTGTATAACTACAAATTTATTTCATTATCTACTAAAGAATTTTTTTGGCTCATCTGTCATCGAAGTTTAAGTATCATTATGGCTTGTTCTTGATTCCAACTGTGAATCATTAACCGTGTTTGTAGGACTAGAGAATTTTATACCTTTATCTTTGATGAACTCATTCTTAAGGAACTATGCATCTTTAGATTCTAGTAACGCAAATTACATAGATCTAAAACGTGTCCATGGAACTGCATTGTGCATTTTCCAAGTACACACGAAGATTTGTTCTAGGTTCTACTTTAGGCCTTCTAGGGTCAAGTACTCTAAGAAATGCAGTATATAACCATATTCTTACTTTAACTAATTATGTATATTTTTTATCCATAACCACAAGGTGTAAATAATATAGACTGTAGTAATATATTAAGAATATGATCAACTTCTACAAAAATTACACGAAGTCAAACTATCAGTATATAACATAGAATTCAATATTTCACTAAGTGTTGGACTCTAACTTTTATCAATATCGTTTGACTGTTGTAAATGGAATGCACTAATTTCATATATTATAACAAGTATAAAATTCTCTAGAAATGATTAATCCATATTCACCACATCTATCAAGTATAAACCCTTATATGTTACCATTTAATTCGAGTTTTAAATTGTTTAAATTAACATGTGTGTCTTCCCCCATATATATGACAAAACCACATCAATCATATATGAGAATGATTAAATACTTCTCACCTAATCTAGTCTCATCTCGTCACATAGTTAATGAGATCACAAATATCAGAATGCATTTAATAAAAATGTCGTGTACTCCTAGAAACCATACTAAAAGGTTTTCTAGTGATCATAGTTTGAGCACAAGCTTCACATTTGTCATATTTTTTGAAAGTGTTATTTAGCATAGGTATGAGTTTTAATAAGAGCAAGCAATTTAATATGCAGTTTACATATCCTAGCCTATAATGTCGTTTTAAAGGACTACACAAATCAGAACTAGCGTTATCAGTTACTTCGTTTATTAAATTCAACCGACACATGTCATTGACTATACATATATATAAGAAAATTATAACTAATATAAGAATTAGCACAAAATTACTTGATCAAAACAAATGATAAGAACAACTTTCAGAATATCATTTATCTCATTATCTGCTTCTATGGTCTTAACGATGTCCACGTGCTCCAACGTCTTTGAAAAAATAGTTCTTTCTTTTTTTGTTCTTTATCATCTTCAAAAAATAGTCATTGACTATACATATATATAAGAAAATTATAACTAATATAAGAATTAACACAAAATTACTTGATCAAAACAAATGATAAGAACAACTTTCAGAATATAATTTATCTCATTATCTGCTTCTATGGTTTTAACGATGTCCACGTGCTCCAACGTCTTTGAAAAAATAGTTCTTTCTTTTTTTGTTCTTTATCATCTTCAAAATGCTAACGAAATGCTGGTCAACATTCTATAGTCAACTTTTCACACACACTACAATGAACGAGAAAGAACAAAATATAACTAACGAAGAGGCATAATCCATTACAGGATGCCTCCAACTAAGTTACCAACATTCGTTACAGAACCTATACTTCAGTTTATATGAAAATTGAACCATGAGAGAAGCATATGCACAATCTCACACAAACTGCAAAACAAAGGTTAGTCAATATACGTATACACATTACAATAAGGTAGTCATAAGAACCCTAAATATGCTAGTAATAATGTGAGATTAATTATGATATAAAACTCCCATACATGGGATCAATCCCACAAAACATCACAGATGTAGCGCCCCGAATTCCTAACATAGGTACCCGTGACACACTCCAGGATCTTCCTTCAAATGAGTCACAACACAACAAATTCACAGGAAATTAAATACTTTTATTACAAATTTTTATTTATTACAATGCAACGATTAGAACAATTACAATAAATTAATACATCTTGAATATACAGACAGAATTGGACAGTAACTTTCACTTGGATGCTTCCCATGGCTTGAGTTCTCCCCCAGCACTCCCCCAACAACAATCCTACAACTAGATAGATTGTGGCACGTCAGTTGAATACAACTGACGCAATGCTATAATACAGTGATACTCTATCACGCCCCGCTTCCCAAAAAGGAATACGGAATACGGATACGTAACAAAAGTCCAGCGAATAATTATTATCATCCTTAAGCTGTTTCAGAATCTTTGCAACACATCACAGAATTTATCAGAGTCGGAAGCAAAAGGTGGAACCAACATGCAATATTGAAATAAAACACCAACAGAAATTTACTTGAAACCAAATACAACATTCTCAAATAAATCAGAGTCTGGAGAAAAACAATATTTTGGGTCACATCGCCCAAATACAAATAATATCCAAATAAACCAAATACAACTTATTCATTGTTCAAGCAACAACTAATAATAAATATAAAGCAAAAATTCCAACTTAAAACATCCTTTCGCCATTACCATCTAGCAGCTGACCAACTTGATCTGCAATTAGTAAATTTGCAGGAAAAGGGAAAAAGAAGAAAAAAAAAGTACCCGTCAATTGCAAGTCGCGGGTCACAAATAATGTAGGATACAAGCACATGGGGAAACTAAACATATCTAATTACTAGCAGAAACAGACCTAGCATGGTATGGCAAAAATCAACTAGCATGGTAACTACAATGCCCAAGTGTAAAGTGTCGAGTAATATACAAACAGATCTACAGATAGTGTCAAGTAATGTGTCACATGATAGTGTCAGATAGATAACAGATAGTCAGATAATCAGATAATTAGATAACAGATATTTAGATAACAGATTCAGATTCAGATTTCAGATTTTAGATTCAAATACAGATACAGATTCAGATTTATATAAGTCCTGTGTGATTACTATCTAGGTAGCACTTCATGCACCATACTTTTATCACATGGTTGCTACAACACAACAGTTTCGCTTTAGATTTCGTAGGGGATCATATAGAGTTGTGTACTCAGGGTTCAGACAGATAACAGACAATCATGTAAAATGATCTCAACAGACGATCACGTAAGTGATCTCAAACAGACGATCATGTAAAATGATCTCAAACAGACGATCACGTTAGTGATCTCAAACAGAAAATCGTGTAAAATGATCTCAAATAGACGATCACGTAAGTGATCTCAAACATACGATCATGTAAAATGATCTCAGCAGATGGAAAATATGGCCCCCCTTCTAAGAACACATTTCTATGCTTTCCCACTACTAGATCTTTCACATAAAACCGGCTTGGTTACTTTTATTATAGTTATCAAACAGACATGAATGTGTGCAAAATAGTATCAAACTAATATGATATAATCAGGTTTAGGTTCAGGAAAACAAATCAGCGTGCTTAGATAATATAGCGTCACATAATCGAGCAAAAGGGTGTATGTTCATAATCAAGACAGCATGACAGATCAGTACTAAAACAGTGATTCTGGTCTCTACAGAAATGCAAACATAGATCCGTTGAAGGATCTGGAAACTAGACATCCACACGATTCCAACGCATATAAATAAGTCACTTACTAGTTCACAACAACACAGCTCAAAACTGATTTGAATACAGAATTTATGTTCAGCCAGAAACCAGGAAAACAACTTCAAGAACAAGAAAACAGCCTGAAAACACTTTAAATAAATCCACGAAAAATCTGGGATATTCCCCTATAAGTCTAGAGTCAAAATAACAAGTTTCATAATATTCCAGTAAGTATAGGTCAGTCATCAAAAATACCAAAGCATCAAAAAAATAGAGTTTAACGAATCTGGAAATCTCGACACTGCTGTACGAAAACTATGATATCTCGCAATCAGTGAATCGAAATCCAATTCCGTCAAAGGTACACGAAAATAGATAGATTTTACTAACTTTCATATTTCACAAAGAATTTGCATACAGTATAGGAAAGTATAGTGAAAATAGAGTTCTTTACTAAACAGTAAGCAAAATACAGCATGAGAAGGTTTTAAAAAAAAGCATAAAACACTACACAAAACTTGTCTTTAAAATTAATCAAAAATCTGGGTAGTCCCTAATATCATAAAGAAACACTGACCAAAATATTAGATCAAGATATTATGTATAGAATAGTTCTTGAAAATAGTTTGTTAACAAAATTAACCAAAAACTGAATCTGGAATAGATCGACACGTCTGTACCAAAATACACATAACTCAGTCATACGAAATCCAAACCAAGTAAAACCAGTGGGGTTTGAAAATAGACAAAATTATCTAAAATCCACCATTTATTTTGGGATCAATATTCGGACTGTAGCATAGACGAAAATAGCAAATGAAACAGAACAAGTAACAAATACATATTTCACAACTCTAATCAAGAACATCATAACTTCATGAATATTGATCCAAACACAACCAAACTTGAAATATAACCTACCAAACATCTAAACATCATGTTTTAGGGTTACTAACATTTCCACACCAATTATTTTCACATGGACATTCATTCAAACACAATTCATGCAAGTATTCACATACACGACTAAAAATCAAGTTTTGAGTAAATCCTAAGTTATCTCCTATCAAAATTTGTGTCATAAGTCATCTATGGCCAAATTATCACAATAAAGACAAAACCCATCAAGGAAAACACAAATTTTGGTTGTCTCTAAACCCAACTACACTAGATGTGAACTTTTTGACTTGTATCAACCTAATGAATTGTAGTACAAGTTACTTGTCTTGTTATGGAGATGAACGCGATGCAAATTGCCCTAGGAGCAAAACCCACGAACGAATCCTCTCCAAACGCGAATCCAAGCAAACCCACGAACAAAAACTCCGTACGAACAAAACCCTCGATGCAACGAACAAAGTGGAGAATACCCACTTGAAGAAACACCAAAAGAAGAGATGGATGATGGTTGATGGTGTTTTGGTGCTTGTTGGGTGCCGGCTATGCAAGGGAAGTGGGGTTTTTGATGTATGGTGGGTGTATGGTGGATTAGTGGTGGTCGGATGTAGGGGATGGAGGGTGTGAGGGTCGGTTTGGGAGGAGGAGGTGCAGTCAGGATTGGAGGGATTAGGAGAGAGGGAGGCCGGGATTACTTAGGATAGGGAGAGAGAAAGTTAATTAGGTTTTGGGTTAGGGTTTGTGAAATTAGGGGTTTAAATATAGGATTAAAGTGGGCTAATGGGTTGTGGGTATTAGTATGTAGTAATAGGTATACAAATGGGTAATGGGTACTGGGTCAATTTCAAATGGGGATACAATTTAGAGTGAAATCTATGGCTCCTGAAAAATCTAATTAGGGGTCAAAAATCATAGGTTTGGAAAATCACCACCAAAATACCATCACATCACCATGGAAAAATATAATGAAGCTAATGAGGCCAAAAATGAAGAAAAGAAACCAAAATGGTGAAAACGAAACAAAACAACGAACAAACAACACAAGGAGCTCAAAATGAAATAAAATAAATATATATTGAAAATAATTCCAATATACGGTCCAGAAAAAATATAAGAGAGATAAAAATACACAAAAATAAAAAATACACTCCAAAATACATAAAATGAAAAACAGGGGTTACATCCTCGCTATTCCATAATATAGCGATTCAAAACCTCAACAACCAAAATTTGATGCAAAAGAAAAAGTGATGTCAAACAAGTGTCGATGTATGCCATGTCCTAGATCTAATGCACACACTATGCACACATGCTCCTAAAGCTAATGCACGCTTGATTGGAGAGATATGCATCCCATACTGCACATCCCCCAATCAAATGACGTTCTTCAGTTGATGGGGTTCGATCCCCTGCTATGCATCCTACTCTTGTGCACTCTCCTGTCTCTAATACTCTAGTGATGATGAGGTTGCTGTCGTCCAGTTCACTCCTATCGCTGCTGTCAGTAGTGGTGTCCATTACCTCAGGCTTTACCCACTATGTCCGGGAACTCAGTCGCAGGCTAACTCCATCGCGGCTGAACCCATAGTAGATTGGGGTGATTCCATCTTTCCAGACCTCACCAAAATCTGATATACGGACACTAGGGCTCCTTGCCAAAGGACATAGTGCATTTCCCATAGAGTCTCGCTCACACGGCCTTTCTCTAAGCCTCCTGCCCGCATTGAACAACACAGGACCGACGGATATAGGGTTTCCCCAACTCCGTTACCCTCGTCCTTACACTAGACCAGAACTTGCAGTCGAGACGACGCCCCCACTCCAAACTTCCTCAATGGTTGTTATGGTCATAAAGGCACCCATGCCAAAGACAGTACAGCCTCCATAGAGTTCACTCACAGAGCAACTCTAAGTTCCCTGCTGCATTAATGACCTAGGATTCAGTCAGGCGCGATGACGCCACGCATCCCCTTGATAGGTGAAAACCACCGCTAGTGCCTGTCCTTACATTCAACAATGACTCAAATTAATCCTACAACACTAAAACCCAAGAGCTTGTGCCAATCCACTCTAGGACCACGATTAAGAATGAGGTTAATTATATGATTACTAGCTTTTTATCTGATCTTCTGATTATCTGAATCCCAAGACTTTAATCAAACTCTAATCCTCTTTAATTATCTCATTATGAATTATTAGGCGAGTCTAAGTCTAATTCATTTTAACCATTGCTCTTCTAGTTAGGAGATCTATCAACTTTCATGCCCTAACTTAGTAAACTGCCTTTGTTTATTAAGAACAACTAGTTATGTTCAACATGTAGACTCTTTTCTAGTTAATTACCTTTTACATTATTAGAACCTCACTCATCCCACAATAGGGCTCAACCTAGCCCTCAAATCCGGTCCAACAGTTGATCCGCCTCGGTCCACTCTTGGCCGAAACCAATGACGAACCGACTCTGTCGATCGCCGCAACTGCCATCTACTCTTGGAGTTCGATCGCAACATCGGCCCGACCAACACGTAGCTCCCGCTAACGTTAATGCTCCACGGTCCTCGACCAGTGGTAGCACCAAGCACAACCATGAATCCTTCCATGAACGGCGAGTACATCGGTACACGATTCATCCCCTCCAATTCATTCGATGCGACACGGGTTCCTATTCTACCCCTCTAGATATGCCAGCATAACTTAATCTTAGAGTCACAATACTTAAACAAGGTAGCCCAACAAGGATACAGTACCCTAGGAAGAAATCTTATTCCAAGACTACTAAAAAAGAGTGCTAAAGAGCCCTGAAAATGGAAAATCATATTTTCAAACAGCAAGCATACAATTGGTATCAATGCCCAAACAGAGTCATTCCCGGTCTCGTTTCTTCAAAGAAACACGATCAGGTGCTCCCTAGGCTTCTACTCAAAGTAGATACACATTGGGCATGAATCTCATTCTCAAGTGATCAACAATAATACATAAACATCCATCACAATTTCTACATCAGAATAGTGAACAACCATGTCTATATTATGGTCTACAAGCACATATGAGCTACTATTAACATGTAACTTTAGGTAATTTAAGTCCTATCTCATTCCCAAATCTACAACATGATTTGTGACCCACAACAGCAACTTAAAACTTATATTATACAAGCTCAAACTCAATTCCATAGGCATAATGCAAAATAGGGAGCTTTATGAATCTGTGTGTTTCTGTTGTCACTAGCAAAATTCATTAAAATTAGTATACTCATCCAAATCATGAGTTCTTAGACAATCCAGAAATATATATGTGTCTACTACAACTTCCTAGTTACAAGCTTCTTTAGAATAAGCAGTTTACATGCTCTTATTGTTTCTTATTTAACATGCATACAAATTTTCAGAATAGAACATCACACTAACACTGTTTTGATATAAAATCAATTAAAAATAGCATATGGTGTCAAAAAATCATGAAATTCTAGAATTTAGCTCCTAACACATGGAATTATAACATATCCAAATTTCAAGTGATTCTAACATTTAATTTTCATGTTAAGATAATAGAAGTAAACTTATGTTCACGCCATTAACATGGGCATGCTCTGTTTTACTTATTGACTAGTTAGCCTTTACGAATTTTATTGGCACAGCAAATGATGTCCAAATTCAATGAAATTTTATATTTAGGATCTAGAAACATGCTATCAATTCATACTAAAATTTCAGCCTTAGTTCTCAAGTGGTCAGAGAGTTATTAATATTTGAACATTAAAATAGTACACAAGACAAGTTTGTTTTCTACACAGCCAATAGTCAAGTTTGTAACTATTTAAAATACCAAATAAATTCCAAAAATTATGTAATTCGGTGAGAGTGTTCCCAACCTAAAGAGATGCTGCCATATAAATTTCATGCAATAGTTCACATTATTTTTTGAGTTATGATTTCCAGACTAACTAGCATTTTCAGAGTCAGCATTTCTAGATCTGTTACTATGTTTACCTGCACAAACTTGAATCCAAAAATTTTTATCAAATGTCATAGTCACACAAATCATTCTAGGCATTCAAGAAACACTCTACAAATAATTTATGAACAAATCAAGAGATTTAGAAACACCCACCTTAGTATTGTAGACGAAAATTGAAATCTCTAAGCTCCTAGCTTTGACCCTTGCCCTTTTCCCTTCTTGCTCCAAGCTCCTAGCTTTCTTGGCTCCTTGGTTCCTTGTTCCACTCCTTGGCTCCTTGTCCTTCCTCCAATTCAGTAGTTAGCTCTTAATAGTTAGTGTATAAGTGTAGAAGAATTTGTTTGGAAGTAGAATGAAGGAAGAAATGAAGTCGGGCTTGAGTGAGTATTTAAAAAGATGCTTCTCATGGTGTAGGGGATGTTTGGCTGGCAAGGTGCATGGGAAAGGGGTGTGGCATCTTGCATTTTATTGGGTTGTGACGGAGGTGGTGTGTAGGAGTGGAGAAAGTCACTTGGGGTTTCACAATTTCTTCACGAGGTATCTCTTTGAATTCAAACTCAACTTCACCCAAAACCCACCCCTTTCCCTCCTTATTTTTGGTCGGCCAAGCTTAGGCCCATTTCATTTTATTTTATTTTATTTTATTTTGTCTTGGTTCACCACTCATTGGGCTTCAAGAATAGTTTCATTCTTAGTTTCACTAAAAAATATGATATATTTTTTTTGTGCTTTAATAATTATATATATATATATAAATTGGGGTTGTTACAACGGATCATTTAATCTAAGTTGGGATATCTCATTCATCACATGAAAGATACTAATAGGGAATAAAATAGATCATACCGACACTTCACAATGAAAGTGTTTTTCAAATTCGATGGAGAAGTCTGCCATGTGCAGACTTATTTATCCTTCAGGCAAACTTCCAAGTTGAGAAGAATTCATAATCTTTAACATATGCAATTTGGAAGTACTTTTGAAATTCCTACAATCATCAAAATTGTCAAGCATTAACCAATTAAGCAAAATATTGGTAATTCTGAATTCTAGCAACAGTTTAATTAGATATTCAAATTTATAGTCAAAATTATAATTTAACTTGTCAAAATAAATATTTGATCTTTAGCACATAACAACGAATTTTAACACATAATAAGAGCAATTAGTAGACTCATCTTTGCAGTTAAGTTTTAATAGTCCACAACCAATTAAATAAATTATTGTACCAAATGTTCATAAATATTTGAACCTTAGCACACAGCAAGATAATCAATCATAAACAAACATTGATTAACAATGATTTAAACTGTAGCACTTAGCAATAACAAATTTTAAACAAATAATTAAAATATATGTAAGTGAAGAATTTATCTATAATTTTGGATCTGGTCAAACTTGCATCTGATCCAACGTTGTTTGGATCCAGTCCAATCATGTGGATCTAGTCCAACATCAAACACCAAACAACAAACACCCATCACCAAACAACACCCATCACCAAACAACAAACAGCCACATCAAACACCAACATCAAACACCAAACACCATATCTAACACCGAACACCAAATCCTTACATCAATACCATGTGAGGGATGACGTGGAAGCAGGTTAGACCTAGATTCGTTGTAACGCCCCTGCCCCGAGCTCAGACAATTTAATATTTTTAGAATACAAATTAGATACTATGTAGTACAACTGCCCACCACAGGCTGCCTCTCAAAAGGTGGTTAACCGAATTGGTGACTCTTGATCCTTGGCATTAGTATTTATATTATATTATTTTATATACCATTCTCGATATGGGATTAAATCCCTCATCTTTACCGTGAGAAGCACCACTTCATGCTGCTCTTCATTTCCAAGTGGGCCCCCATCATAATCACCATTCAATACTATTCCTTTCTAATATCAAATCCATGCATGGATTAAATCCACAGCCAACATTTCAACATATTTATATACTTTCAATATATATATATATATATATATATATATATATATATATATATATATATATATATATATATATATATATATATATATATATATATATATATATATATATATTACACATATACTATTTTTTGAAAATTTACGGGGTGTTACACACACCCCCCCTTCAGAAATCAGCGTCCTCGCTGAGGACAGGGCATGCACAATCTAGTGCAGGATCTACTTTCTAGCCGATGTGGAGTGGAGTACCCTAGCCCACCCCCGTGGATTTACCGGGCGTACCCTGATTCTGCGTGTTGTCCAGACCCCTAGCCCACCCCCGTGGATTTACCGGGCGTCCTGGCCACAACCCCGCTCCCTCTCAGGCATACATCTTACCCATTCATACCCACACTCGGTGTCGAAAGTCGGCTCTGATACCATTTGTAACGCCCCTGCCCCGAGCTCAGACAATTTAATATTTTTAGAATACAAATTAGATACTATGTAGTACAACTGCCTCTCAAAAGGTGGTTAACCGAATTGGTGACTCTTGATCCTTGGCATTAGTATTTATATTATATTATTTTATATACCATTCTCGATATGGGATTAAATTCTATACCCTTCTTTTTTCACATGAAAGCCACGTCCTTGGCATTTTTGACCAAGTCAACAGAAGCATCCTTGCTTCTTCATTACCGTGGCTCCCCACCATTTTAATGTTATACCATATATTACCATTATACTTTTATCCAGCATGCATGCATAATTTCATATACAAACCACACTATTATACCACCATATATTATCATATATGCTTATATATATATTTTTAAATTCACGGGGTGTTACACACACCCACCCTTCAGAAATCAGCGTCCTCGCTGAGGACAGGGCATGCACAATCTAGTGCAGGATCTACTTTCTAGCCGATGTGGAGTGGAGTACCCTAGCCCACCCCCGTGGATTTACCGGGCGTACCCTGAGGGACAGGGCATGCACAATCTAGTGCAGGATCTACTTTCTAGCCGATGTGGAGTGGAGTACCCTAGCCCACCCCCGTGGATTTACCAGGCGTACCCTGATTCTGCGTGTTGTCCAGACATCTCACCCACTCTCAGGCATACATCTCACCCACTCTTACCCACACTCGGTGTCGAAAGTCGGCTCTGATACCATTTGTAACACCCCTGCCCCGAGCTCGGACAATTTATACAATTTATAAGACAAATTAGATACTATGTAGTACAACTGCCCACCACAGGCTGCCTCTCAAAAGTTGGTTAACCGATTAGGTGACTCTTGATCCTTGGCTAATACTATTTATATTATGTTATTTTTTTGATCCAATCCGATATGGGATAATGTTAATCACTTACCCTTACCTGTTCTTTTACAACAGCCGAAGCCTATTGCATGTCAAGACCCAGGTGGGGCCCAATTCAAATGTCCACATCACCTCCAACATTTCATTCAAATGTATTATTCATTTCCTTTTCAATCCATGCATGCATTAATCTTTTCAAAGCTAACATCCACTGTATATATACAAAGTATATATACATTATCATATATAATATATATATATACTTATATATATCTCTTTTTGAAAATTTACGGGGTGTTACATTCGTTTAACTTCGGGTCGGGTTTAAGAAATAAACAAGAAAAAATGAAGGAGATTATGGTTGACTAGGTTGTGGCTCTGGTTGACTGGGTTGCTGGTCGAGTTACACAAACAAACCAAACAACAAACAAAATAGCCAAACAGAGGAGAAAGAAGTGGCGGCTTAGAGGAGAGAGAGGACCACAACCTAGGTGCGCTGCGAGATCTCAACGAACATAGATCTCGATGATGACGAATTAATCCAACAATCGCTCTCTTATTAACCTCACAATAAAATTAATAAAATAATATCTCAAGATTGTTGATAATTATCAGACAATAAGAAAATGGAAATTAGGGTTAGGGTTTACTATCCCTACTGCTTTAATATTATATCCTGATTATAAAAATTGGAATAATCTCAGGTACTACCACAAGACCAGTAAATATGGGATAAGACTGGATTTTGGGTACTGGGTTCTTGGCCCATTCAACCTGGTCCAATAACTTATAGATAACGCGTGCAACACACGTATTGCCCCATCCAATATTATAAACAATAATATTCTATATATATTGAGAATATGCCTATATATCCAACCTGACGAATATAAAGGTGTCAAGGGTAGTTTGGATGCTTGTAAATCAAAGTAATAGTTAGAATCCAAGGATTTCCATGTAAAAATGGGGAATTTACCTTCTCCATGACATGTTTATTTGTATATAGTAATATATCACTTCCCCGAAAAAATTCTTGTATGGCAAACCATGTAATAACTCAATGTAAGAACAAAAAGTAATATATAAAATTGTTAAAATCCAAACTCTTCAGTTTGTTTGTAAGTAACACATACTGAAGTGGTGGATACGTACACCACAACTCAAATATTGTGAGGTTACCCACTCAATTTCAAGTGTTCCACCATCCAATCTATCACCCTCTCCTTAAAAAAAAAAAATTATACCTTCAATCCAACCGTCATGAAACAACAGCCATAAATGCGAGCTTATAAATTTGGGGTTGAATTGCACATACATTGATATTTGAATCGATTTTTTTACAACTTCAAAACTTGGCATTTCAATCAAAGAAGGCATCCTTGAATAAAGACAAGCTCTTCTCTGAAAACTATCGTGACCCTGAAGAGCCTGGTTGTAACATCTTCCAATGGGTTACTTTTTCGTAGTTCAGTGATGATGGAGAAGATGAACACTCAAATGAAGCAGATGGAAATATTTCCCCTGTAATGTCAAATCTGCATAAGATAGAAGGCTCTGTCACGCAACTGCAAAAATGCTTAGACGATGAGTATTCGTGTTTGAATATCATTGTAGTCATTCTTATAATTTATGCAATCAAAAAGTAAGAACACATTGTGTAGAAAGCTGTAATGGTAATGGAAAATCGCTTGTATGCATCTAATTTTTCAAATCAATGCAAAATTTTCCACCTATGCAAGAAGAAATTGTTACTTTAAATGTGGTGGGATAGATCATGAGCATGTATTCCAGAGGTATTGTTCTAAAAACAAGAATCCCCCCCCCCCCCCCCCCCCAATTTCCATATAAAATTCACAAGCTTGGAATGTAATGACTTCAATACTGTACCATTTAAAATCGGTACGATACGAAAAAAATACAGAGTAACCCCAGTGTTTTAACTCCTCCTCCACTTTAGCATTCATTCATAAAGTAATGCCTCACTGAACAAACATATAAAACCCAAATTCTCTGATTAAGTGGCAACAGTTATGGTGCAAATGATGAGCAAATGGTGCATATCAAAAGAATTCGTAAAATACAGTGACATTCAATATTTTCCCATTTATCTAGTTGAAAAAGTGGAAGAATCTTAAAAGGTAGAACATTGTGACCCTCTACTGCATGCCAACATCATTGGCAATTAGATAATTCCCCCGTTTAAAATGTTGCAAAAACACAGTCATTAATAAATTCTCACCTAGTTCATTTCTCAACACTTCCCCTCCAAAAAATAATTAACTTCCACAATGCAAAATGAACAAGCCATCAAACCCTAGCCTAGCCTGATTAGGAATTGCATAACGAATTGCATATTCCTTCTCAAAAGGTAGGATTACAATGGAAGTGTACCGTAACAAATTGCATATTCCTTCTCAACATGCAGCTACCATAAAATTTTGACAACTTATGTCTTTAAGTAGCTGACTCTATCTTACTTAAATTAAATACACTTTTGTATATGTAAAAAAAACATATGAGGTGAGTACGAATGAAGCAAGAATTGTCCACTGTCATGCCACTACAAAACAGGGCTACACCTCTCTTCCGGCCAAATAAGTTATGGTGGTTTATATTGACTGCATAGAGATGTGGTGCTTGTACGAAGAAGACCGGACATTTCAAAATATGAACATGGGCTCATTCAATCATAAGACCTCAGTTGACCTTGAATATCCTTTTGGACTTATTTGTGCAAACACATTAGTACATGTACGTGTACCGTTATCTTCCCACTGAGTTGCCTCAAACTCATCACTCGGTTCTTGATGCTCTATCCCTGCCCTAGTTGCACCCCTCCCCCCCCACCTACCAATTTGTATCCCATTCATACCTCCTCCCACCTTCCCCCTCCACGTATACTAACATTCTTCTAATCCCCTGTCTTCCATAAGGGTTAGAACCGAGTGATGAGTTTCCTCCATTTTAACATAATGTACCCTATGTTTATGAGATTGGAAATAAACTAACATTTGGTTTCCTCCATTTTAACATAATGTACCCTATGTTATGCATTTGTAAAAGATTCATGTACAACAATGAGTGTATCAAATTTTATTAATATGCGTGATCATTGAAATGGATTGCAACAACTTTTCTAAACATCTATGTGCTTGTTTTCATCCTATGTACTGGAATAATTGTTCCCTTCTATTTTTTGTGTATGTTTCCATACGTAAATGGAGCTATATTAATGAAAATAGCTTCTCACAGATAAACATTATTTACTTGCATAGAACATATATAAACAGTTGCAACAAAATAGCAATAAAAGTTACAAGAACATTTTAGTTTAATAAATGAAATGCAAGTAAATAATCTTAGAGAATTTTAGATACTCTGCCTTAAAACCACAAAGCAAATGTCTGAGATGCAACTTGCAAATGCCAGAGAAGGAGTACAACAAGTAACTAACTATTGATGGTAAATAATTAAAAATAAGGTCTCAGACGTGGTCGGGTTGAGGGTGTTGTTCACGGCATGGTTCATGACGGCTTTGTTAGGAGCCCTCCGTTGCCTCTTCGTTGATAGGGGAGCTTGATTAGGCAGTTGGGGCAGATCCGGCTGATAAGGAGGAATTAGGTTCTCCACAGGAGTAGCTTGCTAACGAAGAGAGTTGGCTAAATGGCTTGAGGTTGTTGTTTTCCCTCTTAGCCTTGGTGGCATGGCAGAAGAATTTGGTGTTTCTCATAGCAAGTTCTGATCTTTCTTGTAGATCTGTGTAGGTTCTCATAGACGGCGTCAATCTGTTGTTGCTTATTTTGGTGTGGGAGTAAACAGATAGTGAATTTACATTTTGAAGGAAACTACTAAATATCTAACCTTTGATCATTGCCGTAAAAAGTGGTTAGAGCTCCTGATAATGGATATAGATCGTTGAAAGAGCACCTTGATCTAAATTCAACGGTTGTTGACACGACCGATGGACCTGCAAAAGCCTGAAACATCAGGGATGGCCTCGGCAACATACCATCCGACTCTCAAGTTAGAACTAGAGAGAAAAAAAGAGTTTAAGAGAGACTCTTAAGTACCTAATAACTAAGGAGGGAAGATGATATTTATAGGCAATACAAACAGTTAAGAGATTGATATAAATGTATTATCTCTTGCCTGATTCTCCCCATTTTAAGAGATAGAATTAGTTACTCTTTTATTGGGGATAAGAGATTTGACTTACAGCTCTCATAGGCTGGGTGTCTCTCCTAGTGGGCCTAGTCACTTTTAATGGGCATGAAAGTGACCCATGTTTAGTTAATGAGCCGGAAAGAGGCCCGGACTTGTTAAAGAGCCCGTTACTGTAAATCTTCCTGTAGAAGATTTGAGACCCGTGCTAGGATGTACGACCCTGATTCACAGTGATTTTTACCATTATTATAAGCCTCCCACTCCCGGAAAACAATTTTCTAAGCATTCAGGAAATAGTTCGCCTTATTTCATAGTACTTAGATACAATCTTAGCTTTCAGGAACGATTGGAGATACTTGGAACAGGTCAGAAGCTTTTGGAAGTGGCAAATATTTTCTTAGACTTTTCTGGATTTTTCTGGAATTCTCCATAAACTTTTGGATTTTTAAATTTTTTTTCCAAATTAATAATTACTTTCAAATTTTTTAATTAATTATTCCAATTTTTAATTAACTTTTCAAATTTAATAATTATTTTTTGGTATATTTTAATTAAAATTTCAAATTTTAAATGACTTTTGGTGATTTTTTATTAAATTATCAACTCGGCACGAATTTTGGAGCAAACTGGGGCGCCGATCGTGTTCTAGCTACCCATAGATGAGATTGGGTTGCTGTTATGAAGAGAATGTGATGACGAGGTGACGTGGATTCATCTGGAGCATCGATTAGAGCAAGGCTCACTCGTTGAGTGAGATCGAACGACCAAGAAGCGAGCGAAAGGGGGATGGCAACGTGGCCTCATCTGGCGCACCCATCACGAGAGGGCGAGTGATTTTGAGGGATCCAACGATTGTCGATGATTGCGAGTACCCAATTGGTTGCTCGACCTTTTTTGTGAGCATTTGTTCATCTTCTCCATTTTGAGTTACTATTTTTGAGCGAGCGAGCTTGTGGGCGACCAATGTCGGTGAGCAACCCCTCGGCGACCACCTTGGCTTCGTCGAGCAAGGCTTCGGGCGAGAAAGATTATGGGCGACCAAGTTCGGTGAGCAACACTCTTGGCGACAAAGATGTTTGGGCGATCACCAAGTTCAACGAGCAAGACTCTCGGTGACCAAGGTGTTTAAGTGACCAAGTTCGGCGAGCAAGACTCTCGGCGTCCAAGGTGTTTAGGTGATCTCCTCTTCAACTTCTTCGACAAGCAGGGTGTTCTAGGTGACCAATGTTTTGGCCAGCAAGTCACCTTACTCGTCGAGCAATGCTGCAGGTGACCCACTCGAGCTTCGGCGACCTCAGAGTTTTGGGCGACCAACAGCCTCAGCTTGTAACGCCCCGAATTCCAAAATACAGTAATTCGTAGCATAAAAAGGATCTTTGTTTCATTTCGTACAATTTTACAAGGAATTTTGAAACTTTATTACATTAAGTTCTTTAACAACAACGCAGCGGAAAATTAAATGAATTACACATGAAATGAATGTACAATTAAACATCAGCAACTTAAAACGGAAAGTAATCTTTAGCACCAATCATCTTTATATCTCCTTGCAATCCAATGCCTGCATTGAATACTGTGGGCACGTCAGTTACATACAACTGATACAATACTATACACGGCCATCCTCACTATACCTTAATATAGCGACTCACTTATTTTAGCATACACAAACTTGAATGTAAACAAAGTGTGAAAAGTGACTATCTGAAACATATCGGTGTATGCGATGTCTTAATGCCTAATGCAGATGTTTAAGCTAAGATGACACTATTGCGTACTTGTTCAGATTCTATGCATCCCATACTACATAGGTCCGAGGGCAAGCACCTACGTACTCCACATAAAAGGGTTTAATCCATCGCCATGAAAACTACCCGGTAACAAAACAAGTTTTAGATGTCCCACGAGTACGGATTTCAGCCCTGGAGTCCACCGTCAAGCTTATACGGAAATCCTCGTCGTGCGAACTTCCCGCAAGTGTCCCTCTAACCCCAGTATACGCATATACACTGGAGCACGACCTTCCATCCGTCCGACTATTTATGATCCTGGAGTCCACCGTCAAATCAATCATAGTCCTGTATTTAATTAAGGCTCGCCTCCATCGCAAGCAACCACAGTCCAGGAGTCCACCGTCAAACTGAGTCTATAGTCCCAGAGTCCACTGTCAGACTATATAGAGGCAACCTACTTATGTTTGCCCAAGTTTACTACATCTACCACTTAGTGCCTAATCCTTATACTTAAAACATGAATAAATTACACTACCTAGAGTTAGTTTTCCCTTTTATCAGACTTAAATAAAAATACCGAGATAGCCCATATAGTCAAATCTCAAATCAGTTAATTATTTCAACATCTGCCAGGTACCTGGGTCTCACTAAGTCTCTAGATCACAACCTCTCATGTTCCAATATCATGGGTACTCATACCCTTATAATTCACATTTTCAATTCACCTTATTCACATATTTATTCGATTCTTGTATTTATCAAACATAAATAACAATCTCAACTATTCTTTTTCACAAGGCTCTTTTCTTTCACATTCATCAAAATTTTCCCAATCCAAACTTTATTAAGAATTAAACACCAACTCTTTGAGACTCATCGTTAGAAATTTATTATCAAAACTCATCACTTTCCTTTTTCCCACAAATCAACTCTTATTATCTAAATTATACACATCCTTATTGTATATCAATCATATCTATCACAAGAATACAACTCTTAAATCTCCAAAATATATTTAAAAGCAGTGAGAAATCACTACAAGGAATTTGCCATATACCAACGGACACCTGTAGTGACGGATCACTAAAACCGTGGGTATAGGCATCATATACCTACAGACGTGTAGTAAACTGTGGGTATAGGTATCCTATAGCTTTAGACCTTTTAATCCATAACTATAAGTTTTAATAAAGGTGTAAAACACTGTGGGTATAGTCCGCCGCACTAAAAAAATTTAAGTTATTTATCCGATCGCTAATTAAACCCTCAAATTATTTCATTCGCACCCAACTTTTTCATTTTCCCTCCAAATCCCGAATCCCCCAATTTATACACACTCTCCCTCTCTCTCACACCCAAATCCCCATAAAAAAAACCCCAAATCAGGCGTGACCTCCAAATTAGTAAAAAAACCCCAAATTGCCTCGTCCGCCTCCCTCCTCCTTCGCCTCCCTCCTCCTTCGCAGCGCCTTCAATTTCGACCTCACCCGCCTCCTTCCTCCTTCGCCTCCCTCCTCCTTCGCTGCTCGCACTCGCAGCCCCTTCAATTTCCACCTCCTCCGCCTCCTTCCTCCTCCGCCTCCATCCTTCGCAGCTCGCAGTGCCTTCAATTTTGACCTCCAACGCCTCCCTCCTCCTTCACCTCCTTCCTCCTCTGCCTCCCTCCGACGTCAACACTACATCCCCCATCCCCCGACTTAAGCCGCCTACTTCCCTACACTATTTGCTCCTTGGACTGGAATAGCCGAACAGGTAATCTCCAAGCCTACAAAAAACTTTGGCGACTCCTTGCATGTTAGCTTCTTTTGAATCACCTGCTGCAAAAGAGCAAGAGTTATAGTTAGTGGTTTGCAAAATTAACCTTTCAAGTATTTTAGCATATTACTTTTACAATTTTTGTGCTTTCGATATTTTTATTTTGTTACTGCAACCTATTAGCAGTTCTAGATAACAAATAAATGAAATAAGAGCCAGTTAGCTACGCTCAAAATCATCATGGAACGATTTGCTCAAATTGTTTTTAAAAGTCTGGTTTTGAGGAAATGAAACAACTTTATAAGCGTGTTTCCAAATGCTTATTTTCTTTGTCATTCAGATTTGATGTTGCTGGTGCTGGAGCTTGTTTGAATGTCCAAATCAAAACATCAATTGAATTTTTTAGATATTTGGAAATCTCCTATCAAGTTTTGGGTTGGATATCGGGTAAGGGTCAGGTATTCTTCTGTTGTATGTGTCAATGTGTGTGATAAAGTTGAATAAGTTAATGCTAAAATTCCATTTATTCTCTCTTTAGAAGCTATTTCTTGCAAAGTTTCCATTGAAGATCACTCACAACTCATACAGAAACAAAAGTAGCTGAAGCCACACATGAACCATCCATGCAGTATGGTTTAACTTTGTGTATGAAATTTTCTCTGTGTAACATATATAAGGATTAAGCCATAGATTACGGAACTGAAGTTATAGTTCACAGAAAAAAAAACTTTGCTCCATACTGAAACTCCATGTATATTTCTTTTGTCTGCTTGTTAAAGTTTGAAATTTAATTTTTAAGTGTTTTATTCCTTAATTTGTGGGGATCTTAGGTGCCAGTGCCACGATGGATTTGATAGTTATTATTTGTTTCTTTGCCTTTATAAGGATCTTGTCATTGACTAATTCATCGTTGCTATTGAATTTTATTTTTTACTCGTATTACAAGATTTCTTTTCCTTGTGCTTTATTGATTTTATAGGTTCCAAAAGGACATGTTTGGGTTTAGGGAGATAACATTAACCTTTCAAAGGATTCAAGAGTGTATGGACCAGTGCCATGTGGGCTTATCCAGGGTAGGGCTTTCATGAGAGTGAGTATCTGATACGTCAAGTGTTTACTAGTCATACAATTCATAATATGTGGGTTATGCTGATAATAGCTATCTTCTTGAAGTCAATTTGAGCCTTAGGATTTCGTTAACCATTAGATAGGTGAACTCTCTTATACTGCAAGCGAAGGCCTTACGTGTGGTAAGCATATAATTTTGATTTTAGTGCAAATTAGTTTAAACAGACTTTCATTTTCTACCAGTTTGAACTCCATTTCCCTTTCTTTCTATTTCTTGTTTAGGTAAGTTCAATAGTTGAAGCTGATCTAGAATTCTTGTGTGATAATTGAGTCCAATCTGCTGTTGAAGGAAGGTTTTGTGACTCTTCAATATCTGTTTGTGAAGCTGTTCTTGAACTTGTTGGCAGGCATATTTCCTCGCATCCAGATGTTGGATTGAAGGTAGTCAAAATTATACAGTTGCACTTCTGATTCCCATGCAAAAAAATTTCATATTAGTTCTCATCCATTGGTTCTCCTTGGCAGTATTTTGAAAAGGTAGCTGAACGGATTAAGGACGCTGGAGTTAGTGTTCGCAAACGCTCAATCAAAATTATCCGAAATTTATGCATTTCCAATTCTAACTTTTCACAAGCAACTAGTGCTTACCTTGAGATTGTTTCTCGCGTGAGCGATGAAGAATCTAGCATACAGATGAGTTGCATATTTAAAAAGTTTTTCCAGATTGATCCTATTAACTGCCAGAGTAGAACAACTAGAAGAATTGTTGTCTAATGTTTATAAGGTCTTTAACCAATGGTCTACCAGAACTGATGAAGAAAGATGTTTGTGCACATCACAACACCTATCTTCATCCACTAACTTCAGTAGTTTGGAAATTAATTTTGATCTGTTTATTCGAGAGGGGTATGTTCAATTCTTGCTAGGTTTTGATGAATTGTTGTCAGATTGGGATTTTGAGAGTATTTTTGATGATTGATTTGTGACTTTTGCTTGATTAACAACTATGTTGTAAGTTTTAGTTTGTGGTTCAAGTTATCACTCTTCTCTGCTTAGTTTTGTGCTAAAGATTGTTTTTATTACTTATTAATGGTACGAGTTTGTCAATATGTTTGGCTTTTGGTAGGTTGGTGTACTGTGTAATTAAAGAACTTTATGTTGAATTACTGGGATATTTGCACTGAAGGGTAGAATTTTGATCTATTTATTCAAGTGGTTATGTTAATTTTATGTTCTTGTTCTTTCTTCCTTCTACGTTAGGTCCATCGTCTCACCCTTTGAATGCTATTAGCCCACAATAGATTTTTTAAAAAGAGGTTGGTTTTTTATAATGATTCATGAATTTCGAGAGTACACTGGTCTTCTTTATTTTGCCTAGTTTCAGTATAACCCATATCTTTGGTTTCAGCCTTATGAAATGGTGACATACTTTGATTGACGATGGTGAATGGGGACAAATATATATATATATATATATATACATTGAGGCAAGTGCCGATTTTCTATAATATTTTTTGTAGATTTTATTTAATTCTGCTATATCCATATTCGTATGTAAGAAGTTAAACATTGTATCTCTAAATATTCTAAGATGTGCTGCAAATTTTTTTTAAGCATCATTGATATTGTTTAGATTAATGTAAGATCTTATTCACTTCAACCTATTTAGGTACTGGGATACAAGACAAGCACAACCAGTTCATGTCCAGCAACTTCCTGAGCGTTGCTGTGCTCTGTCTCTGAGGTATCCTCTGATGGTTGTTGCCACTACTGATCGGAATTTTATTATCCTAGGAGTGAGCTATGTTAAGGTAGGATACAATTTTGGAATAAGAATTATTTATTTTATTTTATTGATGAAAAAACAGCTAGCCAATTAATATAATTTTGGCATTAGATATGCTGCAGACTGATCTAGCTGATCCTTTAACTTTCCATTTTCTATTGCTTTTATTTTTCTAACTCATCTATGGTCATTTTGTTATCAGGAGAAACAATTGAGAGTGAACATGGGTATTACAAAGTTGCGTGAGAAAGTGAAGGAGCATCAGCAAAAGGTGAGCAAAAAAGTTGAATTTCTTAATTTAGTTGCGTTGTGTTCTTTTGTTTTATATTTCTTGGAACACTGCTCTTCACTCTGTTGTTAAAGTTCTTTTCAATTTCGACCTAGCTTACTGCATGTAAATTTATGGGCATGATAGTTGTATTGTTCAATATTGGAGTTGCTAAATCTTTTCAACATTTGTATGCAGGTTCGCGTAGGAGCTATACTTGGTTGCCTCGTGTCCTATTTAATGAGGAGTTCTTCTATATAAAATGGAAATTACGCTAAAGTTCTAAAGTTGCCTGAAGCTTAATTCTGATGAGAACACGAGTTCCCAATCATTATTGTAATTGGCTTTTTGCTCTGTGCTAAGGAGCTATATTTCTGGTGTTAAACAAAGTGAAATTTATTTTGTAATTTGACATACTTGTAATACATCATTAATTTTTAATATGATTGAATTTTAATTTTATTTAATTTTGTTTCATAAACACATTTATTTATTTTATTGTGAATTTAGTTTATAATTGGATTAATATTATAAAAGAAAATATTAAATTATCATAAGTGTAATTAATAAGAAAAAATTGTGTATAGAGCGATGGGTATATATTCAAATATTTGAATGCGAAAACCATCGCTAAAACCTACAACAATGGAGTTTCAACCGTGGGTATAGGAAAGCAAGAGCTGTCGTTAAAACCTATACCAACGGATACGAAACCGTGGGTATAACACCGAGGTTTTGTCCAACAGGTGAAAAACCCGTCGCTATAGGCTATAGTGACGGCATTTTGCCGTGGGTATAGCTAATTAAAAACTACGAAAAAAATATGTCCGTTGGTATAGATTTTACGGGCTATATCTACGGTTTTCCGCCTTTTACCCACGGATTTTTGCTGTTACTATATGCCAGATTTCTTGTAGTGAATATTTGTATGGTCCTCATAATATTTTAAAAATATTTATATAATTTTCTGGATTTTTAGATCTCCAAAATTATATAAAAGAACTTAAAAGAAAAGAGGTCAACAAGCTCGAACCCGAGACCTCAAACCCCTCTCGCACCACGTGGCGGCGTGTGAGCACAGCGCGCACGTGCTGGCCACTAAGGCCAAGGCTCGTAACTGATATAGTATGAGTTAATATCATTAAGTGTTTAAACCCTCTTTATCAGACTTTTGAAAAAATAATATTTTATCCCCACAACGGCAGGTCCGCGACTCGAACCAGCACCAACAGAGAGGCGACCAAGCGCCTACCCACTGAGCCGAAGCTCAGATCACACTTACTATGGGGTTTAATTCATTAAGTACTAGCTCTATGTAAAATCTTATTTCCTACTTCTTCGACTGTTTTCAATTTCCATTCTTTTCCCCAAAATTGATTTTACAAAAGTAGAGTTCTAACCCCCAGAATTATTCTTTTACTGATTTTCATTCTATTTAAGGGGATTTATCCCACTTATGCACATATTTATCTTTTTGAAAGAAACACAAAAAATTGATTTAATAACAACTCTCTCTTTTCTTCAAAAACAATACTATAAATTTGTATTTATACATTACCAAAATTTATTAATTTACCGATGTCATTCATTTTGATGAGGAATTAACTTCAATTTCCCCAGATTGCTCACTACTTTCTCTTATAAGAAAATATATATTACAAATGCAACTAGTCAATTATGCTATCAACATCAATATAGCTTTTCTTTCATTCTACCATGACCATTTCTTATCCCCATATTGTTCCTCTAATTTCATGATTATTTATGCACATTGCATACACCTTAATAAACACATGTAAAGGACACCACATTTCAGGCAACAAATTCAGTTAAGCATTTGTATCGAACCATTCTATGCATGCATTTAATTACTTTTTTCCATTCTAATCTAACAAGTACTTCATATATTTCACATTAACATACAATACATTCTACACCTTTCTACAATTAGCAAATCTTCATTACTACATCATGCATCAATTTCACTAGTATGATTTATTTAACTAGTCAAAGATCAACAATATAATACCTACACATGATTTCTATACTCATTAGAAAATAAGAAAAGATACCCACCTTTTTGATGAAAACTTGCAAATAAACTCCTAGAACGAAAGCTCCTAGCTCCTCGCCAATGGCCTAGTCCTGCTCCTCCTTTGCTCTCCTAAACCGCAACTCTAGCCTCCAAAAGCGCAATTCCGGCCTTCCTCTCAGTCTCTTTCTCTTACTCTCTTGATTTTGATTAATAGTTTGTGCAAATGTGAATGAAGAGTTGTAGGTATTTATAGGGCATTAGTGTGGTGGAAATTGATCCCCACTACTCAAGTAACCACCCCACTAACTCCCACACTCCTCTCCATTTCCCTCCAAGGCCGGCCTACACTGTCCAAGCACAACACGAGCACGTGTTTCACACATGCACACTTCTCAATTTGTTAAATATTTGTTATTTATTGGTTGCTACTAGTTTGTTACAAAACAAGTGTAGGAAAAGTGTACGAAATAATTGTAGGATTTATTTGTGGGCTTCTCATTGGGCTTTGTTATTTTTATTTATTTTATTTATTTCTAATGGGCTTAATTCATCTTTTAGGCCTATGAGGTTTAATTAAGAAAGGACAACAAAATGAGATAAAATAAATAAAAGTAAACTTATGCATAACTTAGGAAAATTTTTAGAACAAAAATTCGAATAAATTGCACGTGCGTTGCACGTGCAAAAAATGAAAAATGTATTTTTTTAAAACTACTACAATATGTTACAACACTCTCTCCTTAGAATAGTTTCGTCCTTGGAACTACGCTTAAAGAGTGAGAAAGCAAGAGAAGAAAATTTTACAAATTTTAATTAAAAAGTTCAGGGTGATCTCTCATCATCTTCTCCTCGGATTCCCAAGTGGCTTTCTCAACTAGTTGGTTCCTCCATACAACTTTGACCATAGGTATAGTCTTATTTCTCAAGACTTTCTCTCGGCGATCCACAATCTCAACTGGATGCTCAGTGTAGCTCAAATCCAACTGCAGACCCTCTGGCACTTCGGCCAAATCATGACTCGGTTCTGGAATATAGCCTCATAACATAGACACATGTAAGACATTGTGTACTTGGGCTAACTCTTCTGGTAGTTCAACTGATAAGCCGTCTTCCCAATTCTCTTCAATATCCTATAAGGACCTATGTATCTCGGGGCTAATTTCCCTCATCTTCCAAACCGAATCACTCCCTTGGTTGGAGACACCTTCAAGAAAACAAATTCACCTTCCTCGAATTTCATATCTCTCCTCCGGTTGTCAGCATAACTTTGCTGCCTGTTCTGTGCATCACCTAACCTCTTCCTGATCAACTCGATCTTTTCTGAGGTCTGTTGCACAATCTTTGGCCCATACATTTTTCGTTCCCCTACTTCGTACCAACATACCAGTGTTCTGCACTTTCTTTCATATAGAGCTTCATTCGGTGCCATACCGATACTTGCCTAGAAATTGCTGTTGTAGGTGAATTCCACTAGAGCTAAATGCCTCTTCCAACTGCCGCGAAAGTCCAATCAACAACACCTTAGCATATCTTCCAGTACCCGGTTGAGCCTCTCAGTCTGCCTAACAGTTTGAGGATGGAAGGCAGTACTGAAATCGGTCTTCATCCCCAAAGCTACCTGAAGACTTCTCTAGAAATACGAGGCGAATCGCACATCTTGATTGGATACAATACATAAGGGAACTCCATATAAACTCATGACTTCTCCAACATACAACTCAGCCAGCTTCTCTGTAGACCAAGTGAGCTTCATCGCCAAAAAGTGAGCCAATTTGGTGAGTCAGTCCACTATCACCCAAATTGAATCGTTTCCTTTGGAACTCCTGGGTAATCCAGTAATGAAGTCCATGCTGATATTATCCCACTTCCACCCTGGAATGGGTAATGGCTGCAACAAACCCCTGGTTTCTGATTTTCAGCTTTGATCTACTGGCAAACTGCACATCTAGCGATAAACTAGCCACATCCCGCTTCATCCCTGACCACTAGAGACAATGCTTAATATCCTTGTACATCTTGGTGCACCCCAAATGTATGGATAATAAAGTGGCGTGTGCTTCCTGTAGAATACTCTCCTTCAGTTTTGCTTGATTCGGTATACACAACCGCTCTCCAAACCACAATTCTTCATCTTTCACCTAGAATTTGTTAACTTACCGGCTCCAACTTGCTCTTTCATCCTTGGATATCTGGATCGATCTTCTAACTGTCAATGATCTTTTCTTTCAATATGGGCTGAAGTCTTAACTGAGCTAAGGATGCCTTAATCCTTGTACCAACACTTCTATACCGACTCGATCAAGCACTTCTACCAAGTTCTCCTGACTCGTGATCAATCGAGACAAACTGCTCTTCCAGCTGAGTGCATCAGCCACTACATTGGCCTTGCCTTGATGGTACTTTATTTCATGACAGATATCTTCCCATACCTTCAACTATCTCCGCTACCTCAGATTTAGATCCTTCTGCTGGTAGATGTACTTTAGACATTTGTGATCCGTGTACATGTTAACTTTTTCACCATACACGTAGTGCCTCCACTGTTTTTATAGTACCCCGTGTTTTTCAATATTATTTTTAAAGGTTTATAAATGAATTAAAATGAATTTTTGGAGATTCAATAAATATTTTTCTGGAAATCTATCTTTGTACACGTGCGAAACACATGCAAATATTTTCTTGAGAAGTTCAAAAGCCAAAATTTATTCATGGAAAATCTTCATTTATTATTTGGGATTATTTGTAATTTTTCTAGAGTTTTCTAATATTTATTAAATATTACGAAAAAGAAGGATTTTTTTGCAAAATTGTCATTTTGAGGGGTGAAAGTGCAAAACTATTTTTCTGGACTTTTCAACAGTTCCGGCTGGAAATAAGGTATCTATTTTACTTTTAAATCTCAATTTAATTGGTTTTATCAAGTTTCCAAGTATAGGGATCTATTATGTAAAGTTATATTTTCAAGGGGTTATTTTGCAAATGTGTCTAAAAACCCTAAAACTCCTATTCCGGGTGTTTAAAAGGGGTGTAGTGCAGCCGTCTTTCGCTGTACAACATAAAGTTTTATTATTTTTGGAGGATTAAGAAGAGGATCTTGGATTTTGCAAAAGAGAAGTTTTCTTATCGGATTTCTTCATTCGAGGTGAGTGATGTAAATTGTTTGTTGTTTTGTTTTTGTTTGTTCTTTGAATGTTGTATGTGAGTGATTTGTTGTCTTCTTTCATTTGTGAATGTTATATGGTAGATCTTGGATATTGAATTCTATTTGCTAGAAAGCATGATTCGGGTTTGAATATGAATATGCACATTATGAATTTGGATGAACGGATGAAAATTAGATCTTGTGAAACCCTAGTTGTGGTAAATAAGATTGTATGTGGGTAGTCTATTTCTTTTGGATTGGATTGATTGAATATGGTGGATTTCATACATAAATCTAATAAAAATGAGATATTTAGTACTTTGAGTATTGGTTGAACACAAATTTGATATGGTTATGTTATCCATTGATTGAGGTTGTAAGTTTTAATGGTAATTCAGTTTTGAGAAATGTGAAAGGAAAAGTATGAATCAAGAGATCTTGACATGAAAATCGAGATTTGAAAAATTAGTTGAGTTGAGGAAATATACCCAAATTGGGGGCTCTCTTGAGATTTTGATATTTAGATAGTTTGGATCTGAATACGAACTATTTCAGTGATCAATAAATTTTAAGAAAAACTCTATATTTGACTATATGCACAATTCATGTTTTAATCGAAAGAAATCAACAAAATCTCTATTTTTATAAATTTAAGTGGTTTTGATTTAGTTTCATGGATTATTATAAATCCTACAAGTAGTATTTGATCATACAAGAAATAAGCTATTCGTAGAAATCGTTTTCATAAAGTAAAACTACGTATCGGTTGAAATGTGCACAACCAAACATATGCAGTCTGTAGGTCGACAATCGACTGGTATGACTTCTCAGTCGACCGACACGATCTGGCTGCTATGTTCTCTAGATTTTCTTGAAAATTCGCTCTGGACAGTCGACTTAGGACTTTTACAGTCGACTGGTACCACTTAGAATTATTTTCTCCAAGTTATTGAAATTTTCTCTCTGGACAGTCGACCTATAACCTTTTGAGTCGACTGATATTACTTAGAATTATTTTTCCAAGTTATTGTATTCTTTCGTTCTGAACAGTCGACCTATGACCCTAGATAGTCGACTTATAACACTTAGATTATTTTTCTTAAAACCATGAAATTCTCCTTCTGGACAGTGGACTTACGCTTGTTGTTAGTCGACTGATACTGATGTATCTTCATATTTCTGAATGTTCTTCCAAATGATTTATTCTCTAAAATTTTTAATCTATAACTTACTATTCTATACTTTATCTTCTATTGAACATACATTTTCAAGTGGTTTAGCTGAGCAATTTATATTGGAAGATTAGTTTGGATATTGGGTGTGAGTCTCTAGAGGGTGTGTGTGACTCTAGTATACCGGCAGTTGAGATATTTATGTTTGGGCCTGTTGAGGCAGATTTTAGTTGATCAGTTTTTGAGTTAAGTCCGGTAGAGCACATCAACTCTGGGAGATTCGTTAAGTAATTAAACAACCAAAATGATAAGGACAGGCACTAGTGGTGATATGATGAACGAGAACATGGGTTATGGACCTCAGTATGGCTCGTGGTGTGAGATAATCTCCAGAATTATCCAGGTGTGAGTGAAATAGTCTCCAGAATTACTTGTGGTGTGGGATTGATCTCCGATATTATCGGGGTCGAGGCGACGCACATGTGGTATTCGTGTGATGAGGTGCCATTGCTTGCGGTGTGGGGTATTCTTAAAGATTCCCAGGTGTGAGTGAAATAGTCTCCGGAATTATCTGTGGATAGAGACTGGCCTCCGGAATTATCGGGGCATGGGCTAATACTCACAGTTTATCTTTATCTCGTAGTAGTCATCGTGTTAGGATTTGTTTCATAGTGGGGGATTAAACCATATAATGTGGAGACGTTAAGGGCTTGCACCGGACCTATATAGAGTGGGATGCATAGACTCCGACAAGTACGCATTAGAGAGTCAGCATATAGAATTGTGTTTCTTGACTTGGTTTTATGCATGTGCTTTTCTTGTTTTCTACACTTAACACTTAGTCTAGTTTCACTTGTATGGTTTTTCGCATTTCGTGATTTCTCTAATTTCACCAGTCTTGTTATTTTCTGTTGTTGATAAATCTATGCTTTACTTATGTTGCTTGTTTATGTCACTCACACCTTTATGGCTGACCCCTTTAGTTTTGGGGGTTAGGGTTATCTCTGACCTCATATTTTACACGTAATTTCTTAAGGCTCGGATTTGGATGATTGATGTTCAATTGATGTAGTGACTCATGTAATTTGTAAAATAGAGTGTTGTAAAGAAAAGAGAATTTGTGATTTAAGGTGTATTGTATTCCGCTGTGCTATGTAAACGATTATTGTAACGAAAGTTGAAAAAATTTTACTGGTGTTTGGTTGTGTTTAATATTACATTGAAGTTGATGCTGGGAATTGTGCCACGTATTTTCTAAGATATTATATTAGAAATTCGGGGCGCTACAGTTTTAGTGCAAAGATGTTTGCCACCAACTCCAGATCGTGGGTTGGGTAATTCTTCTCATGCGATCTCAGCTGTCTTGACCCATAAGCTATTACCTTCCCTTCCTGCATCAGCACGCACCCTAGCCCGCGATGGAAAGCATTGCTGTAGACATCATAGTTGACTCCTGCTCTTGGCAAAGCCAGAATGGGAGCGGTAGTCAACCTCTCCTTCAACTCCTGGAAGCTAGCCTCGCACTGTTCTGACCATTTAAAACTCACGTTCTTCTTTGTAAGCCCCGTGAGTGGCACAACTATCTAAGCATAGCCCTAAATGAATCTTCTATAGTAGCCTGTTAGCCCCAAAAAGCTTCTGATTTCTTTGACTGTAGTCGGTCTAGGCCAATATGTTACTGCCTCAACCTTTTGAGGATCAGTGGCCACTCCCTCCTTAGAAAGGATTGACCCAGGAAGGCGACTTTAGTTTTCGATAAGTCACACTTAGACAACTTTGCATATAGCTTCTGTCCTGTAACTTCTTCAGTACCTCTGCTAGGTGCCCAGCATGCTCTTCTTTTGTCTTGGAGTAGACCAAAATATCGTCGATGAACACAACGACAAAAGAATTGATGAATGATCGCAGGACCCTGTTCATCATGTCCATGAAGATAGCAGGTGCATTGGACACTCCGAATGGCATGACTAAGAACTCGTAGTGACCATGTCGAGTCCTAAACACCGTCTTGTGCACATCCTCTTCCTTCACTTGGACCTGGTGATAACCCGACCGTAGATCTATCTTAGAGAAAACAAATGCTCCTTGTAGAAGGTCAAATAGATCATCGATTCAGGGAATCGGATATTTGTGCTGCTATTCCCAAGGTGACGCATTCGGCCTGATGAATCCTTTGCCCAACAACTCCTCAATTTTCTTATTGAGCTCATCTTGTTCCACTAGCATCATTCTGTACGGTGCTTTAGAAATTGGTGGCTCCCTAGCCGAATGGAGATGCTACATTACATCCCGATGAGGTGGAAGTCCGGATGGATCCTCTAAAAACACCGTTGGAAAATTTCGGACTACTGGAATTTGCTTCACTTCTTCAAGAACTTTCTGCATAGACAATGCCAATACCAACTATTTGCACTTCCTCTTCCCTTGAAATGTATCTACTGGTCCTCCCGGCGCCTTTACCACAACTTCCTTACTCTTGCACTCGATAATGGCACTGTAGATTTAAATCCAGTCTATGCCAATGATGATGTCGACCCCTAAAATTGCCAACTCAATGAGGTTGAGGCCAAAGATTCTGCCTCCGATTTCATGGTCACACCCCTCATAATATCGTTCGGTAGTCAAAATTTCTCTTGACGGGGTAGCTACAGCGAAAACTTTTCTAGGAAATTTTTTTGGTTCAACTCCCAATCGTTTTGCAAATGAAGGTGACATGAATGTATGAGATAATTCAGTATCAAATAAAATTGTTGCTTTCATTCCATTAATGAGAAGTTCTCCTGTGATGACTGCATCATCAGCATCAGCTTCAGTCAGAGCGAATACTCGCCCCTGCCGGTATGGCTTCTGCCCTGGATCGGCCTGCTTCTGACTCGGCCCTCCTCGCTAGAACTGAGGGCCGTCTGGCTTGATGTGGCTCTCCTTGCCACAATGGAAACAAGTTTTGGCCCTCTGCGGATTTATGCACCCAGTAGCAATATTGCCCGTCCCTCCACATCTGTAACAAGTGCTTAGCCATCCAATCACTGCAACAGCATTGGCTCCAGTGGGTTTGAACCTCAGTGCTGGGGGCTGTCCCCTGAAATTGCTCAGTGCTGTAGGCCTCTTACCAGTATTGCAGGTGTTCTTTTTGTTTGGTACCGCATGGTACTGCTCCATGTTGGCCTCAGTAGCTGGGGCTCTCCGGACCAGCTTATCAAACCTTTGGATACCCAAGGGTATCATTCGGGACCTCAAGCTTGGCGTCAAACCCTGTTCGGACTTTCGCACCTTCTTGGCTTCGTCAACAACCATATGTAGCGCATACCTGGAGAGTTGATTGAATTTTGTCTCAATACTCTCACTGATAGGCTTCCCTGTTGTAGTCCTAAGAACTCCATGGCCTTCTTTTCCTGTACGTCCATTACGAAGTAATGGCTTCGAAACTCTCCCAAAAATTCCTCCCAAGTGATCTGTACATTTCCTAGGGTCCTCTTCATTGATTGCCACCGACCCCTGCATCTTTTTCTAGCTGGATGGTGTCCAGTTTCACTTTACTTGCCTCGGGAGTCTCCAGAACTTCAAATACGGTTTCAATTTGCCAGATCCAGTCGTCTTCTGCATCTAGATTGGCCTGGCCCTTGAACACCGGTGGCTTCATTCATTTGAACGACTCCACCAATCTGAATGCTTCTGGGACTTGTACTGCTGATCCTGCCCTGGTGTTCTCGATAATATTTGTGGCGAAGGCATTCAAGGTTTGGTATAATCGAGCCAGTTCTGTTTCTAAGTCGAGTCCGTTGTTCTCACCGTTGGGTCCTTCGCCATTGGGGGTCATTCGTCTAGCCATTCTGGATCATAAAAATTTTCATTAATCACCATAAATAGCACAACTTACATTATTCTTTCAACAAAACATTATTCATTTCCAAAGTTAAATTTTTTACATTCAGAAAGTAAACTTGCTCATACATCCATTACAATGATTACATAACATAAAGACAACCTAGATCCTACGGTTCCTTTTGGCTTTTCTGAGCTATCCCCGTAGTTCATTGATCTCTTTCTTCATCTCATCGTACTTCTGATAACGTTCCTGCTTGTCCCAACGAGTTTTGTTGTCCAGTTGGGTGAAGTGTCGGGCATTCCTGTACCGGAGTTTCTCAAGTTCCCATACGCGGTAACTTAGTGCTTGGATGCGCTCCCTGTCTTCCAGCGCTGTGCTTCCAACTGGTTTACTCTCCACTTCTGGGTATCCAATTCCCTCCAAAGTGAAGCAACAACGTAGCCTTGGTCATCTCGAATGGGTTCTTCGTCTGAGGATTCTTCTTGGGAATCAGGTGGAGGTGGAGTAATCTCCCTAGATTCGGGTAGTTCTTGTTCTATTTCTTCTGGGTCTTCTTCCTCTATGGATTATTCTTTGTCGGGAAAGAACCATTCTACCTCATCTTCTGGGTCATGATGATTAGCCATGTTATAGTGAAAATGAGGAGAAACATCAGTACGTAGAGCAACACAAATGTAAACTACTTACATTTTAATCTCTGTAAGCTGAACTCATACTCTAATGTCCATCCTAATGTGTCGTCCTTCTAAATTTGTACTACTCATTGAAGCTGGGTTCTGATACCACTCTGCAATGCCCCGAATTCCAAAATATGGTAATTCGTAGCATAAACAGGATCTTTATTTCATTTCGTACAATTTTACAAGAAATTTTGAAACTTTATTACATCAAGTTCTTTTACAACAACGCGGCAGAAAATTAAATGAATTACACATGATATGAATGTATATTTAAAAATCAGCAAATTAAAACGGAAAGTAATCTTTAGTACCAATCATCTTTATATCTCCTTGTAATCCAATGCCTGCATTGAATACTGTGGACACGTCAGTTACATATAACTGACACAATACTATACACAGTCATCCTTACTATGCCATAATATAATGTCTCACTTATTTTAGCATACACAAACTTGAATATAAGCAAAGTGTGAAAAGTGACTATCTTAAAAATGTCGGTGTATGCGATGCCTTAATGCCTAATGCAGATGTTTACAATAAGATGACACTAATTCATACTTGTTCGGATTCTATGCATCCCATACTATATAGGTCCGAGGGCAAGCACCTACGTACTCCACATAAAAGGGTTTAATCCCTTTCCATGAAAACTACCCGGTAATAAAACAAGTTTTAGACGTCCCACGAATACGGATTCCAGCCCTGGAATCCACCGTCAAGCTTATACGGAAATCCTCGTCGTGTCAACTTCCCGCAAGTGTCCATCTAGCCCCGGTATACGCATATACACTGGAGCACGACCTCCCATCTGTCCGACTATTTATGATCCTGGAGTCCACCGTAAAACCAATCATAGTCCCAGATTTAATTAAGACTCGCCTCCATCATAAGCAACCACAGTCTCGGAGTTCACCGTCAAACTTGGTCTATAGTCCAGGAGTCCACCATCAGACTATATAGAGGCAACCCAGTTACGTTTGCCCAAGTTTACTACATCTTCCACTTAATGCCTAATCCTTATACTTAAAACATGAATAAATTACACAACCTAGAGTTAGCTTCCCCTCTTACCGGACTTAAATAAAAATTCCGAGATAGCCCATATAGCCAAATCTCAAATCAATTAATTCTTTCAACATCTACCAGCCTATAGATCACAACCCCTCATGTTCCAATTTCATGGGTACTGATACCCTTATAATTCACATATCCAATTCCCCTTATTCACATCTTTATTCGATTCTTGTATTTATCAAACATGAATAACAATCTCAACTATTCTTTTTCACAAGGCTCTTTTCTTTCACATTCATCTAAATTTTCCCAATCCAAATTTTATTAAGAATTAAATACCAACTCTTTGAGACACATTGTTAGAAATTTACTATCAAAACTCATCACTTTCCTTTTTACCACAAATCAACTCTTATTATCTTAATTATACACATCCTTATTGTATATCAATCATATCTATCACAAGAATATAACTCTTAAATCTCCAAAATATATTTAAAAATAGCGAGAAATATTTGTGTTGCCCTCATAATATTTTAAAAATATTTATATAATTTTCTGGATTTTTAAATCTCCAAAAAAATATAAAAGACTTTCAAAAAAAAAAGCTCATCAAGCTCGAACCCGAGACCTCAGACCCCTCTCGCACCACGTGGTGGCACGCGAGCGCAGCGCGCACGCGCTGGCCACTAAGACCAAAGCTCATAACTGATATAGTATGGGTTAATTTCTTTAAGTGTTTAAACCCTCTTAATCTGACTTTTGAAAAAAATAATGTTTTCTCCCCACAACGGCAGGTCCGCGACTCGAACCAGCACCAACAGAGAGGTTACCAAGCACCTACCCACTGAGCTGAAGCTCAGATCACACTTACTATGTGGTTTAATTCATTAAGTACTAGCTCTCTCTAAAATCTTATTTCCTACTTCTTCGACTATTTTAATTTCCATTTTTCCCCAAAATTGATTTTACAAAAGTGGAGTTCTAAACTCCAGAATCATTCTTATACTGATTTTAATTCTATTTAAGGGGATTTATCCCACTTATGCACATATTTATCTTTTTGAAAGAAACACAAAAAAAATTGATTTAATAACAACTCTCTCTTTTGTTCAAAAACAATACTATAAATTTGTATTTATACATTACCAAAATTTAATAACTTACTGATTTCATTCATTTTGATGAGTAATTAACTTCCATTTCCCCAGATTGCTCACTTCTTTCTCTTATAAGAAAATATATCACAAATGCAATTAGTCAATTAGGCTATCAACATCAATATAACTTTTCTTCCATTGTACCATGACCATTTCCTACCCCCACATTGTTCCTCTAATTTCATGATTATTTATCCACATTGCATACACCTTAATAAACACTTGTAAAGGACACCACATTTCATGCAACAAAATAAATTTAAGCGTTTCTGTCTAAACATTCTACGCATGCATTTAAATACTTTTCTCCATTCTAATCTAACAAGTAGTTCATATATTTCACAAGAACATACATTGCATTCTACACCTTTCTACAATTAGCAAAACTTCATTACTACATCATGCATCAATTTCACTAGTATAATTTATTTAACAAGTCTAAGATCAACCATATAACACCTTCACATGATTTCTATACTAATTAGAAAATAGGAAAAGACACCCACTTTTTTGATGAAAACTTGCAAATATACTCCTAAAATGAAAGCTCCTAGCTCCTCACCAATGGCCTAGTCCTACTCCTCCTTTGCTCTCCAAAACCACAACTCTAGCCTCAAGCAATTCCGGCCTTCCTTTCACTCCCTTTCTCTTACTCTCTTGATTTTGATTAATAGTTTGTTCCAATGTGAATGAAGAGTTATATGAATTTATAGGATATTTGTGTGGTGGAAATTGATCCCCACTACTCAAGTAACCACCCCACTAACTCCCACACTCCTCCACTCTCTTCATTTCCCTCCAAGGTCGGCCTACACTGTAGAACCCCGTATTTTCAAATATTATTTTAAAGATTTGAAAATGAATTAAAATTATTTTCTAGAGATTTAATAAGTATTTTCTGAAAATCTATCTCTTTTACACGTGCGAAACACGTGCAAATATTTTTGGTGTAAATAACCAATTTTATAATTTTAGTAAATTCTCCTAATTATAATGGAGTATATTCTAAAATTTGGGATTTTTCTGAGTAGACAAAACTATTTTTATAAATACCTCGAAAGGGAGGGGCTTTTATGTAAAAAGCCGTTTGGATCTTAAATAAATTATGAAAATTTGTTTTTACTAATATTTTGGTTTTCCATGATTATCATTTCAATTTAAATATATTTAGATTTTATTTAAAGTTGATTTGGTGAAGATTTAAACAAAAAGGGTGTTTTTGCAAATATGGAATTTATGTAGAATCTTGTGTAAATGTTTTCTGGAAAGTAAAAGTCAAATATTTTCATTGGAAAATATAATATGTATTATTAGATATTATTTCTGATTTTTCTGGATTTTTATGAATATTTTATGATATGTTTGCAAATATTACAAAAGGGTGGGCTTTTGTGCAAAATCGCCACCCTGAGTTGTAAATCCGAATTTTTCTTATTTACTGAGCTGTGCTGGATTTCTGGACAACTCATTGATAAGAAGATTTGATTTGTTTTGATTTAGTTAACTTATTTTAACTAAGAAAGGTTATATATGTAAAGTAATAAATTGAAAAAGGACTATTTTGCAAATGTATTTCTAAAACCCTAATTCCTTATTTCCGGCCTGTATAAAGAGGGTGTGCAGCCGTCATTCACTGCACAACATAAGTTTTATATATTTTATTTTTCTTGGTGATTGAAGAGGAGATCTTGGATTCTTTGCAAAGAGGAAGATTTTGGATCTCACAAAAGAGAGGCTTTCTTGTTGGATCTCTTTATTCCTAAGGTGAGTGACATTATTTTGTTTATTTTGTTTGTGTATGTTATAGATGAGTAGATATAATTGTTTGGTTGTTTTTTTTGTTTCTCTTTGATTTGTGTACGTCATATGAGAACAATATGAATGTATAGATTGATTGGATGTTGAATATGTATATGTATGAATGGATAAAAAATTGGATCTCCAAGAAGAGCCCTGGATATTTGTTTGAGAATGATTTTAGATTTGATAAGAACCTCATATATATTATTGGTAGGCTAAAAATGTTAGATTTCTGTTGTGAACAGTCGACTGGTGACTCGAAGCAGTCGACTGCTATTGCTTAGATCCTATTTTCTTAAAATGTTGGATTAATGTTGATTTAATTGAGTTTGATAGATGCCATGCATTAATTAGATTAGAGATGAGATTTTTGGACTATTGGTGAGTTGGATAAAAACAACTTGACCATGTTGAGGATAAATTGGTTTTGATCATGGATCAACTATAGAGAATAGTTGAGATTTAGTTGAGGAAGTTTGTGAATGATCAATGGTCTAGAGGACCAGGTTTTGAGGATTTGAGTTATGAGGATTTAAAATTGGGGAATTGTGATTTATGTAAAATATGTTGTTTGAACTTGGATTTCTCAAATACTAAGTTTAAATCTAATTATTTTGGTATTAATAAGATTTGGAAAATAATACAAAGTTATTTTGTTATATGACTGATTCTTAAAAACCTTAGTTTTGACATATGTACAACCAAAATTCTGCAGTCTGTAGGCCGACAGTCGACTGACCTGACCTTTCAGTCGACTGGTACGACCCGGCTGCTATGATCATTAGTTTTCTTGAAAATCCATTCTGGATAGTTGACTTAGACCCTTTTCAGTCGACTGGCACACTTAGAATATTTTCTTAAAGATTTCTGGAGTTTCTCTCTGGTAAGTCGACTTATGACTTTTTAAGTCGACTTATGACTTTTTAAGTCGACTTATGACTTTTGTAAGTCAACTTATATTCTCTGGTAAGTCGACTTATGACTTTTATAAGTCAACTTATATTCTCTGGTAAGTCGACTTATGACTTTTATAAGTCAACTTATAACACTTAGCTTATTTTCTTAAAACCATGGAATTTTCTTTCTGGACAGTCGACTTATGTTTTCTATAGTCGACTGATACTGATATATCCTTATATCTATGAATGTTCTTTCAAATGATTTTTATTCTAAATGCTTTAATCTATAATTTATTAATCTAAAGGTTGCTGTTTCTACAAAACATATATTTTCAAGATATTTTATAGTTGTATTTGGATTCTGGAATTATATAAAGATTTGAGTTTTTGTTGAAAGGAAAGATTTCTCCTTGATCGTTTGACGATGGATTAGTGAGTTTGGTCCTGATTGAGGTCTCTAGGAGTTGAGTGGGAGTCCTGTGTACCGGCAGTTGAGATTTATTGAGTTAGGCCAGAGAGGTTTTGGTTTAGTTGTTGTTGAAGTCCGGCAGGGTACACTAACTCTAGAGATAGGGATTTTTATGTCTTAATAATAACCTACTTTAGGACAGGCAGGGTGCATTTGTATGTACCAGGTGTACGCGGCAGGGAGATGATTCTCCGGATATGTTCACGTGATGAAGGTCTACGGGCCTATTCACGGAGCAGGCATGGTGCATTTATATGTACCGGGTGTACACGGCAGGGAGATGATTCTCTGGATATGTTCACGTGATGAAGGTCTACGGGCCTATTCACGGAGCAGGCTGGGTGCATTTGAATGTACCGGGTGTACACGGCTGGGAGATGATTCTCCGGATATGTTCACGTGATGAAGGTCTACGGGCCTATTCACGGAGCAAGCAGGGTGCATTTGTATGTACCGGGTGTACACGGCAGGAAGATGATTCTCCGGATATGTTTACGTGATGAAGGTCTACGGGCCTATTCACGGAGCAGGCAGGGTGCATTTGTATGTACCGGGTGTACACGGCAGGGAGATGATTCTCTGGATATGTTCACGTGATGAAGGTCTATGGGCCTATTCATGGAGCAGGCAGGATGCATTTGTATATTCCGGGTGTACACCGCTACGGACCTATTCACGGAGCAGACAGGGTGCATTTGTAGGTACCAGGTGTATCTGCACATTAGGGGTCTTAAAGGCCTCTTCGTGGGGTACACGGCAGGGAGTTGATTCTCCGGTTGTTGTTTTTGAGCTATCTTACATGATGCTTGTGCGTCGGTGGCGGTGATGCCTATTCGCGGAGTATTCTGAATCTTGTTTCCCATCACCGTAGTAAGATTAGTTGCATAACGAGGGGTTATCCTTATGTCGTAGAGATCGTTAAAGGCTTGCACCAGACCTATGTACTATGGAATGTATAGACTCCGACAAGTATGCATTAGAGAGTCAGCATATAGAATTGTGTTTTCTTGACTTGGTTTTATGCTTGTGTTTCCAGTTTTTCCTACACTTGACACTTATTCTAGCTTCACTTGTTGTTCATATTCCATGATGTTTTCATGCTTTACATGTTTGTTATTTCTCATTCATTTATCCTTGTTGTTAATACATGCTGTTGATAACTTTATGTTTTATGATTTAATTATGTTGTATGTTTTTATGTCACTCACACCTTTTATGGCTGACCCCTTTAGTTTTGGGGGTTAGGGATCATCTCCAGCCTCATGTGTTACATGTTGTTACTTAGAGTTTGGAGGCTGGGATGCTTGAGATAGTTTTGAGATAAACTGATGTAATAAAGCTTTGTGTAAAATTTTGTAAAAAGAAGTGTTGTAAAAAGAATGTTGTAATTCAAGGTGTTTTGTATTCCGCTGTGTTTGTAAATGATTGGAATAAAAGTTTGGAATAAAATTATTCGTATTTTTGGGCTATGTGTACTATTACATTGAAGTTGATGCTGGGATTGTGCCACGTATTTTCTAAGATATCATATTAGAAATTCGGGGCGCTACAGTTTGGTATCAGGCATGCTTCAATAGTAATAATAGACATAGTATGAAAACCAACCTAGGCGTGGACACTAGAGCATGAGTACCTAGGTGTGGACATTAGAGGGTGAGTATCACATAGAGTTAGATCATGATGTTTGGTTTGGGGTATGGTTATAGTTTTGCCATAAGGTATTGATGTGAATGTGAATTGCGTTGTGGTGGTTTTCCTTGGTCATGTCCTTTCTAAGGAGGGAGTGGCCACTGATCCTCGGAAGGTTGAAGCAGATGTGGAAGGTCAGAGTTGGATGCAGGAGTTCAGATGTTGTTGCGGCATGGCTTCCGATGGTAAGTTATCAGAGTTGCGCAGCGGAAGATTGATTTTCTGAATTCTTTGCATGTTTGTATTTCTTTTGTTGGAATGCGTTCTTTCGTGTGATTGTATTTCCTTAAATTATGTTTCTATCCATGAGTTTTCATTCCTTGTTGATGTGTTTGTTTGGACCCCATTAGCAGTAGTTCTGAGGACAGAACTCTTCTAAGGAGGGAGTGATGTAGAACCTCGTATTTTCAAATATTATTTTAAAGATTTGAAAATGAATTAAAATGATTTTTTGGATATTTAATAAGTATTTTCTGAAAATCTATCTCTTTTACACGTACGAAACACGTGCAAATATTTTTGGTGTAAATAACCAATTTTATATTTTTAGTAAATTCTCCTAATTATAATGGAGTATATTCTAAAATTTGAGATTTTTCTGAGTAGAAAAACTATTTTTATAAATACCTCGAAATGGAGGGGCTTTTAAGTAAAAAGCCGTTTGGATCTTAAATAAATTATGAAAATTCATTTTTACTGATATTTTGGTTTTCCATGGTTATCATTTAAATTAAAATATATTTAGATTTTATTTAAAGTCGATTTGGTGAAGATTTAAACAAAAAGGGTGTTTTTGCAAATATGGAATTTATGTAGAATCTTGTGTAAATGTTTTCTGGAAAGTAAAAGTAAAATATTTTGATTGGAAAATATAATATGTATTATTAGATATTATTTCTGATTTTTCTGGATTTTTATGAATATTTTATGATATGTTTGCAAATATTACAAAAGGGAGGGCTTTTGTGCAAAATCACCATCCTGAGTTGTAAATCCGGATTTTTCTTATTTACTGGGCTGTGCTGGATTGCTGGAAAACTTAGTGATAAGAATATTTGATATGTTTTGATTTAGTTAACATATTTTAACTAAGAAAGGTTATATATGTAAAGTAATAAATTGAAAAAAGGACTATTTTGCAAATGTATTTCTAAAACCCTAATTCCTTATTTCGGGCCTATATAAAAGAGGGTGTGCAGCCGTCATTCGCTGCACAACACAAGTTTTATATATTTTATTTTTCTTGGTGATTGAAGAGGAGATCTTGGATTCTTTGCAAAGAGGAAGATTTTGGATCTCACAAAAGAGAGGCTTTCTTGTTGGATCTCTTCATTCCTAAGGTGAGTGGCATTGTTTTGTTTCTTTTGTTTGTGTATGTTGTAGATATAATTGTTTGGTTATTTTGTTTGTTTCTCTTTGATTTGTGTACGTCATATGAGAACAATATGAATGTATAGATTGATTGGATGTTGAATATGTATATGTATGAATGGATGAAAAATTGGATCTCCAAGAAGAACCCTAGATATTTGTATGAGAATGATTTTAGATTTGATAAGAACATAATATAAATTATTGGTAGGCTAAAAATGTTAGATTTCCATTGTGAACAGTCGATTAGTGACTCGAAGCAGTCGACTGCTATTGCTTAGATCCTATTTTCTTAAAATGTTGGATTAATGTTGATTTGATTGAGTTTGATAGATGCCATGCAGTAATTAGATTAGAAATGAGATTTTTGGACTATTGGTGAGTTGGATAAAAACAACTTGACCATGTTGAGGATAAATTGGTTTTGATCATGGATCAACTATAGAGAATAGTTGAGATTTAATTGAGGAAGTTTGTGAATGATCAATGGTCTAGAGGACCAGGTTTTGAGGATTTGAGTTATGAGGATTTAAAATTGGGGAATTGTGATTTATGTAAAATATGTTGTTTGAACTTGGATTTCTCAAATACTAAGTTTAATCTAATTATTTTGGTATTAATAAGATTTAGAAAATAATACAAAGTTATTTTGTTATATGACTGATTCTTAAAAATCCTAGTTTTGACATATGTACAACCTAAATTCTGCAGTCTGTAGGCCGACAGTCGACTGGCATGACCTTTCAGTCGACTGGTACGACCCGGCTGCTATGATCATCAGTTTTCTTGAAAATCCGTTCTGGACAGTCGACTTAGACCCTTTTCAGTCGACTGGCACACTTAGAATATTTTCTTAAAGATTTCTGGAGTTTCTCTCTGGTAAGTCGACTTATGACTTTTGTAAGTCAACTTATATTCTCTGGTAAGTCGACTTATGACTTTTATAAGTCAACTTATATTCTCTGGTAAGTCGACTTATGACTTTTATAAGTCAACTTATAACACTTAGCTTATTTTCTTAAAACCATGGAATTTTCTTTCTGGACAGTCGACTTATGTTTTCTATAGTCGACTGATACTGATGTATCCTTATATCTATGAATGTTCTTTCAAATGATTTTTACTCTAAATGCTTTAATCTATAACTTATTAATCTAAAGGTTACTGTTTCTACAAAACATATATTTTCAAGATATTTTATAGTTGTATTTGGATTCTGGAATTATATAAAGATTTGAGTTTTTGTTGAAAGGAAAGATTTCTCCTTGATCGTTTGACGATGGATTAGTGAGTTTGGTCCTGATTGAGGTCTCTAGGAGTTGAGTGGGAGTCCTGTGAACCGGCAGTTGAGATTTATTGAGTTAGGCCTGAGGGGTTTTGGTTTAGTTGTTGTTGAAGTTCGGCAGGGTACACTAACTCTAGAGATAGGGATTTTGATGTCTTAATAATAACCTACTTAAGGACAGGCAGGGTGCATTTGTATGTACCGGGTGTATGCGGCAGGGAGATGATTCTTCGGATATGTTCACGTAATGATGGTCTACGGGCCTATTCACGGAGCAGGCAGGGTGCATTTATATGTACCGGGTGTACACGGCAGGGAGATGATTCTTCGGATATGTTTACGTGATGAAGGTCTACGGGCCTATTCACGGAGCAGGCAGGGTGCATTTGTATGTACCGGGTGTACACGGCAGGGAGATGATTCTCCGGATATGTTTACGTGATGAAGGTCTACGGACCTATTCACGGAGCAGGCAGGGTGTATTTGTATGTACCGGGTGTACACGGCAGGGAGATGATTCTCTGGATATATTCACGTAATGAAGGTCTACGGGCCTATTCACGGAGCAGGCAGGGTGTATTTGTATGTACCGGGTGTACACGGCAGGGAGATGATTCTCTGGATATATTCACGTGATGAAGGTCTACGGGCCTATTCACGGAGCAGGCAGGGTGCATTTGTATGTACCGGATGTACACGGCAGGGAGATGATTCTCTGGATTTGTTCACATGATGAAGGTCTACGGGCCTATTCACGGAGCAGGCAGGGTGCATTTGTATGTACCGGGTGTACATAGCAGGGAGATGATTCTCCGGATATGTTCACGTGTCGAAGGTCTACGGGCCTATTCACGGAGCAGGCAAGGTGCATTTGTAGGTACCGGGTGTATCTGCACGTCAGGGGTCTTAAAGGCCTATTCGTGGGGTACACGGCAGGGAGATGATTCTCCAGGTTGTTGTTTTTTAGCTATCTTACATGATGCTTGCGCGTCAGGGGCAGCGACGCCTATTCGCGGAGTATTCTGAATCTTGTTTCCCATCACCGTAGTAAGATTAGTTGCATAACGAGGAGTTATCCTTATGTCGTAGAGATCGTTAAGGGCTTGCACCGGACCTATGTACTATGGAATGTACAGACTCCGACAAGTATGCATTAGAGAGTCAGCATATAGAATTGTATTTTCTTGACTTGGTTTTATGCTTGTGTTTCCAGTTTTTCCTATACTTGACACTTAGTCTAGCTTCACTTGTTGTTCATATTCCATGATGTTTTCATGCTTTACATCTTTGTTATTTCTCATTCATTTATCCTTGTTGTTAATACATGCTGTTGATGACTTTATGCTTTATGATTTAATTATGTTGTATGTTTTTATGTCACTCACACCATTTATGGCTGACCCCTTTAGTTTTGGGGGTTAGGGATCATCTCTAGCCTCATGTGTTACAGGTTGTCGCTTAGAGTTTTGAGGCTGGGATGCTTGAGATAGTTTTGAGATAAACTGATGTAATAGAGCTTTGTGTAAAATTTTGTAAAATGAAGTGTTGTAAAAAGAATGTTGTAATTCAAGGTGTTTTGTATTCCGTTGTGTTTGTAAATGATTGTTGTAATAAAAGTTTGGAATAAAATTATTCGTGTTTTTGGGCTATGTGTACTATTACATTGAAGTTGATCCTGGGATTGTGCCACGTATTTTCTAAGATATCATATTAGAAATTCGGGGCGCTACATACACCCTCCAAGCACAACACGTGCACGTGTTTCACACATGCACACTTCTCAATTTGTTTAATATTTGTTATTTATTGGTTGCCACTAGTTTGTTACAAAACAAGTGTAGATAAAGTGTATGAAACAAAGGTAGGATTTATTTGTGGGCTTCTTATTGGGCTTTGTTATTTTTATTTTTTTTATTTTTTTTCTAATGGGCTTAAATTCATCTTTTAGGCCTATGGGCTTTAATTAAGAAAGGAAAACAAAATGACATAAAATAAATGAAAGAAAACTTATGCATAACTTAGGAAAAATTTTAGAACAAAAATGAGAATAAATTGCACGTGCGTTGCTCGTGCAAAAAATGAAAAATGTATTTTTATTTTAAAAATTACTACAGGATGTTACACGGCTACCTCAGAGTTCTTGGTGACCACTGTCTTGGGCGACTAACCATTGCTTTGGGTGACAAACAATCTTGGCGAGCCTCAAAGTTTTATGCGACCTTTGAGTTCTTGGCGACCATTGTTTAGGGTGACCACCAATTTTGACAACCTCAAAGTTTGTGCGACCACCTCCTTCTTCGTCGAGCAAGGCTTCAAGCAACCCGTTCGAACTTTGGCAAGCAAGAGCTTCGGCGACACAGATCTTGGGCTTCGCTGAGCGAGCTCTTGTCGGGCCTTGAGTCTCGTTCATCTTTATCTTTTGGGCTCGAGTATCATTTATTTTTGAAAGGTGCTTATATTAGGCCAAAGCTTTGAAGTTGCAAGGGCTAAGGCTTGGTAGAGCTAGGGCTTTAAGATCTGTGCTTGGTTCGAGCCCTCCTTCTAGGGCCACTCCGGGTTAGAGCTTGGTCAGATTGTGTTTGTGAGGAGGTTGGGCTTGTTGTTGGACTGAAGGCCTTAGTAGAGTTGGAGGCGTGTAGCTTGATCATCTCTTGGAACTTCTCCCCATAACCGAGGTAGGAGGTAAGTTAGCATGGATTTGCTAGGTTTTGGAGTTTGAACATCTCCTATCTTGAAGTTTTAGTTGAGGTTGTGTGGAGTTTTTGTTGATGTTAGGTTTGGCCAATGTTGGAAGTAGGGTTTTCGGTAAAGCTTAGGAGCTCCAGGATTTGTTAAAACTTGAGTCGTGTGGAGCTAGGGCTTGGAGCTTTGAGTTTCTCCTTGTAGTAAGGGTTGTTGTGGAGCAAGACTTGATCAACTTGGAGCTTGGTTGAATTAGGTTTCTTCTTGTTGATATTGAGTTTGTGTCTACCAAGTGTTTGTTGATTGGTCTACCTCATTGGATTTAAGACTCTAGTTGGTTTTCTTCTATCGTGGTTTGAAGATTCCTTGAATTTTCGCCACCAAGTATTTGTTGAGTAGTCTATACCATCAAATCGCTCTTTTGTCGACCAAGCGTTGTGTTGTTTGCTTTTTTTATCAATCAAACATTTCATTATTGGGAGATTGCTCATATTGATTTGGGTGTTGAATGCTTTGACTGTTGGATCATGTGGATGGCTCAGATGTTGCCACATGGCAGTTTGATCTTGCAGGCTCTATAAATAAGATCCAACCCCACCCCTAATTTGCTCATTTACCTCCTCCACTTTCTCACTCTACAAATTTTTGAGATTTTCTCTCTCTAGATATTATGGTGGTTTACTGGGCAGTACTAGTAGTTTTCCTGGTGTTTTGATGGTGGTGCTAGCGGCTGTTATATCTTTGGTGTTCTTATGAGCTTGATCAGTTAACTAATTTCAATCTTTGTCCATTACGTCTAGCATTTCATTAAGCAATTCCTCTTCCACTGCAATTAGTTTAGAGTTAAACGATGATGTTGAATTTATCTGTATAACTAGATAAGAGAAGAGAAAAGATGTGATCGGTTGTTCCACTATTGTGGATGCCGTCGTTGAGTCTAAGAAGGACAGGAGGAGTTCACTTAGAATAGTATTGTTTCTATTTCCCAAACTGATTAGGGAATACCCCGTAGCAGATTGAGATTTTCTTAGGAATGACATGAAATATGCCGAGCCAGACCCAATCCACACAATTGAGGCTGATTTTGCTATTACTATTATCATGAGGGAAGAGTTTGACGTGATTAAGGCAGCCTTCAGGGTTCCCTTCAAGTACGGGTTACTCTTACCCGGTCCCGAAGTTAAAGCATAATACACGATGTCTGAGCGGTACTATTTCTTTCTTTGCGATGCCTTCTACACGGGGCTTCGTTTGCCTCTTCACCATTTTATTAGAGATGTGCTCAACTAGTATAGGTTGTGCTGATGCAGTTATCCCAAACGCATGGAGGCACGTTGTGGAATTTGTCATGCAATGTCGTAGGCTCATAGCTGAACTGAGTGTCACTGTCTTTAGGAGACTCTTCAAGATTGCCCAACAGAACAAAATGGAGGAACGATGGTACATTTTCCCTCGTAGCAATTGGGGGGTAATCCAGGTTCCCGACTCATTTAAGTGTTCGAAGGAGAAGTTTCTCATTGTTCGTAGTGCTGAACTGTGGGAGATTCCCATGACATGGAGGAGGACGGTTCCATCGACGTTGAGGGCGGAACCGGTGGTGACCACAGCCGAGAAGAGTTTTACTGACGCTCTTCTTGCGCTGAAGATGTTGGCATGACGAGATATCACTGACGAAGTCACAGACGAAGTACTCTTCGAATGTGGTCTTAGCCCGATTGATCCTAGTACGGTTTATTTCTTTTGTTTCCTTTCTATATCTTGTTGCTGTAGTTGATATCTTTGCTATTTTTGTGTTTGTTTTGCATTATGAGTTCTCATCTCTTCGTGTTTGATCTTGCAGGGATAGTGGTATGGATTTTGAAGACTAGATCGAGGACCGAGAGGCACCTCGCGACAAAAGGACCGGCAAGCCCAAGAAGCGCAAAAGGTCGGCGAGCTGTCCCCCTGCTTTCCCAGGATCTGACTGCCCTGGCCCTTACTGTTCCGACCGAGATTCCATTGGGGGCGTCACCTGATGTCATTGTAAGGGGTTCTTCTTTGGCGGCAATCATAGCAAGTGATAAGCCCATCCCCTTGATTGCCCAGGCTACAACGATTCTCAATGACAAGAGGGAGATAATTCACTTTCCCGACTGGAGCGTGAATCAGCAAGAGAGCTTCCTCGGCAACTCGGCCGCTTGCTTAGATGGAATTCGTCACCTCCCCTGTAACCCCTATTTTCCTATTTTGGTTTTCTATTGTATATTTTTTTTATTTTCTTTTTGATTATTTTATCTGGATTCTTTCTATTATATAATTGTTTGCTTTTCCTGGGTCCATTTATTTTCTTTTGATCATTCCGTTCTCTTTCTTCTATTTTTGGTTCATTGCAAATTTTTCTCTTCGTGATTTGAGTTTTAGTTGTTCCGCTATATGTTCATCCCATTGTTTTAAGCTTGTTTTTCTCTTTTTGGAGCCTAAACCTGTATCCTAAACCCATTAATCCGCAACCCAAAACCCGCAATTCTTAATCTCCTATAAATACCCTATTAATTAATCCTAATTTAATATCTCTCTCTCTCTCCGCTGCTTTCTCTTTCCCCCATTCCGTCTCCTCTGTTTCGCCTTCAACTGATCCCACAGCCACCCCATCGCTCCTCCCGTCCTCTCCGTCCACCACCTTCGACCCCTCACCCTCATCCTATCCTTGTCATCCCCATCCTCGCCCAAGCCCAAGTCTTCTGTTCGAACCCATTAACTCGTCACCACTCCTCCCAATCCGCCATCATCATCGTCGATCCCTCTCCGTTCACCTCGCAACCACCAAAAACCCGCCTTGTCGCCTCATCGTCGTCATCCAAGTCCCGAATGCTCCGTCGTTCGTCTCCCCTATTTTTGGAGCGAAACAGAGTTCACTCGACGCCGCCGTCTTTGGTCGCTGCGTCGCTTCCCGACCGCAGCATCGCCATCGTCACCCCGAGCACCCTTGTCGCCATCATCGCCAGCTGCCGCCGTGGTCGCCATCCCCTCTCCTGCCAACTCTCTCTCTGTCGATTGGAGAAGAGGTACAGTGGAGTTCGGTGCTTGCTGTTGTGTGGGCGTAGGTGATCCGAATTGGTGTTTGGTGTTTGTGAAGGGATCCGGTGTAAGGCCTGGTTGTTGTTTTGATGTTTGGCTTTTTGCACATGGCTTACACGTGTTCCCGTGTCTGTGATTTGTCGCCCGAGATTTCTATCCCGTTATTCTAAATATTCGAATCTACTAAATTAACAGGCAAGTCTCTTCGTGAACTAGTTGTTTGTTTTGTTCAAGATTTCTTTGATCTCTACAAGTAGATCCAGTCCTTTTCTTTATCGTACTGCTATTTGAAATTCCGTTAAGTCTATCGAGGATTTACACGAGCTAACTCGATATACTCATAACATCGTGCTTACCTCTTTGATCTAAAACCTAGTCCCCCTTGTACATTGCATATGCACAATTACATGAAAAATAACTAGATCCATGCTATTGAATTTTTGATGAATTGAATATGTTAGATTGATTTGATTTAATAAATTGATTACCATGCCTATGAAATTGCATCTTAAAACTGAAATTATGCATGTTAAACATTTATTGGCACTTTGACTATTAATTAACATGAATTATATGGTTGTATGATTAAATTGTTGCCTATTCCTATCAAAATAAATTCTGGACTGTCGTTTTTATCTTTTTGTATCAGATTTTCGACCATGTTGCTGTTATATTTTGAAATAAATTTCTGAACATGAATTATAGCCCCATGAATCTATTTTTCATAACTTTTAACGGATCTGAATTCAGAGTTATAATCTGTTAGATATCAGTATTTTAGAACAGCTGTGTCAGAATTTCCAGATTCACAAATTCTTGCATACCTTTCTGTTTCAGAATTTAATTGAACATGTTAACAGTAAAATAAAAATATGAAATAAATTTGGCTGAACCTAGACATGTGTTGGAACTACCCCGAATTTTTGTAGATTTAATTGATGAATTTTCTGACCTGAAACATATATGTGAACACAATTTACAACTTGCTGGCCGAACATAAAATCTGAAAAGAATAGAGTTTTCATCATAGTTTCTGTAACTTCTATATGTCATATATATTTTTTAGAACCGGTAGGGAGTCTAGTTTCTAGAATTTTTGACGAATCCAGATTTGCTTTTCTGTAGTAGCGGTAATCTGTGTTTTAGTACAGCAATGTCATACTGTCCAGATTATGTAAATTGTGTGTAATTGTTGTGTTTGCTTCTTGCTTTGTCTGTAATGAGTAGAATTAGTCACACTTAGTATCATACAACATTGAAACCTTCTTGCATGCACACATAGGTTGAAAATATACTATTAACAAGCCGGGATAATAAGGGATGACTTGGTAGTGAACGATCGGAAAATGTACTCGGTAAAGGCCTTCTTGCTTGCCCGATCTATAACTTGGAAAGAGGAGAATTGATTGTTATTGTGTGATCACATTGTCATGGTATCTTGTCATCTTGATACCGAGTACACGATCCGTGAATTCACTATCAATCTAAACGTTCACTGTGTGCTTGCACTGAAATTGTGGTACAAAATATATGGGACGCAGTAGTACATGGACTAGATAGATTAATAAAATGATTAACAAACCGCATTTGACATCTCATGCTTGATCCTATATATCGTCATCAAGATAGAATTGAAATTGACATCATTCATTACATGCATGCTTAGATATAGACCGTTGATATTATTGCCTATCTTTGCTTTGTTCTTTGACTTTGATCCCATGCCTTATTCTTGATATACATGCTTCCTTTATTCTCTGTTTTCTCTACTTGCTGTTCACGACTTGCTCTAAGAAAATTATTTTCTCTCTTTTTAGATCAAGAATTCATAGGTACAGAAGGATCTATATGAGCAGGAATTGGTGAGTAATGATTCTAGAAGATGAGATTAAAGATTGAGCTGCTTAGTTATTTTGCTGCTAGTTTTATTTCTTTGAACATTGTAATGACTTTGTACTTTGTTTTGGGCTTATGTTCCCGGAGTCTGTTTTATTTTCCAGATGTTGGATATTGTGTTGGATATTATTTAGATTATTTCATTTATTATTGAAGTTTATCTTTGATTCATGTGATTATATTTTTCCTTGTGTGGTTGTGTTATTATTCATATTGCTGAGTTAGTTTGGTACAGCTTATGGATGGTGTTTACATTATTCGCTGGGCCTATGTTACGTACTCGTAATCCGTATTTTGGGAAGCGGGGCGTGACATCCCCACTCCCACAGATCGAGAGAGGCTAAAGATGGAGCCGCCCGAACGATCTGACCTAGAGATTGCCCAACCGCAGATGATGGTACATTCTAGTGTTTTTTGAAATTTGGTATTCGCCTCTTTCATTTGTAGTGCCATATCTTGAACGTTTTCCTTCTTGTTTCAGATGGCAGGTCACTTCAACCACTTGTTCGATTTCTACGCTGCCGAGGAGAAAAATCTGAAGGCGCAAGTCTCTCGTGCCGAAATGGATAAGAAGAAGTCTGTCAATGGGTTGAAGACGGAGTTGGAGGCATTGAAGAAGATGGAGGAGGGGGACGCCTAGAGCTGGAAATGTCGACGAAGAGTGAAGAAGCATCTGCGAAGAGGGAAGAGGAGTCACGCTTCAAGCTTGAGTCATTGGAGAAGAGGGTGGCCGACCTCATGCTTGAGTTAGAGTAGGCACGGGTTGAGACGACATTGGAGAAGGTCGTGGAGGCCAAGGTAGAGGTCGAGGCTAAGGCCAAGCTGCAGAGCGTGATAGATGAGTCATATGCTTGGGCTATCACTCACGTGGCGGAGAGTGTTCCCGCTTCACCGGAAAAGGATACCACGTGATGCTCTATCCTAGAGAGGCTCTTGGTGGGGGCGGAGGCAAGGAGGATGGAGAAGAGGGTGGCACACCTGCAAGGGATATGAAGAGTGGCTCAGGGAAGAAAAGTAAAGGGAAGGAGGAAGCTGGTGTAACACCCCACATTTTTATTTTAATTAAAAATGCATTTTTTCAATTTTTGCACGTATGATGCACGTGCTAATTTTTTCATCTCTATTTTTTTACTCTCATTTACTATTTTAGCATGCATAATCTTTATTTAATCTTTATTTAATCTTTTATTAAATCCATGGACCTAAAGAGAGATTCTATCCCATTAGGAGAGCCCACTAGAATAATTAATTAAATTGACTAAAAGAACGCCCATGGGAAAAGCCCATTAATTAAATCCTATTTTTAAAGTTGTGCATGGACTCATACATGACATGTACCAACTTTTCACACACATTTTTAAACTATAGGAATTGTATTAATTATTGTGTATGTATGTGCACTAGTCCACAACACCTGCACGTGAAAAATGAAAAGACAAGGAGGGGGCTGGCCGGTTTTGACATGAGGAGGTGGGGGTTTGAGTTTTGAAGTGGTGGAGAGGTGAAGAGTTGGGAGTTTTAGGAGTTAGGATTGTGAAGAGTTGGAAATTATGCGGAGTAATTTATTAGGTGAATAATTTTGCACTTTAAACCCTCACTTTGACCTATAAATACACCCCTCATTTTGTTCTCTTGTCACACCGAAACAAAACAAAATTAAGAGAGGAAAAGAAAGAGAGAAGAGAGTACCTTTGTGCTTTGGAGAGCTATTGCTTGGAGGATAAGGACAAGGAGGTGCTATTTCGAGCTAGGAGCTAGAAGAGGTCTCTTCATTCTTAGTTGTTACTCTCCATAAGAGGTGGGTGATTTCTTACTTTCTAAATGTAGAGAATGCATGCTTAAATTTATAAATGTGTAGTATAGATTAAACATGATGTGATGTATGTAAACAACATCCATGTTAACATAGTCTACCATGAATAAAGAAATCATGTTGTGATTAAGCAACTAAATGTCCCCATGATAATTAGAAAGAAGAGGATTGACAAAAGAATTTATGCCATGAACCATGCTAGTGTGTTTGTAAATTTGTATATGTCATTTGTATGAAAATTTGTACAAACAATGTTGTAATCAGTATATGCCTTGATAATTAGGAAGAAAGATATTTTGAATTAATGTCATGAATCACACTAGTATGCTTGATAAATTGTAAATGTCAAAACATATAACTTATATGTTGAATTTCTCTTTTATTGGAAACAAAATTGTAGTAAAATTCATTTTGAGTACAAATAAAATCTTATAAAGTGATTAAAAAGAAATATATTACTACTTTTGATGAAATTGGAATGATGCAAATTTATGGTTATTAAAGAAAGGAAATAATATTTTTTTATACAAAGTTTATGATATCAACAAAAAATTCGGAATTTACTGTTTTTGAGAAAACTCAGTATGAATGGGAAAATTATAATCAATTAGAAAGATTAGATCAAATGAATAATCGAGTTTGTGAAATTAATTGAATAAGAGTACGGCTGAACAAAAGCATATTAGTATATTTTCACAACAGAAATTACTGTTGGACTTATTGGTTAGTGGAGGCCCCTTAAGATCATGTACTGTAGTGCGCCTGTTAGTATCGGTCGCGAGTTCGAATCCTGGCAACCCCTTCTTTTTTTGGATTTCGGTTTTAATAGATAAACAGTGAAACATGATTATTTAGTGGGTTCGGCCTACATTTATAACACAAAGCCCACGTGGGCTTAGTGGCTAGCGGGGCTGACTTTGGGCTCTCTCTGGGTGTTGTGCGGGGTGCCGGTTCGAAACCTAAGGTGCCCTTTTTTTTTGATTGATATTAGGAGTGTTTTAATGCTAGAAAAATTTGGGAAAAAATTGTATTATTCTTGTAAAATGATATGAAATTTATAAGGAATAATTTCAAAAATTTTCATGGATATTTCATATATAAAAAATGAAAATTTGAGATAGGAAAATGAATTTTGTGACTTCAAAATTTATTATTTGGGAATAGAACTTTCTTTTGTGAAGAAGAGTAAAATATTATTTTGTGGAGTGATTACTCTTGAAGAGATTACACTCTTATTTTGTTTAAAGAATATTTTGAAGTGAGTTGAGACATTGTAAGAGCTTGAATTTGTGAGTAAGATTTCATGTGATGAAGTTGTGTTCTTGAAAAGAATTATTTGCTTCCAAAGATTATGAATAGATAAATGGATCTTGAATAGTGTCAAGACTGAGAAAATGATTACTTGTGAATAAGTGTTAAGGCAAGACATTGATCTACTTATGAATAAGTTGAAGATAAAATATTTAAGTTTAAGACATGCTTATTGAAAGGTATGTGTACCCATGGATTCTTGTGCATGAAAAGTTGTGATTTAGAGTTAGTGAGACCTCGGAAACCGGCACTATTGAATTGAAAAGAGTTAAGATATATTTTGAGATATGGCCATGGAGCAATCTCGTATTTTGTTGATTAAGTCCGGTAGGGGGTAAAACTAACTCTAGGTATGAAAATTTATTCATTTCTTGAACTTAAGAATTAGGCACATAAGTGAAGATGTAGTAAACCTGGGCAAATGTAAGTAGGGCACTCTATATAGTCGGTCGGTGGATTCCGGGACTATAGATCCAGTCGGGCTGTCGATTTTGGGACTGTGGTTGCTTCGTGGGAGATGGGCTTTTATTTTTTAAATCCGGGACTATGCATAGTCGGACGGATAGTTTGCTGTTCTCCAATATATATTCGTATACCATGGCTAGAGGGGCACTTGCAGGATGATTCGCACGATGAGGAGTCTGTTATAACAGTCGGGCGGTGGACTCCGTGACTGAGATCCGTACTCGTGGAATGATCTGAACCTTGTCTTATTACTAAGTAGTCTTCAGGGCGATGGATCGAACCATATAATGTGGAGTACGTAGGTGCTTGCCCTCGGACCTATGTAGTATGGGATGCATAGAATCCGAACAAGTATGCATTCGTGTCATCCCAGTATAAAATATCTGCATTAGGCATTAAGGCATCACATACACTTACATGTTTAGTGTAGTCACATTTAACACTTTATATTTGCATTCAAATTGTGGTTTGTTAAAGTATTGAGATCGTTATATGTACGGCATAGAGAGGATGGCCGAGTATAAAATTTTCGTCAGTTGTAAGTAACTGACATGCCCACAGCTCATTATGCAGGAACTGGACTTTTCATGAAGAAGTAAAGATTTTATGATGTTGTTGATTAAGTTCATTGATAAAGTTATACAAGTTGTATATTATTTTCATTGTTGCAATTCGTTTTATTTTCCGCTGTGTACAAACATGTAAAGAACTCTGATGTATGATGAAAAGTTTAAATTTCCTTGTAAAATTGTACGAAGTGAAGTGTAAAGATCCTGTGGAATCTTGAATTCAGTCTTATTTAGAATTCGGGACATTGTAGATGGTATCAGAGCATGCTTCATACGTAGTACAAATTTATAAGGAACGACATCCTAGAGTGGACATTAGAGTGTGAGTTTCAACTTATAGAGTTTTAAACTTATGTTTATGTTGCTCTATGAGATGATATTTTTCTCTTCCCTTTCCCTATAAGATGACCAATCAGCATGATCCTTAGAATGAGGCGCATTGGTTTGTCCCCTTCGAGGATGAAAAGGAAGAGCCAATGGAAGAAGAAGAAGACCCAGAAGAGGAAGAAGAATCTGTGGAGATAGAAAAGGAATTTCCCGATTCCAGGGAGATTACTACACCTCCGCCTGATTTCCCCGAAGAATCCCCAGACGAAGAACTCGTTCCAGATGACCCTAATGATATTGTTGCTTCTCTTCGATGAGAATTGGGTGCTCAAAAATGGAAAGTTAACCACTTGGAATCACAACGGGCAGAAGACAAGGAGTGCATTCAGGAGCTGAGTTTTCAAGTGTGCAAACTCGAGAAGGTTCAGCACATGAATGATCGAAACTTTGCCAAGTTGGACCACCTCACTCGCTGGGACAAGCAGGAGCGGCAACCGAGCTTTGAAGATATGAAGATGGAAATTCAGGAACTACGGGAAGAGCTCAGAGCAGCCAAGAGAAACCATAGAATCTAGGATGTCTTTATGAAGGGTATGATCTTGAGATCGGAGGCAGGCTCTTTGGCATCGACCTCATTGAATTGGCAGTTTTGGGGGTCAACATCATTATTGGCATAGACTGGATGTCAGTTTACAGTGCCACTATTGAATGCAAGAGCAAGGAAGTTGTGGTGAAGGCTCTAGGAGGACTAGAGGTTACATTTCAAGGAAAGAGGAAGTGTAAGAAGTTGGTAGCAACTTTATCAAAGCAGAAGGTTCCAGAAGAAGTAAGGCAGATTCCAGTCGTCCGAGATTTTCCAACTGTGTTTCTTGATGATCTACCAGGGCTTCTCTCTCATCGAGTGTAGAGTTCAGCATCACTGTTCAGACAGGGAGTGCACCCATTTCCAAGGCACCATATAGAATGGCACCGGTTGAGCAAGATGACATCAAGAAGCAGATCGAAGAATTGTTGACCAAAGGACTCATCAGGCCAAGTGCATCACCATGGGGAGCCCCGGTTCTTTTAATGAAGAAGAAGGATGGATCAATGAGGATGTGTATCGACTATAGAGAGTTAAACAAGGTTACCGTACAGAACAAGTATCCAATTCCTCGAATCGATGATCTGTTCGGCCATCTACAAGTAGCAGCTATGTTCTCCAAGATAGACTTGTGGTCAAGATATCACCAAGTGCAAGTAAAGAAAGAAGATATGCACAAGACGGCTTTCCAAACCAGGCATGGTCACTATGAGTTTCTAGTCATGCCGTTTGGAGTCACCAATGCACCGGCTATTTTCATGGACATGATGAACAGGGTTCTGCGGCCATTCATCAATTCTTTTGTCGTTGTGTTCATCGACGACATATTGGTCTATTCCAGTTCAGAAGAAGAGCATGCCGAGCACCTAGCAGAGGTTCTGAAGAAGCTACAAGAGCACAAACTGTATGCGAAGCTGTCCAAATGTGACTTATGGAAAACCGAAGTCGCCTTCCTGGGTCACACCTTTCTAAGGAGGGAGTGGCCACTGACCCACAAAAGATTGAAGCAGTGAAAGATTGGCCAAGACCGATTACAGTGAAAGAGATTATGAGCTTTCTGGGTTTAACTGGATACTATAGAAGATTTATTCAGGGCTACGCCCAGATAGCTATGCCACTCACAGGTCTTACAAGGAAGAACGTGAGTTTCAATTGGTCGGAGCAGTGGGAAGCGAGCTTTCAAGAGTTGAAGGGAAAATTGACTACTGCTCCCATTTTGGCTTTACCAAGAGCAGGAGTCGAATATGATGTCCACAGCGATGCTTCCCATCGCAGTTTGGGCTGTGTGCAGATGCAAGAGGGAAGGGTAATAGCTTATGGATCTAGACAGCTGAGGCCACATGAAAAGAATTACCCAACCCATAATCTGGAATTAGCAGTGATCATTTTTGCATTAAAGCAGTGGAGGCACTAGGTGTATGGGGAGAAGGTCAACATGTACACGGATCACAAGAGTCTGAAGTATATCTATCAGTAGAGGGACCTGAATCTGAGGCAGAGGAGATGGCTAGAAGTGTTGGAGGACATCCGACCCGAGATTAAGTACCATCCAGGCAAGGCCAATGTTGTGGCCGATGCGCTCAGTAGGAAGTGCAGTTTGTCCAGACTGATCACAACTCAAGAGAAGTTGGCAGAGGAGCTTGATCGAGCAGGGATTGAGGTGATTTTGCAAGGTTTGGGAGCTTCCTTAGCTCAGTTAAGGATTCAACCTACTTTGAGAGACAAAATCATCGACAGTCAGAAGACAAATCCAGAGATCCAGGAGATGATAGAGCAGGTTGGTGTTGGCAGGCTGGCATAGTTTCAAGTGAAGGATGCAGTGTTGTGGTATGGAGAGCAGCTGTGTGTGCTAGATCTAGCAGAACTGAAGGAGAGTATTCTTCAGGAAGAGCATGCTACTTTGTTATCAGTGCATCCAGGTAGTACCAAGATGTACAAGGATATAAAGCTATATTTCTGGTGCCAGGGATGAAGCGAGATGTGGCTGAGTTTGTTGCTAAGTGTACAGTTTGTCAGCAAGTCAAAGCAGAGAATCAGAAGCCTGGAGGTTTGTTGCAGCCATTACCCAGCCCGAAGTGGAAGTGGGATTGTATCATCATGGATTTCATCACAGGTTTGCCCAAGAGTTCCAAAGGTAATGATACAATTTGGCTGATAGTGGACCGACTCACCAAATCGACTCACTTTTTGGCGATGAAGCTTACTTGGTCAATGGAAAAACTGGCAGAGCGTATGTTGGCGAGATTGTGAAGCTTCATGGAGTTCTGCTATCGATAGTATCCGACCGAGATGCGCGTTTCACTTCGCATTTTTTAGAGAAGTCTTCAAGCAGCCTTGGGGACAAAGACTAATTTCAGTACAGCCTTTCATCCTCAAACTGATGGGCAGACCGAGAGAGTCAACAGAGTACTGGAAGATATGCTGAGATGTTGTGTGTTGGACTTCAGTGGCAGCTGGGAGAAGCATTAGACTCTTGTGGAATTTCCTACAACAACAGTTTCCAGGCAAGCATTAGGATGGCACCGTATGAAGCTCTATATGGAAGAAAGTGCAGGACACCAGTTTGTTGGTATGAAGTGTAGGAACGGTAGCTGTATGGGCCAGAGATTGTGCAGCAGACCTCAGAAAAGATCGAGCTGATCAGGAACAGGTTACTCGATGCACAGAGCAGGCAAAAGAGTTATGCTGACAACCGAAGAAGAGACTTGGAGTTTGATGAAGGTGACTTGGTCTTTGTGAAGGTGTCTCCGACCAAAGGGGTGATTCAGTTTGGAAGGGAAGGAAAATTAGCCCCGAGATATATTGGACCTTATAAGATATTGAAAAGAATTGGGAAGACAGCTTATCGGTTAGAATTACAAGAAGAGTTGGCCCAAGTGCACAATGTCTTTCATGTGTCCATGCTACGAGGTTATATCCCGGATCCGAGTCATCATTTGCCAGAAGTGCCAGAAGGATTGCAACTGGATTTGACCTATGCTGAGCGTCCAATTGAGATCGTGGGTCGTCGAGAAAAGGTCTTGAGAAATAAGACAATATCTATGGTCAAGGTCATTTGGAGGACCCAAATTGTTGAGGAGGCCACTTGGGAATTAGAGGAAAAGATGATGAAAAATCACCTGAACTCTTCAACTAAAATTCTTGTAAACTTTTTCTTTTCCCTTCCTTCCTTGTATTTTTCTTGCTCTTAAGAGTAGTTCTGAGGACGGAACTATTCTAAGGAGGGAGTACTGTAACACCCCACATTTTTATTTAATTAAAAATGCATTTTTCAATTTTTACACGTATGATGCACGTGCTAATTTTTTCATCTCTATTTTCTTACTCTCATTTACTATTTTAGCGTGCATAATCTTTATTTAGTCTTTTATTAAATCCATGGACATAAAGAGAGATTCTAGCCCATTAGGAGAGCCCACTAGAATAATTAATTAAATTGACTAAAAGAACGCCCATGGGACAAGCCCATTAATTAAATCCTATTTTTTAAGTTGTGAATGGACTCATACATGACATGTACCAACTTTTAATAAACATTTTTAAACTATAGGAATTGTATTAATTATTGTGTATGTGTGTGCACTAGTCCACAACACGTGCACATGGAAAATGAAGAGACAAGGAGGGGGTTGGCCAGTTTTGACATGAGGAGGTGGGGGTTTGAGTTTTGAAGTGGTGGAGAGGTGAAGAGTTGGGAGTTATAGGAGTTAGGATTGTGAAGAGTTGGAAATTATGTGAAGTAATTTATTAGGTGGATAATTTTGCACTTTAAACCCTCACTTTGACCTATAAATACACCCTTCATTTTCTTCTCTTGTCACACCTAAACAAAACAAAATTAAGAGAGGAAAAGAAAGAGAGAAGAGAGTACCTTTGTGCTTTGGAGAGCAATTGCTTGGAGGAGAAGGACAAGGAGGTGCTAGTTGGAGCTAGGAGCTAGAAGATGTCTCTTCATTCTTAGTTGTTACTCTCCATAAGAAGTGGGTGATTTCTTACTTTCTAAATGTAGAGAATGCATGCTTAAATTTATAAATGTGTAGTATAGATTGAACATGATGTGATGTATGTAAACAACATCCATGTTAATATACTCTACCATGAATGAAGAAATCATGTTGTAATTAAGCAACTAAATGTCCCCATGATAATTAGAAAGAAGAGTATTGACAAAAGAATTTATGCCATGAACCATGCTAGTGTGATTGTAAATTTGTATATGTCATTTGTATGAAAATTTGTAGAAACAATGTTGTATTCAATATATGCCTTGATAATTAGGAAGAAATATATTTTGAATTAATGTCATGAATCACACTAGTATGCTTGATAAATTGTACATGTCAAAACATATAACTTATATGTTGAATTTCTCTTTTATTGGAAACAAAATTGTAGTAAAATTCATTTTGAGTACAAATAAAATCTTACAAAGTGATTAGAAAAAAATATATTGCTACTTTTGATGAAATTACAATGATGCAAATTTATGGTTATTAAAGAAGGGAAATAATATTTTTTTTTATACAAAGTTTAAGATATCAACAAAAAATTCGTAATTTACTGTTTTTGCGAAAAAACAGTATGAATGGGAAAATTTTAATCAATTAGAAAGATTAGATCAAATGAATAATCGAGTTTGTGAAATTAATGGAATAATAGTACGGATGAACAAAAGCATATTAGTATATTTTCACAACAGAAATTACTATTGGACTTATTGGTTAGTGGAGGCCCCTTAAGATCATGTACTGTAGCGCGCCTGTTAGTATTGGTCGCGAGTTCGAATCCTGGCAACCCCTTCCTTTTTTTGGATTTCGGTTTTAATAGATAAAAAGTGAAACATGATTATTTAGTGGGTTTGGCCTACATTTATAACACAAAGCCTACGTGGGCTTAGTGGCTAGCAGGGCTGACTTTGGGCGCTCTCTGGGTGCTATGCAGGGTGCCTTGTTCGAAAGCTGAGGTGCCCCTTTTTTTTGGTTTTTGATCGATATTAGGAGTGTTTTAATGCTAGAAAATTTTGGGAAACAATTGTATTATTCTTGTAAAATGATATGAAATTTATTAGGAACAATTTCCCAAATTTTCATGGATATTTGATATATAAAAAATGAAAATTTGAGATAGGAAAATAAATTTTGTGACTTCAAAATTTATTATTTGAGAATAGAACTTTCTTTTGTGAAGAAGAGTAAAATATTATTTTGTGAAGTGATTTCTCTTGAAGAGATTACACTCGTAATTTGTTTAAAGAATATTTTTATGTGAGTTGAGACATTGTAAGAGCTTGAATTTGTTAGTAAAATTTCATGTGATGAAATTGTGTTCTTAAAAAGAATTATTTGCTTCTAAAGATTATGAATGGATAAATGGATCATGAATAGTGTCAAGACTAAGAAAAATGATTACTTTGTGAATAAGTGTTAAGGCAAGACATTGATCTACTTATAAATAAGTTGAAGACAAAATATTTAAGTTTAAGACATGTTTATTAAAGGGTATGTGTACCCATGGATTCTTGAACATGAAAAGTTTTGATTTAGAGTTAGTGAGACCTCGGGTATAGGCACTATTGAATTAAGAAGAGTTGAGATATATTTTGAGATTTGACCATGGAGCAATCTCGTATTTTGTTGATTAAGTCCGGTAGGGGGTAAAACTAACTCTAGGTATGAAAATTTATTCATGTCTTGAAATTAAGAATTAGGCACATAAGTGAAGATATAGTAAACCTGGGCAAACGTAAGTGGGGCACTCTATATAGTCGGTTGGTGGATTCCGGGACTATAAATCCAGTCGGGCGGTGGATTCCGGGACTGTGGTTGCTTCGTGGGAGATGGGCTTTTATTTTTTAAATCCGGGACTATGCATAGTCGGACGGATAGTTTGCTGTTCTCCAATATATATACGTATACCAGGGCTAGAGGGGCACTTGCAGGATGATTCGCACGATGAGGAGTCTGTTATAACAGTCGGGCAGTGGACTCCGCGACTGAGATCCGTACTCGTGGAATGATCTGAACCTTGTCTTATTACTAGGTAGTCTTCAGGGCGATGGATCTAACCCTATAATGTGGAGTACGTAGGTGCTTGCCCTCGGACCTATGTAGTATGGGATGCATAGAATCCGAACAAGTATGCATTCGTGTCATCCCAGTATAAAATATCTGCATTAGGCATTAAGGCATCACATACACTTACATGTTTAGTGTAGTCACATTTAACACTTTATATTTGCATTCAAATTGTGGTTTATTAAAGTATTGAGATCGTTATATATACGGCATAGAGAGGATAGCCGAGTATAACATTTTCGTCAGTTGTAAGCAAATGACGTGCCTACAACTTATTATTCAGGAACTGGACTTTTCATGAAGAAGTAAAGATGTTATGATGCTATTGATTAATTTCATTGATAAAGTTGTACAAGTTGTATATTATTTTCATTGTTGTAATTCGTTTTATTTTTCGCTGTGTACAAAAATGTAAAGAACTCTAATGAATGATGAAAAGTTTAAATTTTCTTGTAAAATTATACGAAATGACGTGTAAAGATCCTGTGGAATCTCGAATTCGGTCTTATTTGGAATTCGGGGCGTTACAGCTGGGGCTTCGTGCCCTTAGCTCCGCCGAAGCAGGTGGACGCTTGATTCTTCATCCATATTTTTTGGTTGCTTTTGTAGTAAATTTCTGTATGAGACCTTATTGCGGACTGACCAACGCACTCTTGTATCTTTCTTTTAGTAGATGAAAAATGCTTTCTTCCTTTATCAACACTTGTGTATTCTTTTGATGTACTTTGAGTTATTCTTGGCTGCAACATTTTGTTGCTTGACTCTTTTGTTACTATATCTCTTGCCTTGGCGATGTTGAGATAACTCTTTGGTCCTTCTCGTTGGCAAATGGTTACGGGAACAGTAGAGAAGTCCCAAGGTGATGAAGTTGATCATCTTCGCAAGAGATTGCGCATAACGAAATTGGTACTTGACCGCTTGCGTGAAAGTAGGAGGACGAGTGGTTGGAGACAGTTCGTCGTAAGTCAGTGTTAATCGAGGGGGATAGTGAGTTGGTCTTTCTACATTCTGATTGCCACGCCGGTATGCCCTTGCTCCCTAAAGTAACAGAAGACAGTATTGGGGAGTGTGCTCTTCTTAGAGAGGTGCTTGTTGAGAATGACCTGGAGACATGTCATTTCCAGGAGAAGCTTGGGAGGTTGCGCACGGCTAGTACTTCGTGTACTGCTAGTGTTAGAAAGGGTGCAACGGATGGTAGAGTAGGGTCGACAGTTAGAGGAGCAGGCTGGACTGTACGGGTTGCCCCTCGCCATCCTGCTGATGCTCCGAGTGGGGTGATAATGTTATCCACTTTAACTTCTATCCGTGTAGGGTCGCGTGCATCAGGTCATGGTCCCCAAACTCAGTTCACGGGATTGTTGCTTCCTGCCAAAAATGTATGTGGCTCTAGAGAGGTGGTGTCCGTCAAAAAGCCGACAAGGAGGCTTGTGTCCCTTAGGAGGAACATTCCTGGCCCACACAACCACAAGGATGGTATGTAGATCATCTCACAAGACTGCTGCACCGTTCAATGTTTCGGCAAACTTTTGTAGTGATGCTTTTACTTGCAGACTGATTGTAATTCGGCACATGTAACACAGCCCATAGTTTTGTACTTATAAATTTTGGTAGTGACATGGGATCTGAGACATAGATTTTTAATAATTCTGTGATTGTACAGAAACTTGTTGTTTGTGCCATGAAGAACACTTTTATATGCTTGATCCTTGATGTATGATTCGTTGTATGATTTGTTGTATGGACTCTTGCGAAGGGCAAGGCATCGAACTCGTTGTATGGAGTCAATGAGTTTTTTATGGAGCTCGAGTGGTGAGGAGTGTTTGACGGAGTTGGAACTTGTCCATTTTGTACCCAGCTAGTTGTAGGAGCAACTCTAGAGAAGTGTTGGATTCCGAACTTGCTGTATGGGTATTTAGCTAGTTGTTGGAGCAAACTCTAAGGAAGATTTATTCTATGAACTTGCTATATGGGTCCTCCAAAAAACTGTGGAAGTCACTTCGAGTGGCGAGTTAAACTCTGAAACTTGCTTTTTTGCAGGTTTGTTGGAATAACTACAATCCATGATAATGGACCTTTAATTTTTCTTTAAGAAAATTTAACAAGTTTCAGGAACAGGTCGAATGGCGAGTTAGGCTTTGAAAGTGCTTGATTGCAAGTTGCTAAAGCAACTACGAGACATGGGTATGGATTTTGAACTTGTTTTTTAAGGATCTAACAGGTTACAGGAGCATATCGAATGGCGAGTTGAGCTGTGAATGTGCTTAGTTGCAGGTTGCTAGAGCAACTCCGAGCCATGGGTAAGGACTTCGAACTTGTTGTTAAAATGTTTAACGAGTTGCAGAAGCAATTTCGAATGACGAGTTGAGCTCTGAACTTGCTTTGTTGCAAATTGCTAGAGCAACTTCGATCTACGGGTATGAACTCCAAACTCATCTTATAAGGAGCTTTTAATGAGTTTTTGGTGTCATTCTTAGAAGTATACTTGGCGTTTAACACATTGTTTGCATCCATAGAATTGTACAAAATCTTTAAAATGATAAATGACTAAATTTATTGAAAAAATAAATTAAGTGGCTATTCTAGTGGCTGGCCTTTATTACATGCAATGACCAGTAGCAAAAGCTATTTTTATTGAAAAATAAAACTAAACAGCTGCTCCAGTGGCTGACCTTTATTACGGGCTATGAAAGTTTACTACTAGGAGAGGACATTTTAGACGTCCTCATTGTACTTCATAAGGTGCTCGGCATTTCAAGTTCTCGGTATCTTCTCCTCCCCTTCCCCCCCCCCCCGGTCTTCAAGTCGGTAGGCCCTTGGGCAGATCACTTGAGAGACCTTGTATGGCCCTTGCCAGTTGGGAGCGAGCCTTCCCTTCCTTCACGGGTCAGAGATTTTGAGCTTTCGCAATACAAGATCCCCCTCTTTTACATTAGTGGGGCGAACTTTTTGGTTGCAGACTTCTCGATCCTTTGTTGGTAAATGTTCCTCTGCATAGCTGCCTTTTTCCGTACCTCTTCAACGATGTCGAGATTGGCCAAGATTGTTGGATTTTTGCTATTCGTTGAAGGAGATGAGATCGGGGGATGGTAGCCCAACTTCCAATGGGATGAGTGCTTCCGAGCCATAGGCAAGATTGAAAGGCAATACTCCAGTTGGGGTTCGCTTTGTGGTTCTGTAGGACCATAATACACTTGGTAATTCTTCGGCCCATAATCCCCTTGCGGCCTTGTAGTGCCCCAAATTTCCAATAAATAAAATTAGAAATACGTAAGACAGATTCCAGAATCAACCTTAATTGTAATCATAAACATAGCATCCAAATACATGGATATTTGAAAACCTTTATTACATGAACTCTTTTACAAAGCACAGTAGAATTTAATCACTTTCAATTACAATTCTTTTTACAACACAACGGTATTTAAAAGCACCATAAATACAATTTTCTCTTTACAATCATTCCTTTTACAAGATATGCATAAACATTAAATATTCTCTCAAATGCTTCCAATTCCATGCTAATGGTACCTACCTGTAAACCATGGAGCTAGAGATATCCCTAACCCCCAAAACTACAGGGGTCAGCCATGATGGTGTGAGTGATATTCAAAAGAAATACAAACTTAAATGAAAACATAAAGAATAAAATCATAAGTCAACAAGTGGAACTAGACTAAGTGTCAAGTGTAAGAAAACATAAAAAATAAGCATGCTTAAAACAAGTCAAGGAAGTCACAAATGCATATGATGATTACTAATGCATACTTGTCGAATTCCATGCATCCCATTCTACATAGGTCCGGTGCAAGCCCTTATTGGTCTCCATTATAAAACTAATCCTGCTACAGTGATAGAAATAAGATCTGGAATACTCCGTGAATAGGCCTACGTCCCGATATCTACCAGATAGACTAGCACCTTCAACGTGCAAGCATCATGTAAGCGTCACCCTAAACATTCCATGCCGAAATTCCACGAATAGGTCCCAGCCTTTGGAATAAAACTGCCCAATTGTAGAAGACCCTCAACGTTCGAACTCGGGAGATGGCAATGATATTCGTAGCCATCGGAATCAAACCGCCCAACCACGACTATAGTCCAGAGCCTCATCCGTCCACTATACAAGGCCCCCCCGACTTATGTTTCCCAAAGTCTATCACATCTCCACTAGTGCTTGTCCTTATGTTTGTTATTAGTAGTTAAGTCACAATTCCCCTCTACAGTTGGTGCACCCTACCGGACTCAATTCAACTAACTCAATAACAAGGCCTCATTGGCCGAAACACACAAAATCTCAACCACCAACATAATAGGGTCCTACTCAATCCCAAGAGTCTCAAAACTCAAAACATTGGTTCAAGCACTTCTTCGAAATGTATAAAAACCAAAATCATATAGCTTATTGCGAGAATTTCCTCCAAATCCAATAATTAAAATTTAGTACCTTCATGTACAAACTTATCCTCATAATTATCCAACAGACTGAAATCTACTCAATCAAAACTGAAACAATTAGTGGAAGAGAACGTCGAACTAGAATACTCTTTAAATTCTTAAACATATACCCTTTAAAACCACATAAAAAGAATTTAAATACTTGATAAAATTTGAGAATACAAAATCTCTGAAAGTAGTGAAATCTAAGTTCAATTATTGCTAAGAATTAGAAAAATTAACTTTGCAAACTAAAATGAACAATCGTTCAAAGGACAACAAAACTCAGGAAAACAGTGTGCACTACTCGAGTTTGTCAGTCGACTGCCTCATACAGTAAAGACAATAGCAGTCAACTGGCAGTACTCAAAAGAATTCAGTTCGTACCATGGCGGTCGACTAGCAATTACTGCAGAACAACTACAGTCGACTACATGGTGAAGAAAGCGACAGACTGGGTGTGATAGTCGACTGCCACCTCGCGTTCAAACAAAGTGCGATTAACTGGCAGACCAATTCGGCGACAGTCAGAACTTTGCAGTTCTTCTCAATTTATATATATATATATATATATATATATATATATATATATATATATATATATGAAACTTGAATCTACGATTATAAACAAATGAAAATCTGCGACAACAAGCGCATCTTCAATAAAACAACTTAGTTTATGCATTAAATCGATTCCTCATGTATTTTACACCAAAAATCCAATTTTTGAGTTTTAACTTGAAATTAAAAAAATTCGGGGAAACTCTTTATAATAACATTCGAATATCATCAAAATGTAGTCAAGAATTCTTCTCATACAGAAAACACAATGTAAACATGTTCAAAACTCAGAGTAATTCCGAAATACACATTCATTGGTCACATTTCCCAATCCATCCAACCCAACAACAAGTTCTTTTACTTCTTGTTCAATCCCAATCCAAAACAATAATAATTCTTCATATTTAATCTCAAAACAACGAATACAAAAGCAAAACAACAACTTAAAGGTTCTTTGTGCATCCATATGTATGTATGATGTTACTAATCCAATTGCAATCTATTCATGCACCCACAAATTCAATAATTTCTCATACAAGCACTAATTTGTTCAATACCAAATTAAATAACAACTCTACAAATCTCATACACATTCAAGATCCATTCAAAACATGATTTATTCAAGCATGGCATAAGAAAGTGAAGATCTTTGTGTATTTAAGCATGGAAATTACTCATAAATTTATATTCCTTCATGAAAGTTATTGATTGGTTATTCATACATCAAAATTTATATTCACTCATCATATTTTATAATCATACAATTTCTAATCATGCATTATACTTGAACAATTTATAATGATATAGCAACAAGAGGTAAGAACTACCACTCACCTCAAAGAAGACTAAATTGAAGCACAAAAGAAATAATAAAGAAAAGCACATTCCTTCAACTTTGCAAAAGTCAAAGATCCAAGCTTTAAACTCCAAGAAAATAATGAGAAAAATATGTTTTGAGTGCACAACTGGGAATGGGTGGCTGATGCCCCTAATATAGGCCGGGATTCCAGTTTTTAGGGTTTCACAAAGTTTACAAATTTACTCCTAAAGAAAATTATTTATTTACATATATGGATCCTTCCAATTTTAGTTATTCAAATCAATTAAAAATTAAAATTAAAATTAAACCCCTTCACTCTCCAATTTGGCCGGCCAACACATACAGCCCAGAACACCAAAATATGGAGTTTTTACTCCAGTGACAAGTTTACATAAAAGTCCTTCATTTTTTAGTATTTGCAAATATGTCATAATTAATTCATAAAATTCCAGAAAATCTATAATTAATGTCTACTAATAAATATTAGGTTTTCCAAATAGATTTTCTAACTTTATGTTTCCCAAGAAAAATATTTGCACGTGTTTTGCACGTGCAAAAAGATAAATTCCAGAAAAATATTTAATAAATCACAAAAACTCATTTTAAATCATTTATTACTTTCAAAAACATTATTTAAAATTCTAGGATGTTACAACCTATACATAAATGAAATGAAAATTATGAAACAAAAACATAGGAGTAGCACTTCAGTGAAAATGAAATGTTCATAATCGTAGGATTTGGATAAGGATTTGAATAAGGGTTTCAGGTTTGGGTTTCTATTGATTTGAATGTGGATTTGTTTTAAATTACATAAATTTAAAGCCTCAAATTCAATCAAGCCCAAACTCAAATAATTAAAAAAAATATAAAGGCCCACATAATTATTTTTGGGGCACCTAATAACAATGTAAATTTTTAATGTAATTTTTACATCAAAAAAACAATGTAATTTTTTAATGCGCAAAATACGTGTCTATATTTAAAGGGGGAATACAAATTTGGGGGACCCTACAATTGTAAAATATATGGGGCCCTGAGGCAGCTGCCTCGCCTTCTTTGAAGGGGGGATCTAACTTAGAGAACAAAACAGAGCTCAAACAATTCTCCAGGAAACGGCCCAATATGTCCTGCTGAGCCGCTTGCGGTGAGCAGTCGACTACTTTGGTTCCAACCAAGTTAGAAAGCAACCCAATTTAATGCAGTAACCTGCTATTCCTAGTAGTCAATTGCAATCTACCACCGTCTCTATCTGCTGCTACTACTACTCCTTTCTTCTTCCTATATTAGCTTTGAATTATCTTTTCGCTTCACCATCTTCTTTTGATATCGAACCTAGTATGCAATACATCATCCCAACACTAATAATGTTTTTTTTTCTTCTTTAAAAAATAATAATAATGCTTTGATAATTTGATAAAATGCAGTCAATTGTGGGAAACTTGGGAGATAACAACATAATGGTGAAATTAGACTATCATTTAAGCAAGCTTGGGTGGTGTTGTAGCAACTTTATGGAAATGGCTTTTTCGGGGACAGGTATTTTGATCCAGATGTATGGGTGAAGGGGCTAACTACAATGGCAACGATCTCTAACAACTTCCCTGATGGGGTTGCCAAGAGCCTCAAAAACTAGCTCACAGGCCCCAAGCAAAATGTCAGTGATTGGTACAGGTATATGCGAAGGGGTGCAGAGGTAGTGCATCGCAGCGAACCAAAATGTTCTTGTCATACTATCGGGACTAAGTTTTGACAACAATTTGAACTACCTCTCCAAAACCCAAGTCGACCTTATTTGGAATTTGTCCTATAGACATTCACAGAAGATGTGATGGCAATTCTCTTATAAAAAATAGTCATAATTAAGAAGAATATTTGAGGCATTTCATTGATCATATTCTACTATTCATATAATTTATTTACTATTGTGATGATGTCCATGGATTAATTAAACGAGTTTAGGGCCATGATGAGATCAGTGAGATATAAACTTAATAAAATTAATCTAAACTGTTCCTAGTCATAGGATTACTGAGATTGGACACCAGTAATTCCGGTAAGACAAGTACACATGTTATATGCTCTAAAATAGAGGATAATTGATCTCACAATTATTTATATAGAGACATTGATATAAGAGTGTATGTACAAAATTGTTTAGTTCACTGAACTGACTCGCTAGAAGAAATATTTAATGGAATTCTAAATAAATGTCTGCCGATAATTCATTTGGTGATAGTAGATACAAATAATTCTTATACTTTAGATTGTCATAGCACTTTGTGTCTGTTATTCTATGCTTTAGTTTATATTTTTGTAACACCCCGTAATTTTAAATACAATATTTTGAATTAATAAATAATTTAACTTAAAAATTGTTTGGATGCATTTAGGGCCGGATATTTAGTAGAAGGCACTAAGGAATTAGATTATTTCCATATTTAGTTGATTTTATTGATTTAATTGAATAAATATATAATTACACAATTTTGGTATTGTTGGGGACTTTATTGCAAATATTTTTCCTGGACAATAAAAGTCAGAAATTTTATTTGAAAAATCTAACTTTTATTAATAGATAATAATTCTAACTTTTCTGATTTTTACGAATATTTTATGACATATTTGTAAATATTACAAAGTAAAGGACTTTTGTGCAAAATTACCACTTATAGTGCAAATCCGAAAATTTTCAAATTCTGGGCTATGCTGGATGGCTGACCAACTCAGTAGTAAAAGGATTTGGTTTTATTTTAATTTAATTGACTTATTTAACAAATTTTTAAAGAATGATTCATATATGTAAATAAATAAATTGTTAAGAGATATTTCCAATAGAGTTGTAAAACCCTAAATCTCAAGATCTCGGCCTATATATTGGCTGCTACAGCCGTCTTCTTTCCTGCACTCAAACAAGTTTATTTTATTATTGTCTTTATTGGAGTTTCGAAACTAGGATCTTGGATTTTTGCAAAAGAGGAGCTTTTCCTTATTATTATTTCTTCGTCTTCGTTGGTTTCTTCTATAAGGTGAGTGATACTCTACTCTTTGTTTTGTTATATACAGGTGACTAAGATGATTATGTAGTAGATGCATGCTAAAAGATTGTATATTGATTTGATGGATAGATTTATTGAATAATGGATTTAGAAGTAAGTTGCATGATAAAGAATATAGGTTAGTGGTTGATTTTCATGTATGATTGATTAAGAACCATAAAGACTTAGCATTACTCATGAAATACTTGTTTGATCTTGTGAAAAATCGATTTGCTATCAAGTTGTATAAAATAGTGTGTATGTTGAAATTTAGGGTTACTGTTCATGCCTGAGTTGTTGGTTTTTTATTTTCCCTTGATCAAAAACTTGATTATTTGTTGGGATTTAAATGTCAAAAAAAGATAAAAATGTTAGACAGTAGATTGAAGTGCGTATAACAATCATAAGATGCGGATTTTGATAGAGGAAAACAAAAGCACAAGTAAAGATTCAAATTTTTTGAATTCGGGTCTAATGGTGTGGTCCAAAAGTTGAATTTTTGTGTTTTTATGATGTTTTCAAGTTGACCTTTGATTTATATTGATACTGAGATTGATTTGAACAGTACACTACTCACTTGATGATTTTACTGATACATATGTACACATATACACACACACACACACACACACACACACACACACACACACACACACACACACACACATATGTATATATATATATATATATATATATATATATATATATATATATATATATATATATATATATGAAGGTTTTATTTGAAAAATTGCTCTTTTATGAAATTATTGAGAGTGTGATTTGATTTATGAACTCCAATATGTTAGACAAGTTGTATTTGATCATCTCAAGGTTTTAATTTTATAAATTCACACTACAAGAAATTTGATATATACCAACGGACACCTGTAGTGACGGTCACTAAAACCGTGGGTATAGGTATCATATACCTACAAACGTGTAGTAAACTGTGGGTATAGATATCCTATAGCTTTAGAGCTTTTGATCCATAACTATAAGTTTTACTGACGGGATAAAACACTGTGTGTATAGTCCATAATTTATTTTTCCTCTTTCACCCCTCAAAATATTTTATTTATCCCTCTAAAACTCATAAATCCCTCTCTCCCCAAACCCAATCTTTAAATCCTCCTCCCCCAAGTCGGCATCCCCCCTTTCCCGCTGCCGTCACCCCATCTCCCTCACTTAAAGGAAGAAGAAAAGATCTCCCCCGCACCCTCCTCTTCTTCCTCGGCGTCGAACTCGACGAGATCTCCCCCACATCTGCCACCTCCTCTGCATCAGCCACTCTGTTTAAATATCTCTCTATCCAAGACTAGTATGTAAATATACTAAACAAGCCTCTTTTGAGTCCTTGATCTATTTCCAAAATTACTTTTGCTAATTTTCTTCTGTATTTCCGTTCCTCAATAACCTTCCCTCTTTTGCTGGTTGTTTTCTTGAATTTCAAGTTTTCACTTGCTTATTCTAACATGCCATGTTGTCATATCCCTATCCCTTGTTCATATTTTTCATTTTTTCAGTAAAGCTTATACTTGTTTTATTCAACAGAGTTACTATTGCTTTATAATTTTTTTGAGCAATAAATTTTTGCTTTATAATTAGTCTCTAATATTTGATTTTTATGCAAAAACCTTTAGGATTGTTGTCTTTGTTGGATGAGGAGTCGACATTTCCAAATGGTACTGATCTGACATTTGCTAACAAGCTTAAGCAGCATCTATATTCTAATTCGTGCTTCGGAGGAGAAAGAGGGAAGGGCTATTGTGTTAGCCATTCTGCAGGGGAGGTTAGTGAATGGATTCTTTACAATCCTTATGTAGCTTCCATTTTAGCTGATTCGACAATCAAATATTTCCTTTTGTTATCAGGTTGTGTATGACACTTCAGGGTTTCTGGAGAAGAATAGAGATTTATTATACATGGATTCTATTCAACTCCTGGCTTCTTGCAAATGTCGTCTTCCTAAAATATTTGCATCAAAGATGCTTACTCAATCTGAGAATGCAGCAAATAGTCTGTATAGATCCAGTGGAGTAGATTCGCAGAAGCTAAGTGTTGCAACAAAGTTTAAGGTAAGGTAATTTCATCATCATTTATTGTCGATCATCATCACTATCAAAGATTGGTAATTGAGCACAACTCCAAGAAAAAAGATGTCAATTGTTGCACTGTTTAAATCACATCCCCTTCTTTTATTTAGTGTTAAATTTCTTGGCTAAGAACCATATACAAGAGAGTAAGGTAATCCAAAATGACTATATTGTAATTCCCCTCCATTACAGTATAATGTATAAGAGAAATAGAAATAAGAGAAAAGATGATAGTTTCTGTTATTATGATTTGCAGTACTTCTGAGCTATGTATATGGATATAAACATGGGCCACAGATGAAACATGACATGAAAATTCCAAAAGGTATATGATACAGTGACATGGTTGTACACAAACAGACAACACTGGTCATTTGTTTCTCATATATAGTTTGACCACATAAGTTAATCTGTTATTAAAATTTAAAGTTTGAGTTACATGACCAAAAATTGTGAAAATCAACTGTGGCCTTATGTAAATGTATATGGTAACTGATAGTATTTTATTTAAAGTTCATTGGAGAGCACCCAACCCTGTCGGACATAATATGGTTTGCCCCTATATATATGTGGCAATTGGCGAGGAGCAAGTCGATTTGAGCCCTTTAGGTAGTACATTTCTGTAAAGCATTTATTCAGCAAGCTTGGCTGTCCTAGCCATACCTGATCTCCACATAAACTGATTGTTGAAGAGGTGAGTTAGGTTCGGAATGAGAGAGTTAACTGAAAACTTGAGGTTTCTGTTGTAACAAAAGATATTCATAAATTCAAGATTTGAATTTGTGCCAACAAAGAAGAGAAACAAACCTGATAACCAATCAAACCAGTTCTTCTTAATTGTAATGTAACAATTATCATATACTTATAGATTGATAAATCTAGAGTTTAGTTTTTGAAAAAATTGTGTTTTCCCTAAACTAAAATGAAAGAAAACGTGTTGTTTGTGTGAGAAACACTTGATACCAATTTGAACATGGATGATTGTTTATTGGGCGAGTTTGGACTGGTTGGATGGGTTTATATTGAGGTTCTAGATAACTATCTGACTGTTTAAAATCATGGCATTCTTTTCAAAGAAAAATACTTCTTAACTTTTTAATGTCTGTATATATGAAAGATATATTAATATTTTGTTATTTCTTAAGAATCCTACAATATAGAATAATACAAAGAACTCCTTGTGCAGAACTCTTTGTGCTTTTATCAAAGATAGGTCCTTACAACATGAAGATTTCCACAAATCTTGTGCTTCAACTTAAACTTAATTATCTGAATTGTCATTTGTGAAGGGATCTGGGCCTCCACAAGTTGGTGTTCATGGATGATATTTTACCTGAGGGAACCAAAGTACATATTATGTTCGAGGCCAGGTATTTATTGATCAATTAGTATTTTTATTGCTTAAGTTTACCATTATATGCTTCTTCTTCTTTTCATTTGCTTTTTAGATATAATAATATTTGCACTTCGAATGGCGTGTCACTTCATGAGCTATCTGTTTCCCTGTCAAAAGATCAAAAATTGTCAGTCAGTGAAAATGATGATCTTTGTAGCATCTATGCAGATGGTCGATACCTTATTCTTTGTGATCTATGCCCAAGGTCTTTTCACATAGGTAAATCTTAGTTTGCTAAATGTTCTATAGCTTTGGAGCTTACAGAATTTTCAATTCCTAGATTGATTTTTATTTTAAATTATGAAATAATTTTCCATAGCTTAGTATACATTTGGTGTTTTCCATGGCTTTGCGAAAATTTATTTTATTTGCTTTTACTTTTACCTTTCGTTGTTATATTAAAAAAATTACTAATAGGCAACAAAATATGAGCTTGGCTAGGGCAACCCGCATCTTCGGTCCGGCCCTGCTCTTATGTATGTAATAATGCAAGATTGATACCCTTATTTGAACTGCAAATATTTATTCTTCAATTTTTTTTATTTGTAGCCGTTGCACTTGTGTTGCTTGGGTACCATAAGGTGATGGTTCTTTTATAGCTGCTCATGCTGATGGAAACCTATACGTATATGAAAAGGTGAGCTTGTGACACCTTATTTTTACAATCTTATGTTGGTTACTTTTAATTCTTAATAAAATACTTTTGTTTCTAGAGCAAGGATGGGACAGCAGATTATTCATTCCCAGTCATTATGGACGCAACTCAATTTACTGTTGCACATGCTCGATCGAGTTAGGTACTTTGCAAATCTACGTTTCTCTGGCATTTTGAATCTGAATGACACATTTTGCATGCTATCTGAATATTGACTATTTGTTGATGGCCAAAGTTAGATCTTATTGCTTTGTTTTGTTTGTGAAGGGCTCTCAACAAGCGAGAAATGATTGAACTCGCTCAAAATGCAACCGTGTTTGTGTTTGCCGACGATGAAGTTCAAAAGCCTGCAAAAGGAAATTTGCAGGATGCTAAAAGAAGATTACTGCAAAGAGAATCAAGATCAATCAAGATTTGGTTGCCATAAAATAAGAAAATTGTTAATGTCGTATCTCAAGTGAGGAGTCAATTGAATGTTATCTTATAATGCCATTAAATATGTTGATCATAGTTTAAAGTATTGATTCTCATGTCTGCAGACATGAATTCAATTGTGTATTTGGTTATTATCTATTTTGTAATTTGACATGCTTGTAATACTTCATTAATTTTTAATATGATTGAAGTTTAATTTAATTTAATTTTGTTTCATAAATATATTTATCTATTTTATTGTGTATTTAGTTAATAATTGGATTAATATTATAAAAGAAAATATTAAATTATCATAAGCGTAATTAATAAGAAAAAATTGTGTATAGAGCGATGGGTATATATTCAAATATTTGGATGCGAAAACCATCGCTAAAACCTATAGCAATGGAGTTTCAGCCGTGGGTATAGACAAACAAGAGGTGTCGTTAAAACCTATACCAACGGATACAAAACAGTGGGTATAACACCGAGGTTTTGTCCAACGGGTGAAAAAACCGTCGCTATAGGCTATAGTGACGGCATTGTGTCGTGGGTATAGCTAATTAAAAACTACGGAAAAATATGTCCGTTGGTATAGGTTTTATGGGCTATACCTATGGTTTTTCGCCTTTTACCCACAAATTTTTGCTGTCACTATATGTCAAATTCCTTGTAGTGTCATGCATTTAAAGATTTTAAACTACGAATCAGTTGTGAAGTGCACGGATTTTAAAGTGGTTGTTTTGGCATGTCGGTCAACTGTCCTGATTTTGAACTAAAATGAAGGTCGACTGTCATTGTTTGGGATTTTGGATTTGGCATGTCGGTCGACTGTGACTTTTTGTAGGTCGACCGACATCATTGTTTTTGGCTATTTTGTTGAGTTCTTGCTGTTTTGCTTGAACGATTAATTCTTCGAACTTATGAATTATTGAGCTACTGTTTTAGATAAATTTTTTGCTACAGTTTACTGTATTTTATAGAGAGTTATATTTTTATTTACAATAAAGTTTAACTCGTATTTCTACAGGCTTTAGAAAGAAAAATATTTACGGTTTTCAAGAGAGATGTTTTAAGAATTTTCTATGACTTCAAAATGTGAAACTCAGTTATTTAAGGGATTAAATCCCAGATTTTACTTCAGGAAATTTGTGATTATTCGGATAAATTTGGATTTGTTTGATTTAAAGAAGTTTTCTAAATATGAACAAATTGATGATGGAATCAAGAGTTTTAATGAAAGATTTGTGTTAGAATTTGAGTTATGAATCTCTAGAGGTTGAGTGGGACCCTTTTCTACCGATAGTTGTGATTTTCGTGGAAGTTGACTAGTTAGGGTCTTCGTTCTTGGTTTAGTTGTGTTTAAGTCCAGTTGGGGTACATCAACTCTAGGGGAGATGGCCAAGTAATTAATAACAACATACCTAAGGACAGACACTAGATGGAGATGTGATGAAATGAGAGCAAACATGGGTAGGGGGGCCTCATATGGTTCGCAATGGAAGCTGGTTTCACTGATTATCGGGGTGTGAGGAACAGGGGTCCAAATCACTTGCGATGTGGCTAGTCTTCCTGATTATCGGGATCGAGGCGACGTCCATGGGATATTTGCGTGATAAGGTACCATGTGCTTTTGCGGTTTGAGTTTCATTACCTGACCTTCGAGGTGAGAGCACTTGCGTTGGGAGATTGATTCCACTGATTACTAGGTCATGGACTAGATACTCACATGATATCTAAATCATAAAGTAATCACGATAGTTGGTTAGTTGCATGGCGAGGGATTAAACTCTATAAAGTGGAGAATGATAAGGGCTTGTACCGGACCTATATAGAGTGGGATCCATACAATCTGACAAGTATGCATTAGTAATCATCATGTGCATTGTGTTTTTCTTGACTTGTATTATGCATGCTTGTTTTTTTCTGTTTCTTACACTTGACACTTAGCCTAGTTTGACTTGATAGTTTATGCTTCATTTCTTGTTATTTCATGTTCCATCTGTTATTACTGTGTTAATATGTTTCACTTGTTGACTTATGATTTTATTGCTTATGTTTCATTTAAGTTGTACTTCTTTTGAATATCACTCACACCGTTATGGCTGAACCCTGTAGTTTTGGGGGTTAGGGTTATCTCTAGCCTCATGTTTTACAAGTAGGTACCATTAGCTTGAAGTTTGGGGCATGTGGTAGATTAGTAAATGTTTATGCATATCCTGTAAAAGGATTGATTGTAAAGAGAAAATTATATTTATGGTGTTGAGTTGTAAAAAGAATTGTAATCCAAAGTGTTTAAATCTCCGCTGTGCTTTGTAAAGGAGTTGATGTAATAAAAAGTTTTAAATTTTCCTGTATTTGGATACTATGTTTATGATTAAAATTGAGGCTGATGCTGGGAATTGTGCCACGTATTTCTAAGTTTATTTATTGAAAATTCGGAGCGCTACAGAGTTGGTATCAGAGCAAGCTTCAATAGTAATGTTAAACATGGTAGAGGGAAAGATCCTAAGTGTGGACACTAGAGCGTGAGTACCTAGGCGTGGACATTAGAAGTGTTAGTATCTAGGGTGGACACTAGAAGTGTGAGTACCTAGATTGACATTAGATATGTGAGTTGTTGTTTGATCATGAATGCTTGTAGTGAAGTTTGAATTATTTCCATGCCTAAATTAGACAAAAAATTTATTTACTGTAACTGGGTTGGTTGTTTTCATATGAATAGAAGATGAATGATTTGTTTTCTCTTGCTGTTATAATTACTTTAATTTTTTTTTATTATTGACATTTAATTGGTTATGGACTTATCTACTTTTGTACAAATCAAAGTGATTTTAAAGCATGTTTTGCTAATTCTAGCCTATTTGTTTTATAAGTTTTGAGTTTTATGGAAACAAGTTTTATTATTGAAGTTTGGAATGTAAGGAATAGAGTTTTTCTTTTTCTATTGGTGTTTGCAGTTACAGTTTTGAATGACGTAATGTTTGATTTTCGGATACTACAATAATTACATTATAATTAGCAACATTTACTTATATTTTGTTTTTCTTTCGATTATTGCTTTGAGTATATTATGTTTTTTGTACATAAACTACATTTTCTCTTCTCTTTTATATTTTATATTTTTATTTTCTTTCTTAAAATTATGTCCTTCATATTTTTATGTACTTTCATGCTTACTCATTTATTTTACTATTCCTACTTATTGAATTATTAATTCCTTTTATTATTATTCCTATTATATTTTAATTCACATTCATTTATATATATACTTTGATTTTTGACACTATATTTTCCATTATTTTGTATTGTCTTATTTTTCGGAATATTTAAACTTGATTGTAATATTTTTACTCATATGAACATGATATACCTTTACACATTAAATTTTTTTTTTTAAATTTTGATTTTACGCCTTATATTCAATACCTTAATTATTACTTATTCTTTACTACTTTTGTTATATTTACTTTTCACCGTGTATAGCTACTTATTGTATTACCTTTTTTTTTACTTTTATACTCTTGCTTCTATAATATACTGTAGTCGCTTGTTACCTTAATAATATGATTTTTACCCTCTTTGTTATTTTCTTACTACATATACTTTCTGCTATTTGATGTATACTTTATGACATATGATTATTTATGCTACATAGTTAATTCTCATTCACAATTACATTTAGGCTTATGCATGTATTTCATTCTGTCTTCCTCTTTACATTTATAAATCAATTTTTTTACTACTACTAATTCCTACTATTTATGTTTGATGTTTATAATCTATACATCTATTTTAATATTCCATCATGTGACTTTCTAGTCAATTACCTATTTTTGCTTCTATTTTTATATCAAAAATTTCAAAACGTAACATCATACTTAAATTGAACATCCGAAATCCCTGTACTTGTGGAAGATTGCATCATTCCGTTCATCGTTTTGTTACAACCGGATGACGAGAAAGGCAAATATGCAGCTAGACGTCAATAGGAGGCAAACTTGCAACTGGATGTCGGGAGCCAAAAACTGTAACCGAATATCCAGACGGCAATCTGCAACCTGATGTCGTGGAGGCAAACTTGCAACTTGATGTCAAGGAGGCAAGTCCACAACTGGACATCAATGAGGCAAACCCACAACAAAGAAATTTTCTACTATAATACCCCACTTTTAGTTTTATATATATATATTACTTATCACTACCCTATTCTTTTGCACTGGTTCATACCATTATATAAGGTTTTAAAACTTAGCCTATGATACTCCAACTTTGTTATTCATAATACAGTTACACTTATATACACATTTAATTACCTTATTATTTATACTTGTTTTTCTATCTGTTTTATATGCGTTATTTTAATTTTCACCCTATATTATTGAGGTTTACTATTAACAATGTTTCTATCTTAGTATTATCATTTTGTCTGTATATATATGTATACTTCATCTTTACACATGTTTGTATTTTTGCATTTTCATACCATCTCTGGCCTATCTTATATTTGTTTGCTACTCATATAATATGATTTTTATTATACATAGTTATCTGTTATTTTCATTTTTTTAATATAATTGATATTATATATTATTTCAATATTATATTATTATATCATTTACTATTATTATACTTATTTCTCTACTACAACTACTTAAAATGTTTATATTATGGTATTGCTGGTATTTCAACGTGTCTTTGATTGACTATCTACCCAGGCCTATATCTTTTTTTTTAGTTTGTATTCTTTGTGTTTCTTTTATTATTATTTACTTTTGCCATTATTCATGTTCTTAACTTTTTCTTTTGCTTCTCATTTTGTTGGCCTTATTATCTTCTTACTATAATGATCTTTTACGATGTTACTTGATCAGTAATTATTTTTTTGGTTGATTTGTTCAGATATCTATTTTGCATTTTATGGTTTTATACAAATGTTTTGACTACCTATGGAGTGCTTAATATTTTGTTATACTGACTAAATTTATTGTTATTTATTACTTTTGACAGTTTTCTTTTACTCGTATTCTTATCTAAGTTTGTATTACGTACATTTGTTTATTTTTCATTAATTCTTAAATTCGCAGTTGTTGATTTTTGATTTTGATGATTACAACACAAAGCAAAGTTGTTGTGCTACTTCTTAGATATTACAGGATGTACACAAAGACAAAATGTTCAAACAAGCTCTCAAAGCAAGTTGATCAAGCAAAGCTACAAACAAAGCTCTCAAAGCTAACAGATCAAGAAAGCTACAAGGTTGCCAGCTTCAAAGATAAAAACAAAGGCTAAAGCTCCATCTCAAGACTCAAGACTCGAGACAAGACCTATGCTTAAATGTGTTGTATTAAGTGTCCTGTAACAGTTGTAACTCTTTTATTTCTTTAAGTCTTAGAATGCTGTAATAGCCTTGTCACACACACTCACACATATCTTTAAATAATTGAGTGTTTTACCAAACTTAAAAAGATCAAAACGAGCTTGAATAAGCTCAGCTGTTAATTACCAGCCGACCACTATTTGGCACCAGTCGACTGTCTAGTACGAAACTATCTGAACTCATTCAAACTCTGACTAGTCGACTCATTATGGCAACCCAGTCGACTGTTCAAGCCGTTTTGACAGTTTTCTATTTTTAAACTTGTTTTTCAAAATCAAATCTTTACTACCGTTGTTTGGCAGTTGGAACTCAACCTTCCAACGGTCAAACGTCTCTAACTCTATAAAAAGAGTACAGAGATCATTTGACAAAGGTTAACAACTTTTTCCAAGCATTTTGTTTCTGAAGTTCTCAAGCTTTTGGTTTTGACAAGAAAAAGCTTTCTAAAAGCATTCACTTTCTAAGTCTTGGTTCTCTGAAATCAGTCTAGTATAATAGTGATTTCATTTTAGACTGATTTCGAAAGTTGACCTAATAGCCACGCACAAAATCACATTCGCAACAAGGCTATAGGTTGATTGTAAACATTTTATTGTTGTTCTTCACTCTCGGGTTGTGAGAGTGGTTCCTCTCGGTTGGAGAGTAGGACTCTAGGGTGTAGAGTCAGGTTTTAACTCTTGGTGGAAGAGTGGAGTGGTCTCTCTAGTGGTGAGAGAGGACTACGGGTTGGACAAAGTTATTGCCTAATGCCGTAGGGTATTCTTGTAATTTTTCAAGAATAGTGGAAAATCTCAAGTTGGTTGCTTGGGGACTGAATGTAGGTCAGGAGGACTGAACAAGGATACATCGTGTGTACTCTGTGGTTGTATTTCTCTGAACTTGCATTTCATTTACTTGCTTTTTAAGTTCTCTGTTAAACTTGTCTGGACAGTCGACTATGTCCCTTTTTAAGTCGACTGGTCAGATTTGTACTATATTCTCTCTGAAAACTTTTCTGGTATGTCGACTGATTCTTCTATGAGTCGACTGATCAGACTCATCTTAAAATACTCTTCTTAACTATCACCCCAGTCGACTGGTTTCTCTTTTCAAGTCGACTGGACCGAAGAAAAAGTTCAATTCCGCAATTATTTTTATAAAACACTATTCACCCCCCTCTAGTGTTTCTTTCCTTGCCTACAGAATCCAACACTTGGTATCAAAGCCCGGTTGAGTGCAATGGCAACTACTTCTAATGCAAATCAATACCATGAAGGCCAATCTACACAAAGGCCACCCCTCTTCGATGGAACTAATTACAACTATTGGAAGTATAGAATGAAGATCTATCTTCAGTCCATCAACTACGAAATATGGAACATGACAGAGACCGAGTACACTGCTCCTACTATTCCATATGCACAATGGAACGATGAAATGAAGAACCAAACAATGAACAATGCAAAGGCGATGAATGCGCTGTTTTGTGCTCTTACAAAGGAGGAGTTCAACCGTGTGTCCAATGCAACAATTGCACATCAAATTTGGCACACACTCGAGGTAATTCATGAAGGAACAAATAAAGTAAAAGAATCTAAAATATATGTTCTTGTTCATAGGTTTGAAATGTTCCGCATGAAGGAGAATGAAAATGTGTCTGAGATGATTACAAGGTTCACGGACATTACCAATTCACTTGTGGCACTTGGAAAGACGTATACTCAAGCCGAGATGGTGAGAAAGGGGCTTCGTGCACTAACCCCCGAATGGGAGAAGAAGACCACCGCCATAGAAGATGCCAATGATTTAACACAACTTACTCTTAAGAATCTTGTGGAAAATCTTATGGCTTATGAAGTACAACTTGAAGAGCGCAAGAAGGATGCCGAACCACAACAATCAAAGAAGAAGACATTAGCATTCAAAGCCATGTCGGACTCCGAGGATGAAGAAGAAGATGAGGAAGAGATTGTCATGTTCACGAGAAAATTCAAAAAGTTCCTAAGAAAAGGTAAGTTTAATTCAAAATCTAAGGAATCTAATGAACTTTCAACTTGTTTCAGGTGTAACAAGACAGGCCATATGAAGAAGAATTGCCTACTAGAGAACGCAAAATCTAAGGGAAAGGTGTCCAGCTTCAAGAAGGATAAGTACACAAAGAACAAGTTTGTAAATAACAAAAAGGCATACCAAGCAACTTGGGATGATAGCGATTCTTCGTCGGAAGAAGAAATTGATGAGACAAACGAGGTTGCAAACGTGTGTTTTATGGCATCTCAAAATCAAGTAAGTAATGACTATGATTCTAATGATTTACTTGATGCTTTCAACGAGATTTTTCAAGAACTTAAAAAGTAAAAGATTAGAGTTAAAAACTTAGAGAAAGTTAATCAAACACCTTTTCAAGAGAATCTTAACCTTGATAAAGAAGTAAAATCATTAAATTCACGTCTTTCTAGTTTAGATATGAATCTTGAGTCTCTAAAGAAAAATTATGAAGAGATATCCAAGAACGTATATAAATTTAATAAAGGAAAAGAGAATTTAAATGATGTTCTTCAAAATCAAGTACAATCTAATCAAAAGTTTGGACTTGGTTTTAAAAAGACCCTTGAAAATTCTCATTCTTCTAAGAACACTAGTGTAAACAAATCTGTATCTATTTCTAGTGTTAAAAATAAACTATCTATTTCTAGTGTTAAAAATAAACTTTCTGATTTTTTTGAAAATCCTAAAACTGTAACTTTTTATGAAAAAGGCAAATCTACAGTTCAGACCAGTCGACTGAATCCACATATCAGTCGCCTGTCCAAAGGTACTAAGTCTCATTCAACGAGACAAATACCTCAGATAAGTCGACCTATACTACCTCCCAGTCGACTGAATAACAGTAAAAGTCGACTAAAAGGTGTTATAAAGTCGACTGGACAGAGCAAATATTTATGGGTTCTAGTCAACCTGAGTTTGAAAGATAGAAATGCTTATATTAATTCATATATACTTACTGTATGTAATTCTGCTAATTATATTTCTGCTTATGGTGGAAAATCAAACTCTTCATGGGTTTGGTTTTCCAGAAACTAATCTATTTTTGGACCAAATAAAAAGGGTACCATATTCACATTGAATATTTTATAGGTACCTAAGAGAGATCGTTGAATACTTGACAGCGAATGCTCGAAGCACATGACTGGTCATGCCAACATCCTATCTTCCATACAAGATATTGATGGAGAAACAGTCACATTTGGTGACAACAACAAAAGAAAGGTTATAGGAATTGGTATGGTCGGTAAGCACACTAATCCCTCTATAAAAGATGTCTTATTAGTTAGTGGACATAAGCATAACCTGTTAAGTATTAGCCAACTATGTGATAATGGTTATAAAATCATGTTTGAAAACGATGCATGTTTAATTTATGATTCTACCATGCAAAATATAATTTTTCAAAGTTTTAGGAAAAATAACATTTATGAATTGTGTTTAAAAGCATATGAGTTTTCGAATGATTTTTGTTTAGTAGCTTCTAATAATAATTCTTGGCTATGGCATAGATGTTTTGGTCATGTGAATATGAAAAATCTCTCTAAATTGTCTAAGTACAACCTAGTTAAAGGGCTGCAAAGACTATCCTTTAAAAATGATAAGTTATGTGATGCATGTCAACTAGGTAAACAAATTAAATCTACTTTTAAAACAAAAGAAGTAATTTCTACTAGTAGGCCGCTTGAATTAATCCACATGGATTTATTTGGCCCTACTAGAGTTACTTCTTTAAATAAAAGTAGGTATGTATTTGTTTTAGTAGACGATTTTTCACGGTTCACTTAGACTTTCTTTTTAAAACATAAGAATGATGCTTTTGAGGAATTTGCTCATTTTTGTAAAGGAATTCAAAATCAAAAGTCTCTAACCATAGTCACTATAAGAAGTGATCATGGTGGAGAATTTGAAAATGAAACGTTTGCAGAATATTTCAACAAGAATGGTATAACTCATTCGTTTGCATTTCTTAGAGATTCACCACAAAATGGAGTGGTTGAAAGAAAAAATAGGACTTTGTAAGAATGTGCACGTACCATGCTTGTTGAAAGCGATTTACCTAAGTATTTTTGGGCTGAAGCCATTGCTACAGCTTGTTATATTTTAAATAAAATTTTGATTAGGCCTAAGCTAAAGAAAACATGTTATGAGCTATTTTTTGATAGAATTCCTAAGGTCTCTTACTTTAAAATATTTGGTTGTAAGTGTTTTATTCTGAACACTAAGGATAATTTAGATAAGTGTGATCCTAGATCTAATGAGGGTATCTTTGTAGGATACTCAAATAGGAGTAAGTCATATAGAATGTTCAACAAGTCAACAATGACTATTGAAGAATCCATGCATGTTGCATTTGATGAATCTCTGTCTTCATCGACTTTAATTGAAGATGATGAAACTGATTCATCACCTTTAAATAAAGTAATTACATCTTTAGAGAAAACTAGCCTTGCGGATAAGTCGACCGATAAGGAAGTCAAGTTAACTGTTGTAAATCAGTCGACTGATGGACTGTTCAAGTCGACTGATCCTGTTGTGATGTCTCCAACTTTACCAAAGTTTTTTGTTGAAGTTAGTGATCATCCTCATGACTTATTAATTGGTGACATTTCACATGGTATTCAGACGAGATCACATGTTAACATGATATCTCATATAGCTTTCTTGTCGGATTTTGAGCCGAAGAATATACAAGAAGCATGTGAGAATGAATTTTGGATGAATGCCAGGCAAGATGAGTTAAACCAATTCATAAGGAATGATGTATTGGATTTAGTTCCACGACCTCCTGATCATACTATAATTGGTACCAAATAGATATTCAGGAATAAGTTAGGTGAATCAGAACAAGTTGTTAGGAACAAAGCTAGACTAGTTGCTCAAGGGTATAATCAAGAAGAAGGCATAGATTTTGATGAAACATATGCTCCTGTTGCTAGATTAGAATCAATCCGTATCTTATTATCTTTTGCATATATTATGAATTTTACATTCTTTCAAATGGATTTTAAAAGTGCTTGCCTTAATGAGTTTATAATGGAAGATATTTATGTTAAGCAACCACCTGGTTTCGAACATGAACAATTCCTAAACCATGTTTTTAAATTGAAAAACACTTTATACGGTCTTAAACAAGCACCACGTGCTTGGTATGATCGATTGAAGACTTTTTATTTAGAAACGAGTTTTGCAATAAGTAAAGTAGACACTACCCTGTTTATTAGGAGAATAAAGACAGATATCTTGATCATACAAATATATGTAGATGACATAATTTTTGGTTTTACTAATAGTAATCTATGTCAAGAGTTTACTAACACCATGAAAAACGAGTTTGAGATGAGTCGCATGGGTGAACTCAATTATTTCCTTGGTACAATTAAGCAGTCACATAATGGCATATTTATTAATCAAGGAAAATATGCTAAGGAATTACTCAAACGGTTTAATATGGATAGCACGAGTAGTAAGACCACACCTATGGCTACTGCCACTACCCTTGACAAAGATGAGTTAGGTAAGAGTGTCGATCAGAAACTTTATCGAGGTATGATTGGCTCACTCTTATATATAACTGCTAGTAGACCGGATATTATGTTTAGTGTATGTTTGTGTGCTAGATATCAGTCAAGTCCTAAAGAGTCTCACTTAAAAGCTGTGAAGCGTATTTTAAGATACCTTAAAGGCACCTCTGAATATGGTCTATTTTATCCACGTACCGATAACTTTCAACTTTTGTCATATAGTGATGCGGATTTTGCTGGTAATAAAACTGACCACAAGAGCACTAGTGGGACATGTCACTTTTTGGGACATTCACTAGTCTCTTGGTGCAGGAAGAAGCAAAATTTGGTATCCCTATCTACTACAGAAGATGAATATATCGATGCAAGTTTGGCTTGTGCCCAAATCTTGTGGATGAAACAAACCCTATTAGACTATGGTATTTCATTTGAAAAACCTTCAATCATGTGTGATAATACCAGTGCCATTAACTTATCTAAAAATCCCGTACGAAACATATTGATATTCGACATCATTTTTTACGTGATCATATTTTAAAGGGAGATATTTCTTTAGCCTTTATTTCTACTGATAAACAGGTAACTGACATTTTTACCAAACCTCTTAAGGAAGACACATTTATTATCTTAAGAAGAGAACTAGGGATTTGTAGTTTTCATGATGTTTTTAAAATTTTTCTCTGGTATGTCGACTTACAAGTACTTTTTAGTCGACTACCAAGTATCTTTATTTTTCTAAGTTTATGTCTGAGTTTTATGTTCTGGATAGTCGACTGTGCAGAATACCCAGTCGACTGACCAGTTGTATTAGTGCTATGTTCATTTGTTTATTTAGCTCTCGACTAAGTCGACTGCCCCTTAATACCAGTCGATTGTCGCGAATCAGTTTTCTTCAAAATCGAATTTTGGCACATCGTTTGAGGCAATTCTTTTCGCTTTTCTACTATTTTTTATATTTTTTCTATGTATTTCCTACTTATTGTTGCATTTTCTATCTATTATGTAACTGTTTGAACTAAGACTATTCTTTTTTTTATATAAATGTCATTTAGCTATGTATTATTTTTGCGGTTTATTTCTTTTTCCTCCATTTTTTTTGTTGATGACAAAGGGGGAGAAAATACAAGCTATAATCTTTATGTTGCTTTGTGTTATGTTTTTGTGATGCATATCTTTGTGTATGTCTTTGTGCATGTTTTTGTGCATGTTTTCACACCTATGCATGTTGTACATTTGATAGGGGAGCATGTAAGCATTTGTAATATTTATTTGCATTATTGTAAGCTATTGTGTTGTCATCATCAAAAAGGGGAAGAATGTTGATTCTTGATTTTGATGATTACAACACAATGCAAAGTTGTTGTCCTACTTCTTAGATATTACAGGATGTACACAAAGGCAAAATGTTCAAACAAGCTCTCAAAGCAAGTTGATCAAGCAAAGCTACAAACAAAGCTCTCAAAGCTAACTGATCAAGAAAGCTATAAGGTTGCCATCTTCAAAGATAAAAACAAAGGCTAAAGCTCCATCTCAAGACTCAAGACTCGAGACAACATGTCACGTCCTGCTTCCCAAAAATATGGAATACGAGCGCGTGACGAAGCCCAGCGGATGATTTTAACATCATCCATAAGCTGTAGGATCGACTCAGCATCACAACAAGAATATAACAAGATATATATACAACCAAGCATGCATGAATAATTCATTAAGCAACAGAAAACAATTGAAAACAAATAATAATGTCCACATAGTTTTCAAGTCTGGACCAAATGATAAAACTCGGGAACATCAGCCCGTTACAAGTTCTTAAGTAGCAAGAAATAATAATCCAAGAAAAATAAATAATTCAAGAAATAAGTATTCTAATCAAGTCCTTTCTCCACTTGAAGGCTAGAACCTTTGCCCACCAATTCCAGCGGGTAGCTCGTCACCAAAGTTTGCTTAATAAATATAAAAAGGGAAAATAGGAAAAAACAAGAGGAATTGCCCTTAGTGCAAGTTAGGGCCATAAATAGTAAAAACGAGTACAAGTAATGAAGAACAAAATTTGGAATCAAGAATATAATAAGGTTTACAACCAGAAATGGAGATTCAAGAACTAACTAGCAGGAAGGACAACTCAAGAGACTAGACTGGGTAATCAAGTGAAGCAAGTGACATGTGAACATGTAAGGGTATCTAATCTCAAGTAACAAGCATCTAGTAAGTGTCGGGTGTCAAGTCTCAAGTCTAGTGTCAAGATGTCAAGTACAAGTATCAAGTGAGTAAGTATCGAGTTCAAGTTTCATGTATCAAGTTTCATGTATCAAGTAGTCAGGTATCGTGTAAGCATGTATCAAGTTCAAGTTTCATGTATCAAGTCTTGTAGTTATTACTATCTAGGTTAGCACTTCATGCATCCATTCTTTTACTACATGGTTACTACAGTCAACAGAATTTCGTTTAAGCCTAGTAATGGAGTCTATAGGGCGGTGTACTCAGGTATCAAGTATCAAGTATCAAGCAAGTCATGCTCATGAATCGGGTAATCATATAACTTGTTCATGTGTCGAGTCATAGCAAGATAAGTCATGAATCACATATATACTAGTTCATGGATCAATAATATAGTAGTCCATGAATCGATTTATAATATACTAGTTCATGAGACATGTATCAAGTAGGAAATACGGGCCCCCTTCCGAGTACACTTACCTATATTATCCACTACTATGGTCTTTTCCTTAAACCCCGACTTGTTACTTTTTATTATTTATCAAGCAAGCATACATGTGTGTGAAACAAGTAAAGAAAGCATGGTCATGGACATGGAACAAGTTTAGGATAATCATATGGCATATTCGAGGGCCGACGTGAATAAAAATAACACGAACAACGAAAATCCCAAATCTGGACAGCACGACGTTGCTGTACCAAAACTGTGATTTCCATTGCTACGAAATAGCAAAAGTGGATCCGTCAGAAGATCTAGAAACTAGACTCCTGCCCGGTTCCAACGCATATAATTAAGGTACATGAAAGTGGTGGGAACACGTGTCAAAACAGCAAATTACACAGCTAAAGTGTTCAGGCATAAATTGTGTATTTGAGTTTATACATGTGAAATAGTGTTGAGATAATGCTAATTAATTCTAAGAAAATTTTGGGAGGTTCTCTAGGGTGTCCAGCAACATTATATAAAATTTCAAGTCAAACGCTTGCTGTTAACATAGTTAAATTAATTCGCAAAGTAAAGGTGTGCAGCAGTTTTGCGAATCTGCGTCTACCGACACAGCTGCAGTAAAACTGCAATAACTCCTAGACTGTAACTCCGAATTTGAAAATTTCGGAGACTATCGACATCTAGACATCTGGATCTACATTTTCTATTCAGGGCTCGAGTTCAAATTCTAATATTAAAGGGGTCAAAACAGCATAAAATTATTCAGGACAGCAACATGTGGGAATATCTTACTAGTATAGGTTACATGAAAAATGGTTATTAGGCGTCTAGGTTAATGTGCGATATAAATACGGGGTAATGGTTGTCGAAACAGCAAGTAATAATTATTTTTCAAGCCAAATGGGTGCAAGTCCATCAAATACAAGATATAAGATATGTCTACAAATCTAGGGCTCCTTAATTTCATGTGTCCATGTGTTCAGGAGATAAAATGAGTCCAAGTAGTCGTAATATAATACGATGAAATTATTGTGACTCTTAAGATTATGAAATTGATGAGGATTATTAATTGATCAACAACGATGAGCCAAAGAGAAGTCACAATTTCTAACTATTTGCAGTATTTTCAAAGAATGCTTGTACTAGAACAAAAATGTGTACAAGATGAATACTTGCCTTAATTGGATGAGGGCGTTGATCGACGATCGAGATTGGATAGATCAGATCGGTGCGGATCTTGATGGAAGATCAAGATCAAGAGGTTCGGAAGGCTGGATCTGCTTCGATTTAAGCTGATGATCATGATCGGATGGATGGCTGAGATCTGATCTGGCTGAAAAGATTAGATCTGATCAGATCGCAATCTTGATCGAATCCGATGGCTGAGATGGATGGTGATGATCTGATCTGATCAGATCAAAAATTTGGGAAGATCCAGCGGTTGAGATCAAATCCCAACATAACCACTTTTTTTTTCTTCTTCTTCCCTCCTTCAAAACAGAGCACGAGATAGATAGGATCAACGGCAGCTAGCGGCGAGGCGACAGCAGAGGACGGCAGGGGGCAGCGACCATGGCGGCAACGGCCAGGGGCAGCGACCATGGCGGCAACGGCCAGGGGCGCGACTGGAGGAGGCATTGGAGTTGAGGCAGCGCTGCACACGATCGCTGCTGCTGCTATGTCGGAGGGTGACAGCACCGGGGAGCGGCATAGGCTGCATCACCAGTGATCGCGATAAGGAGGCAGCGAACCAGGGGTTGACGGGGTCACAGTTTTCGGCGGAGGTGGCACGGGGGTCTCGCAACGAGGAAGAGGAGACGGAGGCGCACCGGGGTCTGGCTGTTCAGCAAGGGGCGACACGACGATAGAGCATGGGGTGAGCACAGGTTGACGCTGCGGTGATGACAGGGGCAGGGGGAGTTGCCAAGGGAGGTGCATCGGATCGATGGGGCGAGGCACATTGGCGCGGTGGCGGGAGGAGAGGGGCAGGGGACGTCGGGAGTGGGTTTTGAGAGAGAGAGCGGGATGAAGAAGTTGAAGAGGCATTTAGGGAAATATAATAGAGGATTATATATATGAAGTAGGATTAGGGTTGGTTGTTATATACGGGTAATGGGTTGGTGCTTAACGGGTTACAAATGGGTAGTTGTTAAGTGGGTTTGGGTTGATATAGGGTATAGGGTCTAATAATCAAATGGGTTAAAGGATTTAAAAATACAATAGGCAAATAAAATATCTAATAGAATGTAGGATTATATATCAAGATACATGTCGTACTACAATATGAAAATTATTTGAAATCGCTACAAATACAAAAATCAATATAAATAGATTTTTAAATCAACGTTCAAGATAATAATATTAATGACAACAATAATAATTTTGATATACATATCGAAATGAGATTTGATAAAAACAAGTTTATGGAAACCCAAACAGTGATAAAATAAGATACGAATAGCCGAACACTTGGAAAATAAACATTAAAGTTGGAGTATACTATTATTCGAAAAAAAAATACAATTTTCGGTTTGAAAGGATTTTAATAGAAGGTACAATTCGAGTTTAAAATAATACTGAATTTATAATAAATCAAAATACGAAAAATAATTACAAAATACATATTTAGGGAAACAGGGATTACACAAGACCTATGCTTAAATGTGTTGTATTAAGTATCCTACAACAGTTGTAACTCTTTTATTTCTTTGAGTCTTAGAATGCTGTAATAGCTTTGTCACACACACTCACACATATCTTTAAATAATTGAGTGTTTTACAAAACTTAAAAAGATCGAAACAAGCTAGAATAAGCTCAGTTGTTAAGTACCAGTCGAGCGCTATTTGGCACCAGTCGACTGTCTAGTACGAAACTGTCTGAACTCATTCAAACTCTAACCAGTCGACTCATTATGGCAACCCAGTCGACTATTCAAGCCGTTTCGACAGTTTTCTGTTTTTAAACTTGTTTTTCAAAATCAAATCTTTACTGCCGTTGTATGGCAGTTGGGACTCAACCTTCCAATGGTCAAACGTCTCTAAATCTATAAAAAGAGTACAGAGACCATTTGACAAAGGTTAACAACTTTTTCTAAGCATTTTGTTTCTCAAGTTCTCAAGCTTTTGGCTTTGACAAGAAAAAGTTTTCTAAAAGCATTCACTTTCTAAGTCTTGATTCTCTGAAATCAGTCTAGTATAACAGTGATTTCGTTTTAGACTGATTTCGAAAGTTGACCTAATAGCCACGCACAAAATCACGTTCGCAACAAGGCTATAGGTTGATTGTAAACATTTTATTGTTGTTCTTCACTCTCGGGTTGTGAGAGTGGTTCCTCTCGGTTGGAGAGTAGGGCTCAAGGGTGTAGAGTCAGGTTTTAACTCTTGGTGGAAGAGTGGAGTGCTCTCTCTAGTGGTGAGAGAGGACTACGGGTTAGACAAAGTTATTGCCTAACGCCGTAGGGTATTCTTGTAATTTTTCAAGAATAGTGGAAAATCTCAAGTTGGTTGCTTGGGGACTGAATGTAGGTCAGGAGGACCGAACAAGGATACATCGTGTGTACTCTGTGGTTGTATTTCTCTGAACTTGCATTTCATTTACTTGATTTTTAAGTTCTCTGTTAAACTTGTCTGGACAGTCGACTGTGTCCCTTTTTAAGTCGACTGGTCAGACTTGTACTACATTCTCTCTGAAAACTTGTTTGGTAAGTCGACTGATCAGACTCATTCTAAAATACTGTTCTTAACTGTAGCCCCAGTCGACTGGTTTCTCTTTTCAAGTTGACTGGACCGAAGAAAAAGTTTAATTTCGCAATTATTTGTATAAAACACTATTCACCCCCCCCCCTAGTGTTTCTTTCCTTGCCTACAGGATCCAATAGTAATGCCATGTGTTTATAGTGTATTCAAGTTATAAGGAAGCTTTTGATTCCTTTAAAGTATTATTGACTAATTTATGTTGGTTATGATAATTATACTATATATATATATATATATATATATATATATATATATATATATATATATATATAAATCGCATTCCTTAATTGATTATCGAGTTGCTTTCAACAAGTTATTGCATAGTTTATATTTTTGTACAATTTTATATATCCTCTTAGCATTAGTATTATGCTTTATGGATTTTTTCTTATACATGTTGATCTATTAGTTTTCATATTTGCCTTACTGTTCTTATTATACATTATTTTCCTTAGTTAGCAACCAAATGTAATTAGAAAATAAAGATAGAATGATTTTCTGAAATTGTCGAGTAAGTTTAGTATTTTCGTTTTCCTCTTACTAAGGATAGTTCTGAAGATAGAACTATTCTAAGGAGGGAGTGATGTAACACCCTGTAATTTTAAATATAATATTTTGAATTAATAAATAATTTTAAATGAATTTATTTAATTGTTTTTTAATTTCTATGAAATAGTCATTTTTTGCACGTAAGAAACACGTGCAAATATTTTCGAAATACAAGTTTTGGAATTTTGAGTTTCCAAATAAACTATATTATTCATAATTATATATATTTGACTTTTAAAGATTTTTATGAATAAAGAAACTAATTTTATAAATACATCGAAAGGAAGGGGCTTTTTTGTAAAAAGGTCGTTAGGGCTGAAAATTTTAACTTAAAAATTGTTTGGATGCATTTAGGGCCGGCTATTCAGTAGAAGGCTATAAGGAATTAGATTATTTCCATATTTAGTTGATTTTATTGATTTTATTGATTTAATTGAATAAATAAATAATTATGCAATTCTTGGATTGTTGGGGACTTTATTGCAAATATTTTTCCTGGAGAATAAAATGTCAGAAAATTTATTTGGAAAATCTAATTTATATTAATAGATAATACTTCTAATTTTTGATTTTTACGAATATTTTATGACATATTTGCATATATTACAATGTAAAGGACTTTTGTGCAAAATTACAACTTGGAGTGCATATCTAAAATTTTTCAAATTCTGGGCTATGCTGGATGGCCGGCCAACTCAGTAGTAAAAGGATTTGGTTTTATTTTAATTTAATTGACTTATTTAACAAATTTTTAAAGAAGGATTCATATATGTAAATAAAAAAAATTGTTAAAAGATATTTCCAAAAGAGTTGCAAAGCCCTAATTCTCAAGATCCCGGCCTATATATTGGCTGCTACAGCCGTCTTCTTTCTTGCACTCAAACAAGTTTATTTTATGACTGGCTTTCTTGGAGTTTCCAAGCTAGGATCTTGGATTTTTGCCCAGGAGGAGCTTTTCCTTATTATTATTTCTTTGTCTTCGATGGTTTCTTCTATAAGGTGAGTGATACTCTACTAATTGTTATTTTATATACAGGTGACTAAGATGATCATGTAGTAGATGCATGCTAAAAGATTGTATATTGATTTGATGGATAGATTTATTGAATAAAGGATTTTGAAGTAAGTTGCATGATAAAGAACCATAAAGACTTAGCATTCCTCATGAAATACTTGTTTGATCTTGTGAAAAATCGATTTGCTATCAAGTTGTATAAAATAGTGTGAAAAATCGATTTGCTATCAAGTTGTATAAAATAGTGTGTATGTTGAAATTTAGGGTTACTGTTCATGCCTGAGTTGTTGGTTTTTGATTTTTCCTTGATTAAAACTTGATTATTTGTTGGGATTTGAATGTCGAAAAAAGATATAAATGTTAGACAGTAGATTGAAGTGTGTATAACAATCATAAGATGTGGATTTTGATAGAGGAAACCAAAAGCACAAGTAAATATTCGAATTTTTTGAATTCGGGTCTGATGGTGTGGTCCGCAAGTTGATTTTTTTTGTTTTTATGATGTTTTCAAGTGGATCTTTGATTTATATTGATACTGAGATTGATTTGAACAATACACTACTCATATACCATGATTCTTTTATTTGAAAAATTGCTCATTTATGAAATTATTGAGAGTGTGATTTGATTTATGAACTCCAATATGTTAGACAAGTTGTATTTGCTCAGGGTTTTAGTTTTATAAATTCATTCATTTAAAAATTTTAAACTACGAATCAGTTGTGAAGTGCACGAATTTTAAAGTGGCTGTTTTTGGCATGTTGGTCGACTGTCCCGATTTTGAACTAAAATTAAGGTCGAGTGTCATTGTTTAGGATTTTGGATTTGGCATGTCGGTCGACTGTGACTTTTTGTAGGTCGACCGACATTATTGTTTTTTGCTGTTTTGTAGAGTTCTTGCTATTTTTCTTGAACGATTGATTCTTCAAACTTATGGATTATTGAGTTACTGTTTTAGATAAAGTTTTTTTTACAGGTTACTGTATTTTACAGAGAGTTATATTTTGATTTATAATAAAGTTTAACTCGTATTTCTACGGCTTTAAAAAGAGAAATATTTATGGTTTTTAAGAGATTGATGTTTTGAGAATTTTCTATGACTTCAAAATTTGAAACTCTGTTATTTAAGGGATTAAATCCCAGATTTTACTTCAAGAAATTTGTGAGTATTCGAATAAATTTGAATTTGATTGATTTAAAGAAGTTTTCTTAATATGAACGAATTGATGATGGAATCAAGAGTTTTAATGAAAGATTTGTGTTAGAATTTGAGTTATGAATCTTAAGAGGTTGAGTGGGACCCTTGTCTACCGACAGTTGTGATTTTCGTAGAAGTTGACCAGTTGGGGTCTTCGTTCTTAGTTTAGTTGTGTTTAAGTCTGGTTGGAGTACATCAACTCTAGGGGAGATGGCAAAGTAATTAATAATAACAAACCTAAGTACAGGCACTAGATGGAGATATGATGAAATGAGAGCAAACATTGGTAGGGGGGCCTCATATGGTTCGCGATGGAAGATGGTTTCACTGATTATCGGGGTGTGAGGAATAGGGGTCAAAATCACTTGCGATGTGGGTAGTCTTCCTGATTATCGGGACTGAGGCAACGTCCTTGGGATATTTGCGTGATGAAGTACGATGTGCTTTTGTGGTTTGAGTTTCATTACCTGATCTTCGAGGTGAGAGCACTTGTATTGGGAGATTGATTCCACTAATTACTGGGTCATGGACTGGATACTCATGGGATATCTAAATCTTAAAGTAATCACGGTAGTAGGTTGGTTGCATGCTGAGAGATTAAACGCTATAAAGTGGAGAACGATAAGGGTTTGCACCGGACCTATGTAGAGTGGGATGCATAAAATCCGACAAGTATGCATTAGTAATCATCATGTGCATTGTGTTTTTCTTGACTTGTATTATGCATGCTTGTTTTTTTCTATTTTCTTACACTTGACACTTAGCCTAGTTTTACTTGATGATTTATGCTTCATTTATTGTTATTTCATGTTCTATCTGTTATTACTGTGTTAATATGTTTCACTTGTTGACTTATAATTTTATTGCTTATGTTTCATTTAAGTTGTACTTCTTTTGAATATCACTCACACTGGTTGACCTCTGTAGTTTTGGGGGTTAGGGTTATCTCTAGCCTCATGTTTTACAGGTAGGTAACATTAGCTTGGAGTTGGGGGCATGTGGTTGATTAGTAAATGTTTATGCATATCTTGTTAAATGATTGATTGTAAAGAGAAAATTGTATTTATGGTGTTGTGTTTTACAAAGAATTGTAATCCAAAGTGTTTAAATTTCTAGTATCACTCAATCAAGGGGCCCAACGATATCGCTACTATTATGTAAAAGAGAGAAATCTTATCTGAGTCACTCGCATCCCTCTGCATGATTCAACGTATGTCCAATAGCTAACTTTATAATCACCTTATCATAGGCGATGTTTGACGGTATTAAAACATATAATTTCTCATGTAGGGAACCGTAGTGACTTTCAAGTCAAAGGACCACGTACACCATGGTCACTATGAGAATCGCTTATGACACTCACGTAATGATCAATGCAACGTTCTCATGGTGGGTCAGTCCAGTTCATTATTACTCTAATATGTACCTGTATCCATGACCCGTGAGATATGATCATCAGTCTACGCACATACTAGTCTCAATGTATTATTATTGTAACACCCCGAATCCCAAATATAACTGAATTCGAGAGTTCTACAGGATCTTTCCACTTCATTTAGTACAATTTTACAAGAAAATTTGAACTTTTCACTTTACATTAGAGTTTACATGAAAAACGTTACAATTTACACTGCACAGCGAGAGTAAAATTACAACATTTAAATGAATGTACAACAACTTGAACAATCTTTAAGCATCTGTTCCTCTTTAACCTTTATCATGTCATTCCCTGCATACGAAACTGTGGGTACGTCAGTTTATTCAACCGACGAACATTATACACGGCCATCCTCTCTATGCCGGAAATAGTATAACTCATTTTCCATATTTAGCAAACACAAACTTATCACATATCAAACTAAAGGGACTACCCTATTGATGTCGTGTTGTGATTGTGCACTTAGTCCTTAATGCAATTATTTATATTATATGACACTAATGCGTACTTGTTCGGATTCTATGCATCCCATACTACATAGGTCCGAGGGCAAGCCCTTAATCGTTCTTCATCTTTGTAGGGTTCAATCCCTCGTCATGACTTAATCTACTACTGTAACTACGGTAAGTATCCTAGATGTTTTCTGACATACGAACTCATGTCTAGGGGACCTGGAGGGAATCCCAACGCACTAACACATGACTCATCATGCAGGCATCCTGTGGTAATTCAGCTCCTACCATAGACATGACACCACCCGCAGTCTTCAAACACCCCACGAGCCTCGCCACCGGGACGGTACTCTGGAGTAGTATCCACGCCCTATCATGACTCATCATGGGACATCCTGGGATACTTTCTCGCCGACAATCCAATGGCCCTCATACTCAATGTTTTTCTCTTACTTTCATCACCTCTTCACTATGTAACTAATCCTTAATTTTAATGAAATCATGACCAAAATCAAAGCTCTAGAGTTAGCCCTCTCACTACTACCGGTCTTATTTCTTTCATTTCATAATGACCTTAACCTGGTCTTTTCAATGTCAAAAATCATAATTTATCATTTTTCGCTTGCCGGTGTGAGTTTGGCTATACTCTAATTTTCAATTTCAATTCATAAGTTCACATGTTGAGTTGTCATACTCAAAAAATATTTCTCTTTTCCAATCATGATTTCTAAATTGTTCAATAGTCCATAATTATACATGAAATTCAACTATTCATCATGTACTCATGAAATGTTATTTTCGCATTAAAGAAACCACATCACTAGTTATTCAATTAAAGATGGACATTTACACTTCATAATTTGTCGCGCTATTCTCCAATGAGAATAATTCACATCACTTCACATAATTCCTTTCTTATTCCTACTTCTTTTCTAACATTCCATTTTAAGTCTTTTGCAAAGTACAACTTTTATAAAATGCAAGTATATATTCATGGCTGGAGTCTTTAGACTCTATCCGTTTCATCAAAAAAAAAAAAAATGCAAGTATAGAACATATAGTTCTAAATTATACTTTTATTCTCTAAACATACTCCACGTCATGCAAATAATTCTCAAACTATTTTTCACAAGTCCCACATAATTTTGGGATAATAATCATATTTTTTCCATATTTTTTTTAATCATTAAAACACCCAAAAAAATCATTTTTCCCACAACATAATCAACAGCCGAGACCAAGAGTTGAACCAGCGACCACAGGGAAACCAACCGAAGGCACAGGCCACTAGGTCGAGTGCTGCACGCGTTAGAAGAGAGGCTGAGAGCATTAAGTGCTCTCGGCCGAAACTGATTATTTTAAAAGTTCGAAACAAAATATATGGTATCAACGGGATTCGATCCCTCAACCTCGGAGAAACCCCCGCATATACTGTAGCAATTAAGAGCGATCCGACCACTCGAGCTATACGCTCGGGTTGTCATAGTGTAATTCGAATTTCAAAATAAAACGACCCTCTCTGTTTAGTAAAAACATTTTGATGTTCATCAAATTTTCATTTCAAATTGCTCTTACTAACATACTGTAAAAATTCCAGATTAATCATTCCCATCATGAATTATACTCCAGTACATAAAAATAATTTTTCCAATAATTAAATATGTATTTTCCAATAATTAACACATTTCTACCATACAATTAGGTTAGAATTATATACTACTACGAACACATTTTTTTTTTCTTTTCGACATTTTAATTTCACTCCTCTCTACATCAATTTTCTGTGTTTATTCATTTCACAACATACAAACTATATCTTAATTCATTCATCACAACATTATCATAAAAAGTCCATTTAAGCACATAAAGCTATATTGCCAAACTACTAACTCTTGCGTATAATTCTTAGTGCTAATAACGAAGTTTTCTTTACACACTCCATAGCCATAATCATTTCGCACACAACTTGAATTTTAATAATAGAACCACATACATTTGCACATCAACATTTCAATCAATTTATAGATCATTTTTCCAACTAAATGTGTACTCTTATTAATCTTTTTCATGCATCATTTTTTCATTCAAATCTAGCATGCATTCTTACTTAGAAATATGGAAAATTTACCCACCTTAGTTGGAGAGAAAAACAACTAGCAACTCCTAAACGAATGTCCTTGCAAACGAACGAACCTCCTCCTAAATGCGCGCACTCGAGCCTCCAAGCACACCAAAACCGAGAGCTCCTTCCCTTGATGATGCCGGCCTCCCCTTCTTGATTGATGCAAGCACAATCCCCACACAATCTCTCAATCTTTTACTCACTTGAATACTACTAAATAATGTATTTTAGACTATAGGTTTGGAGAAAATAATAAGCACAAGAATAACTAGGCTGGGGGGGGGAGGGGGGGTATTTATACTAAAAATCTAGGAAAATGGATGGCTAAGATTGAAGTAGGAGTTAGAAGCAAATGGCTAAGATTTAAGGAGGAGTTACACTAACCACCCATGATCAAGTAACCACCACCACCATGACTCCACTTGAAATTTTTGATTTCCTTCCAAAGCTCCAAAACCGGCCATGCTTGGGAAGTGCACTTTGCACGTGTACGTGCAATGCACGTGCAAGCATTTGCCTCCAAAAATTTGTACATTATATTTTACATAAAAATAATCTTTAAAATGTATTCTACATTACAAGTTGTATTTAAAAATAAAATAGCTCATGGGCTTTAGTTTTTGGGCCAAAATAATAATTATAAAATGAAAATAAATAAATTCAATTTGGGCTTTAAAAAGAAAGGCTTACGTTTATTTGAAAAAGGCCTTTACTTAAAAATAATTAAAGAGCGCATATATATATACAAATACCCATCATGAAGAAAATAATCATAACATTTAATATGACCAAAATATTGCACGTGCACACTACGTGCAAAATAAATAATTTTCATAAATAAAAATCGGGGCATTACAACACTCCCTCCTTAGAATAGTTCCGTCCCCGGAACTACAGTCAAGAGCGAGAAAACAAACACTCACAACAAGCACAAGAAAAAAAAATACAAAATACAAAATACAAATCATGCAAAAAGCTCAGGATAATCTTTCAACATCCTCTCCTCAGACTCCCACGTAGCCTCTTCAACCAAATAGTTTCTCCAGGCTACCTTGACCATCGGTATCGTCTTATTCCTCAAGACTTTCTCTCGACGATCAACAATCTCGACAGGAGACTTGATGTAATTCAGATCCAACTGCAAACCTTCCGGCACTTCCGGCAAATGATGACTCGGATTTGGAATATAACCTCTCAGCATAGACACATGAAAGACATTGTGCACCTGAGATAACTCTTCCGGTAACTCAAGCCGGTAAGCAGTTTTCCCGATCCTTTTCAATATCTTGTACGGGCCTATAAACCTCGGGGCTAACTTCCCGCCTTTGCCAAATCGAACCACACCGTTACTGGGCGATACTTTCAGAAAGACGAAGTCACCGACCTCAAATTCAAGGTCCCTTCTCCTGTTGTCTGCATAGCTTTTCTGCCTGCTGTGAGCTTCTATCAACCTTTTCCTGATCAGATCAATCTTCTCAGAAGTTTACTGCAGAAGCTCAGGACCAAACAACTGACGCTCCCCAACTTCAAACCAACAAACAGGTGTCCTGCACTTCCTGCCATACAAAGCTTCATACGGTGCCATCCCAATGCTAGCCTGAAAACTGTTGTTATAGACAAACTCTAGCAAAGGTAAATGCCTTTCCCAACTGCCTCCAAAGTCTAGTATACAACACCGAAGCATATCCTCAAGAATACGGTTGACTCTCTCGGTCTGCCCATCGGTTTGCGGATGAAAAGCAGTGCTGAAAACTGTCTTGGTACCCAAAGCTGTCTGAAGACTCCTCCAGAAATGCGAAGTAAACCGCACATCTCGATCAGACATAATAGTTGACGGAACACCGTGAAGCCGAACGAACTCGCCAACATACATCTTAGCCAACTTGTCCATCGAAGCAGTGAGTTTCATCGCCAAAAAGTGAGCGGACTTGGTTAGTCGATCGACTATAACCCAAATCGCATCGTTGCCTTTAGGACTCTTAGGCAATCCCGTAATGAAATTCATACTGATGTTATCCCACTTCCATTCCGGAATAGGTAACGGCTGTAGTAGACCTCCGGGTCTCTGATTTTCGGCTTTGACTAGCTGACAAACCTCACACTTCGCCACAAATTCATCCACATCCCGCTTCAAACCTGACCACCAGAAATGTTGTTTGATGTCTCTATACATCTTAGTACTTCCAGGATGTACCGACAAAAGAGTAGCATGCGCCTCCTGAAGAATACTCTCTTTCAGGTCCGCCTGATTTGGAACACACAGCCTATCTCCAAACCACAACACTCCATCCCTGATTTGAAATCCGGGCAACCTACCAGCACCAACCTGCTCCTTCATCTCCAAGATATCAACATCAACCTCCTGACATGCAATGATCCTTGCATTCAAAGTAGACTGAAGCCTCAACTGAGCCAAAGATACTCCCAATCCTTGCAACACAAATTCAATACCTACTCGGTCCAATTCTTCAATTAGATGCTTCTGAGTTGTAATCAAACTGGATAAACTGCTCTTGCGACTAAGTGCATCAGCAACAACATTAGCTTTCCCAGGATGATACTTGATCTCAGGTTGCATGTCCTCAAGCACTTCCAACCATCTCCGCTACCTCAAATTCAGATCATTCTGCTGATATATGTACTTCAAACTCTTGTGATCTGTGTACATGTTCAATTTCTCACCGTACACGTAGTGCCACCATTGCTTCAGGGCAAAGATAATCACAGCCAACTCCAGATCATGAGTCGGATAATTCTTCTCATGCGGTCGTAGTTGCATAGACCCATAAGTGATTACTCTTCCTTCTTGCATTAAGACACAACCAAGCCCACGATGTGAAGCATCGCTATAAACATCATACTCAACACCTGCTCTAGGCAAAGCCAAAATAGGTGCAGTAGTCAACTTCTCTTTCAACTCCTGAAAGCTCGCCTCACATTGCTCATTCCACTTGAAGTTCACATTCTTCTTGGTCAGACCAGTAAGCGGCACGGCTATCTGAGCATAACCTCGAATGAATCTCCTGTAGTATCCAGTCATTCCAAGAAAACTTCTGACTTCCTTCACTGTAGTAGGCCTAGCCTAATCTCTCACTGCCTCTATTTTCTGAGGGTCAGTTGCCACTCCCTCCTTAGAAAGGATGTGACCTAGGAATGCCACTTCAGATTTCCAGAAATCACACTTGGATAGCTTGGCATACAACTCCTGCTCTTCTAGCTTCTTCAAAACTGCTGCCAGATGCTCGGTGTGCTCCTATTCTGACTTGGAGTACACGAGGATATCGTCGATAAACACCACGACGAAAGAATCAATGAACGGCCTCAGAACTCTGTTCATCAAATCCATGAAGATTGCGGGTGCATTCGTCACTCCAAATGACTAAGAATTTATAATGCCCATGTCGAGTTCTAAATGCAGTTTTGTGCACATCTTCAACTTTCACTCGAACTTGGTGATATCCTGATCAAAGATCTATTTTGGAGAAAACAGCTGCTCCTTGTAGACGATCGAACAAGTCATCAGTTCGAGGAATAGAATACTTATTCTGAACAGTGACCTTATTCAGCTCTCGGTAATCGATGCACATTCTCATCAATCCATCCTTCTTCTTTACCAAAAGCACTGGTGCTCCCCAAGGTGACGCACTAGGTTGAATAAAGCCTTTCTCCAACAGTTCCTCAATCTGCCGTTTCACCTCATCCTGTTCCACTGGAGCCATCCTATACGGTGCCTTAGAAATGGGTGCACTTCCCGGTTGAACAGTGATGCTGAACTCTACATCACGATGCGGGGGTAACCCTGGAAAATCATCCAAGAACACGGTCGGATAGTCCCGAACCACAGGAATCCCTTGTACTTCCACAGGAATCTCTTCCTTGAGGATAGCTGCCACCAGCCTAGAACACTTCTTCTTCCCTTGGAAAGTGACTTCAGGTCCACCTGAAGCCTTCACTGTTACTGTCTTGGTCTTGCACTCGATGCTTGTACTGTACACCGACATCCAATCAATGCCAATGATAACATCGACTCCCAAGATAGTCAGCTCAATCAGATCAATTCCGAAGATTCTGTCCCCAATCACAATCTCGTAATCCGCATAGTACCGATTAGTGGTTAAAGTTTTCCCTGATGGAGTAGCTACTGCTAAGATCTTGCCTGGAAAAATCTTCGGTTCAACTCCCAACACTTAAGCAAATTTAGGAGAAACAAAAGTATGAGAGGATCCAGTATCGAACAACACAACAGCTTTCATTCCATTAAGATAAAGTTCTCCTGTTACATAATACACACTCATTACGTAACAGTTCTCTAAATAGCTGGAAAAAGAAATGACAAAAACCTCTAAACATCCGCCCTCGTACCAGTGATGACATGATCTACTTCATCAGCATCAGCTTCCGTCAAGGCAAATACTCGCCCTGGTTGGTACGGTCTCTTCTTAGTCTGCTGCATTGGTGCATCGCAATTACCATTCCGTGGCTTGGGCCATTGAGATTTGTAATGTCCCGTCTCACCACAGTTGAAGCAAGTCACCGCAGGAGGTCTTACCACATTGTTCCCAGGTCCTCCAGCCACACTAATAGCGTTCGCCCCTATCGGTTTGAACCTTTGTGCAGATGGTTGTCACTTGAAATTCCCAGAATTGGCAGGCCTCTTTCCAGACTGCCAGTTGTTCCTCCGGTTCTGAACAACATGAAACTGCTCCATGTCTGCTTCAGTGGCTGCTGCTCTCTTGACCAACTTGTCGAATCTTCTGATACCAAGAGGTATCATCCGGGACCTCAAGCTCAGCCTCAATCCATGCTCGAACTTACGAGCCTTCTTCGCTTCATCCATCACTAGTTCAGGAGCATACCTAGAGAGCTGAGTAAACTTGGTCTCGTACTTTCTCACTGACATGCCACCTTGCTGTAGTGACAGATATTCTATAGCCTTCTTCTCCTGGACGTCGGAGGAAAAATAGTGACTGCGGAATTCTTCCGAAAATTCCTCCCAGCCAAGAACTATGCCTCCCATGGTCCGCTTCATCGACTGCCACCAAACGGCCGCATCCTTCTCAAGTTGTAGAGTCGCCAACTTCACCTTACTGCCTTCAGGGGTCTCCAGCACTTCAAAGATCGTCTCTACTTTGCTAATCTAGTTGTCAGCCGCATCAGGGTCTGACTTCCCTTCGAATACAGGTGGTTTCATTCGTTTGAACGATTCCACTAGTTTAATCGCTTCGGGCACCGGATTCGTAGGTGCCCTTCCTTGGTTCTGATTCATGGCCACGGCGTTGAGCGTCTGATAGACCCTCGCAAGTTCCGTTTCCAGATCCAAACCTTCCCCGTTTCTAGCTCCTCTTCTAGCCATATTCTGATGCAAAAGATCCATTAAATTCGAAGTATAAGATATGAATTTTAAATCAACTTGCATTTCATTGAATTCCAAACTTTATACATTCGAATTGAAAAATATTTCTTGACATCAGAATGAAAATAGTAGAAGCTACAACAGTCTAACTCCTACGGTTCCTCTTCGCTTCTCGAAGTTCTCCCCGTAGTTCATCAACTTCATCCTTCAGCACATCGGTCAGATTCTTCCTCTTCTCGAGTTCCCATACACGATGACTGAGAACTGAAAAGTCATCCTTACGCTTAGCCAATTGAGCCTCCAATAATCCGACTCTCTCTCGCTGTGTTTCTACCTGCCTCTAAAGAGAAGTCACAAGACTATTTGGAACTGGTTCTTCTTCGTCAGAAGAGTCATCAGATGAATCCGGAGGTGGGGTGATCTCTCGGGATTTACGCCATTCTTCTTCGTCAGAATCAGCTTGCCCCGGGTAGTACTCTTCCTCGGAATCTGCTTGTCCAGGATGGTACTCTTCCTCGATGATATGCCAGTCGTCGTCTCCAGCAGGGTCGAAGTGATCAGCCATCTTAGAAATATAGGGGAAGAAGCATAAGTCATAGAGCAACACAAAATGTAAGTCACTTATATTTAAATCTCTAGACTCAAACACACACTTTAATGTCCACTTCTAGGGTGACGTTCCATATAAATTTGTACAAGTGTGAAACGTGGCTCTGATACCACTCTGTAACGCCCCGAATCCTAAATACAACAGAATTCGAGAGTTCTACAGGATCTTCCCACTTCATTTAGTACAATTTTACAAGGAAATTTGAACTTTTCATTTTACATCAGAGTTTACATGAAAAAGTTACAATTTACACTGCACAACGAAAGTAAAATTACAACATTTAAATGAATGTACAACAACTTGAACAATCTTTAAGCATCTGTTCCTCTTTAACCTTTATCATGTCATTCCCTGTATACGAAACTGTGGGTACGTCAGTTTATTCAACAGACGAACATTATACACGGCCATCCTCTCTATGCCGAAAATAGTATAACTCATTTTCCATATTTAGCAAACACAAACTTGTCACATATCAAACTAAAGGGACTACCCTATTGATGTCGTGTTGTGATTGTGCACTTAGTCCTTAATGCAATTATTTATATTATATGACACTAATGCGCACTTGTTCGGATTCTATGCATCCCATACTACATAGGTCCGAGGGCAAGCCCTTAATCGTTCTTCATCTTTATAGGGTTCAATCCCTCGTCATGACTTAATCTACTACTGTAACTACGGTAAGTATCCTAGATGTTTTCTGACATATGAACTCATGTCTAGGCGCCCTGGAGGGAATCCCAACGCACTGACACATGACTCATCATGCAGGCATCCTGCGGTAATTCAGCTCCTACCATAGACATGACACCACCCGCAGTCTTCAAACATCCCATGAGCCTCGCCACCGGGACGGTACTCTGGAGTAGTATCCACGCCCTATCATGACTCATCATGGGACATCCTGGGATACGCTCTCGCCGACAATCCAATGGCCCTCATACTCAATGTTTTTCTCTTACTTTCATCACCTCTTCACTATGTAACTAATCCTTAATTTTAATGAAATCATGACCAAAATCAAAGCTCTAGAGTTAGCCCTCTCACTACTACCGGTCTTATTTCTTTCATTTCATAATGACCTTAACCTGGTCTTTTCAATGTCAAAAATCACAATTTATCATTTTTCGCTTGCCGGTGTGAGTTTGGCTATACTCTAATTTTCAATTTCAATTCATAAGTTCACATGTTGAGTTGTCATACTCAAAAAATATTTCTCTTTTCCAATCATGATTTCTAAATTGTTCAATAGTCCATAATTATACATGAAATTCAACTATTCATCATGTACTCATGAAATGTTATTTTCGCATTAAAGAAACCACATCACTAGTTATTCAATTAAAGATGGACATTTACACTTCATAATTTGTCGCGCTATTCTCCAATGAGAATAATTCACATCACTTCACATAATTCCTTTCTTATTCGTACTTCTTTTCTAACATTCCATTTTAAGTCTTTTGCAAAGTACAACTTTTATAAAATGCAAGTATATATTCATGGCTGGAGTCTTTAGACTCTATTCGTTTCATCAAAAAAAAATAAAATGCAAGTATAGAACATATAGTTCTAAATTATACTTTTATTCTCTAAACATACTCCACGTCATGCAAATAATTCTCAAACTATTTTTCACAAGTCCCACATAATTTTGGGATAATAATCATATTTTTTCCATATTTTTTTTAATCATTAAAACACCCAAAAAAATTATTTTTCCCACAACATAATCAACAGCCGAGACCAAGAGTTGAACCAGCGACCACAGGGAAACCAACCGAAGGCACAGGCCACTAGGTCGAGTGCTGCACGCGTTAGAAGAGAGGCTGAGAGCATTAAGTGCTCTCGGCCGAAACTGATTATTTTAAAAGTTCGAAACAAAATATATGGTATCAACGGGATTCGATCCCTCAACCTCGGAGAAACCCCCGCATATACTGTAGCATTTAAGAGCTATCCGACCACTCGAGCTATAGGCTCGGGTTGTCATAGTGTAATTCGAATTTCAAAATAAAATGACCCTCTCTGTTTAGTAAAAACATTTCGATGTTCATCAAATTTTCATTTCAAATTGCTCTTACTAACATACTGTAAAAATTCCAGATTAATCATTCCCATCATGAATTATACTCCAGTACATAAAAATAATTTTTCCAATAATTAAATATGTATTTCCCAATAATTAACACATTTCTACCATACAATTAGGTTAGAATTATATACTACTACGAACACATTTCTTTTTCTTTTCGACATTTTAATTTCACTCCTCTCTACATCAATTTTCTGTGTTTATTCATTTCACAACATACAAACTATATCTTAATTCATTCATCACAACATTATCATAAAAAGTCCATTTAAGCACATAAAGCAATATTGCCAAACTACTAACTCTTGCATATAATTCTTAGTGCTAATAACGAAGTTTTCTTTACACACTCCATAGCCATAATCATTTCGCACACAACTTGAATTTTAATAATAGAACCACATACATTTGCACATCAACATTTCAATCAATTTATAGATCATTTTTCCAATTAAATGTGTACTCTTATTAATCTTTTTCATGCATCATTTTTTCATTCAAATCTAGCATGCATTCTTACTTAGAAATATGGAAAATTTACCCACCTTAGTTGGAGAGAAAAACAACTAGCAACTCCTAAACGAATGTCCTTGCAAACGAACGAACCTCCTCCTAAATGCGCGCACTCGAGCCTCCAAGCACACCAAAACCGAGAGCTCCTTCCCTTGATGATGCCGGCCTCCCCTTCTTGATTGATGCAAGCACAATCCCCACACAATCTCTCAATCTTTTACTCAATTGAATACTACTAAATAATGTATTTTAGACTATAGGTTTGGAGAAAATAATAAGCACAAGAATAACTAGGCTGGGGGGAGAGGGGGGGTATTTACACTAAAAATCTAGGGAAATGGATGGCTAAGATTGAAGTAGGAGTTAGAAGCAAATGGCTAAGATTTAAGGAGGAGTTACACTAACCACCCATGATCAAGTAACCACCACCACCATGACTCCACTTGAAATTTTTGATTTCCCTCCAAAGCTCCAAAACCGGCCATGCTTGGGAAGTGCACTTTGCACGTGTACGTGCAATGCACGTGCAAGCATTTGCCTCCAAAAATTTGTACATTATATTTTACATAAAAATAATCTTTAAAATGTATTCTGCATTACAAGTTGTATTTAAAAATAAAATAGCTCATGGGCTTTAGTTTTTGGGCCAAAATAATAATTATAAAATGAAAATAAATAAATTCAATTTGGGCTTTAAAAAGAAAGGCTTACGTTTATTTGAAAAAGGCCTTTACTTAAAAATAATTAAAGAGCGCATATATATATACAAATACCCATCATGAAGAAAATAATCATAACATTTAATATGACCAAAATATTGCACGTGCACACTACGTGCAAAATAAATAATTTTCATAAATAAAAATCAGGGCATTACAACACTCCCTCCTTAGAATAGTTCCGTCCCCGGAACTACAGTCAAGAGCGAGAAAACAAACACTCACAACAAGCACAAGAAAAAAAAAATACAAAATACAAAATACAAATCATGCAAAAAGCTCAGGATAATCTTTCAACATCCTCTCCTCAGACTCCCACGTAGCCTCTTCAACCAAATAGTTTCTCCAGGCTACCTTGACCATCGGTATCGTCTTATTCCTCAAGACTTTCTCTCGACGATCAACAATCTCGACAGGAGACTTGATGTAATTCAGATCCAACTGCAAACCTTCCGGCACTTCCGACAAATGATGACTCAGATTTGGAATATAACCTCTCAGCATAGACACATGAAAGACATTGTGCACCTGAGATAACTCTTCCGGTAACTCAAGCCGGTAAGCAGTTTTCCCGATCCTTTTCAATATCTTGTACGGGCCTATAAACCTCGGGGCTAACTTCCCGCCTTTGCCAAATCGAACCACACCGTTACTGGGCGATACTTTCAGAAAGACGAAGTCACCGACCTCAAATTCAAGGTCCCTTCTCCTGTTGTCTGCATAGCTTTTCTGCCTGCTGTGAGCATCTATCAACCTTTTCCTGATCAGATCAATCTTCTCAGAAGTTTACTGCAGAAGCTCAGGACCAAACAACTGACGCTCCCCAACTTCAAACCAACAAACAGGTGTCCTGCACTTCCTGCCATACAAAGCTTCATACGGTGCCATCCCAATGCTAGCCTGAAAACTGTTGTTATAGACAAACTCTAGCAAAGGTAAATGCCTTTCCCAACTGCCTCCAAAGTCTAGTATACAACACCGAAGCATATCCTCAAGAATACGGTTGACTCTCTCGGTCTGCCCATCGGTTTGCGGATGAAAAGCAGTGCTGAAAACTGTCTTGGTACCCAAAGCTGTCCGAAGACTCCTCCAGAAATGCGAAGTAAACCGCACATCTCGATCAGACATAATAGTTGACGGAACACCGTGAAGCCGAACGAACTCGCCAACATACATCTTAGCCAACTTGTCCATCGAAGCAGTGAGTTTCATCGCCAAAAAGTGAGCGGACTTGGTTAGTCGATCGACTATAACCCAAATCGCATCGTTGCCTTTAGGACTCTTAGGCAATCCCGTAATGAAATCCATACTGATGTTATCCCACTTCCATTCCGGAATAGGTAACGGCTGTAGTAGACCTCCGGGTCTCGGAGTCCCGGTTACTTTCTCGGATGAAGATCTAATGGGTGTCCGAACCCCCCACTGTGATGCACTGGTGATTAACCTCCACATTGTTGGATCCTGTAGGCGAGGCAACAAACACTAGAGGGGGGGTGAATAGTGTTAATTAAAAAAAACTGCGGAATAAATAATTTTTTCTCGGTGCAGTCGACTTAGTTGTGAACCAGTCGACTGATATGACCAAATAAAAGCAAATACAAACAACTCTGTGCTGTCGACTTAAAGTTGAGACAGGCGACTGAAGACACAGTGAATATACAACTTATACGAGACTAACCAGTCGACTGATAATGTAAGGAGTCGACTGTCCAGACAAGTTTCACAGAACTTAAGTAAACAAAAAGTAAATGCAAGATCAAGAGAAGCAATCACAGAGTACACACGATATATCCTGGTTCGGTCCTTCCGACCTACATCCAGTCCCCAAGCAATCCACTTGAGATTTCCACTATTCTTGAAAAACAAGTTTACAAGAATACCCTACGGCATTAAGACAACAACCTTGTCTAACCCGTAGTCCTTTCTCTCAACCAGAGAAAGCAGACCCACTCTACTACCAAGAGTGAAACGACCGACTCTACACCCTAGAGTCTAACTCTCCAACCGAGAGCAAAAAGAAAACAGTAAAACTTTACAGTCAACCTATAGCTTTGTTGGTGTTATGTGTTGTAGAACGTGGCTAAACAAAGGTCGACTTCTATACCCAGTCCAGAACGAATTCCGATGTTATACTGGACTGAGTGTAGAGAACCAGAGATTTTGAAACTTGAAAGCTTTTTCTCTTTTTCACTTAGAAATGCTCAAGAATGCTTGGAGATCTTAAAAAGTGTTGTTAGATCTTTTTCAGTGAATTCTGAACTCTATTTATAGAGTTAGAACTCTTGGACGTTGGGAGACAGTTATTCCAACTGTCAACCAACGGATCTTAAAGCTTTTGATTTTGAAAAATCGATTTTGAAAACAGAAAACGATCAAAAGCACTCGAACAGTCGACTGGGTTGCCATAATGAGTCGACTGGTCAGAGTTTGAATAAATTTAAACAGTTTTGTACTGCCAGTCGACTGCCAGAGGTATCAGTCGACTGGTACTCAACAGTTAAATTATTTCAAACTGTTTTGACTCTTTTTGTTATTTTTGAAAAACACACATTATAAAATAGTGAGTGTATGTATGTGTGACAAGGCTTTACAACATACTAAGACTCAACAAAAGTAAAATTACATTGTTTACAAGACATGACAATTTATTGACACATTTGAGCTTGAGTCTTGAGTCTTGAGTCTTGAGTCTTGAATGAAGCTTTGACCATTGTCTTTAGCTGGAGCTTTTGTGCTTGTTCAATTGTTCAGCTGTATAGTAGTAAGTCCTTTGTGTATAGCACCTGTAAGTTTAGCATAGATACATGTGCAGTGTGTTGTGATCATCAAAATCAAGAATCAACATTCTCCCCTTTTTTGATGATGACAACACAATAGCTGATAATATACAAGCATGGTAATGATATGCTCCCCCTTTTAAAAACACAACATGCATACACAACATGCATACATAGAGACTTATCATAAAATAGATGTATCAGTCGACTTATAAAAAATGAGGCAGTCGGCTGAACAGATAAAGAATACACAGGACATATGTGAAATACAAATACAGATAGATCAGTCGACTTATGAGGATATCAGTCGACTTATCAGAGAGATAAAAAATACACACAGAAATATAAACAAACACAGAAAAAAACACATACAAACACAGTAAATAAATAAGAGAGATATTCTCCCCCTTTGTCATCAACAAAAACAAAAAAATAACCAGTCTCATAAAAGAACACAGAATTAATGATCTCATACATAAGCTTAGAAGTTCATCAATACATAGGAAAAATAAAAAATTACATAATAACGAAAAATAATCTTCAATCGTCTTCTTCTGAGTCTTCATCAGCAGCTTGAGATGGAGGTGGAAATTGAGAAGTGAATAGATTGGTTAAGTGGATGATTTTGGTGTCAATGGAGTCAAGCTGAGAATCAACAGTCTCTGAATGTTTCATAAGGTAATTGACACATTCATAAAGAGTAGATGGATCTTCTTAACTAGCATGGGGACGAGATGAGCTAGAAGAGGCTGATGGTCTAGCAGTAGATGCCAAAGGAACTTGTGAAGGAGGAGGAGACCTAGGGGTTGTTCTAGGAGCAGGATCAAGAAGCTTCATACGGGCTAAACTAGCACGATCGAAGCATTCATACTGCTTAACGACATTGGTCTCGGAGTTGAGATCAATATCATAAGCCGTAAAGACCCTGGTAAGGAGACCTCCAAAGGGTAGGAAATGAATATGATTTTGTTGAAATTTGGAAAAGATGACACGACCCCAATTAATAGCTATTTTACCAAAAATGGCATAAACAGCTTGTTGCAATTCCATAGAATACTGATCATAACTTCCTCTTTTGGGAAGAATGTTATAAGCAAGTATTCTAGCAACTAATTTTGCAACAGGTGTTATATTTTTACTAGTCATTGGGAGTCCTTGATTGGGTAAAAATATTTTAGATAAGATAGAGAAATCATCAAGGACAATGTCACCTAGATCAAGTCCCTCGTCATCAATACCCATTATTTGATTGATTCTCTCGGGTGTGAGAGTCATCTTGGTATTTTTGACTGAAGAACAGATCACAACATCTCCATCTTTCAATTGAACAACTCTCATGTTCGTATAGAAAAGATAGATAAGTTGAGGGTAATAGTCGGGTTGATTGGCTAGGGAGAGACAGTCATAAAGATTACAATTTTGAAAGAGGGGAACTAGATTAAACCTATCTAGATCACCAAAATTGACAAAACGACCCTGAAAAATAACAATGCTACACATTAAGTACCAACGTTCTAATAGATCAGGACTCAACAAATATTCGGAATAATCTTGAGATGAGATAGCATCATGAGACCTCTTAGAACGCTTGGGAGCCATAACAAAAGAGTGTAGGAGGGGTTTTACCAAGAGAAAAGAGAAAAATTAGCAAGGAGTCGAGCAGCAGCAGATTGAGTCGACTTCCTCTTCTTCTCTGATTAGGGTTTCGAAATTTGGGGGAAAACAGGAAGAACGGTAAAAGGTGAAGAAGGGGGCTGTTAAAGGGGTTTTTAACTGGAGATTGAAGGCTGAGATTGAAAGGGTAGAGATCAACGGCTGATTTGAGTAGTCACGGGTGAAAAGAAGTGAGATTTTTATCTCAAAAACTGTGATGAGACGTCGCTGAAGACTATTGAACTCGCGACAGTCGACTGATAGGGTATAGCAGTCAACTTAGTCGAGAAGAGACTTAATTTTTATATCTGCTGATCAATCGACTGGATTAAGGATCAGGCGACTGGTCAAAGAACAAAATAAGTATATATTAAAATACAGTACAGTCGACTTACTCAAAACACAGTCGACTTAACAGATGAAATTTTCAACAAATGTCAATAAAATTACATATTCCTAGTTCTCTTCTTAAGTTAATAAAAGTATCTTTTTTAAGGGGTTTGGTAAAGATGTCTGCTACTTGTTTATCAGTAGAGATAAAGTCTAAAGATATATCCTTTTAAAACATGATCACGTAGAAAATGATGTCGAATATCAATATGTTTTGTACGTGAATGTTGAATCGGATTTTTAGATAGATTAATTGCACTGGTATTATCACACATAATTGAAGGTTTTTCAAAGGAAATACCATAATCTAATAAAGTTTGTTTCATCCACAAGATTTGTGCACATGCCAAACTTGCAGCGATATACTCAGGTTCTGTAGTTGATAGGGATACGAAATTTTGCTTTTTACTGCACCAAGAAACTAGTGAATGTCCCAAAAGTGACATGTCCCACTAGTGCTCTTGTGATCAGTTTTACTACCAGCAAAATCAGCATCGCTATATGACAAAAGTTGAAAATTATCCGTGCGTGGATAAAATAAACCATATTCAGATGTGCCTTTAATGTATCTTAAAATTCGTTTCACAGCTTTTAAATGAGACTCTTTAGGACTAGATTGATATTTAGCACATAAACATACACTGAACATAATATCTGGTCTACTTGCGGTAATATATAAGAGTGAACCAATCATACCTCGATAGAGTTTTTTATCAACACTCTTACCTAATATATCTTTGTCAAGGGTAGTAGTAGTAGCCATAGGTGTGGACTTACTACTAGTACTATCCATGTTAAACCGTTTGAGTAATTCCTTTGCATATTTTCCTTGATTGATAAATATGCCATTTGAGGACTGCTTAATTTGAAGTCCAAGGAAATAATTGAGTTCACCTATGTGACTCATCTCAAACTCGTTTTTCATGGTGTTAGCAAACTCTTGACATAGACTATTATTAGTAGAACCAAAGATTATATCATCAACATATATTTGTATGATTAAGATATCATTCTTAACTCTCTTAATAAACAAAGTAGTGTCTACTTTACCTATCTCAAATCCTGTTTCTAAAAGAAAAGTTTTCAGACGATCATACCAAGCACGAGGTGCTTTGTTTAAGACCGTATAAAGCCTTTTTCAATTTATAAACATGATCTGGAAATTGTTCATGTTCAAAACCTGGTGGTTGTTTAACATAAACATTTTCTTTAATAAACTCATTAAGGAAAGCACTTTTAACATCCATTTGATAAAGTATAAAATTCATGAAACAAGCAAAAGATAATAAAATACGAATTGATTCTAGTATAGCAACAGGAGCATATGTTTCATCAAAATCTATACCTTCTTCTTGATTATACCCTTGAGCAACTAATCTAGCTTTGTTCCTTACAACTTGTCCTGATTCATCTAACTTATTTTTGAATACCCATTTGGTATCAATAATAGTCTGATCAGGAGGTCGTGGAACTAAATCCCATACATCATTCCTTATAAATTGGTTTAATTCATCTTGCATGGCATTCATCCAAAATTCATTCTCACAAGCTTCTTGTATATTTTTCGGTTCAAAATCCGACAAGAATGCTGTATAAGAAATCATATTAACATGTGAACGTGTCTGAATACAATGGGAGATGTTACCAATTATTAAGTCATGGGGATGATCTTTAACTTCAACAAAAAATTTTGGTAAAGTTGAAGATATCACAGTAGGGTCAGTCGACTTGACAGGTTCTTCAGTCGACTGCTCTACTTCAGTCGACTGGAAGTCCTTATCAGTCGACTTATCAGCCAGACTAGTTTGTTCTAAAGATTTAATCACATTATTTAAAGGTGATGAATCAGCTTCATCATCTTTATTTAAATTTGATGAAGGCAGAGATTCATCGAATGTAACATGCATTGACTCTTCAATAGTCATTGTAGACTTATTGAAAATTCTATATGCTTTATCCTATTTGAGTATCCTAAAAAGATACCTTCATTAGATCTAGGATCAAATTTGTCTAAATTATCTTTTGTTTCAGAATAAAATACTTACAACCAAATGTCTAAAAATAAGAGACTGTAAGAATTTTGTTAAAAAACAACTCATAACAAGTCTTCTTTAGCTTAGGTCTTATAAGAATTCTATTTAAAACATAACAAGCTGTAGCAACAGCTTCAGCCCAAAAGTACTTTGGTAAATTGCTTTCAACAAGCATGGTACGTGCGCATACTTGTAAAGTCCTATTCTTCCTTTCAACCACTCCATTTTGTGGTGAAGCTCTAGGAAATGCAAATGAATGTGTTATACCATTCTTGTTGCAATATTCTGTAAATGTTTCATTCTCAAATTCTCCACCATGATCACTTCTTATAGTGACTATGGTTAGAGATCTTTGATTTTGAATACGTTTACAAAAATTTGCAAATTCATCAAAAGCATCATTTTTATGTTTTAAAAAGAATGTCCAAGTGAATCTTGAAAAATCATCTATTAAAACAAATACATATCTACTTTTATTTAAAGAAGCAACTCTAGTAGGGCCAAATAAATCCATATGAATTAATTCGAGCGGCCTACTAGTAGAAATTACTTCTTTTGTTTTAAAAGTGGATTTGATTTGTTTTCCTAGTTGACATGCATCACATAACTTATCCTTTTTAAAGGATAGTTTTGGCAGTCCTTTAACTAGGTTATACTTAGATAATTTTGAGAGATTCTTCATGTTCACATGTCCAAATCTTCTATGCCATAGTCAAGATTCATTGTTAGAAGCTATTAAACAAAAATCATTTGAAAATTCAATTGTATTCAAACACAATTCATAAATATTATTTTTACGAAAACCTTGAAAAATGATATTTTGCATAGTAGAGTCATAAATCAAACATGTATCTTTTTCAAAAACTATTTTATATCCTTTATCACACAATTGACTAATACTTAATAGATTATGCTTTAATCCACTAACTAACAATACATTTTCTATAGTGGGGTTAGAATTTTTACCAACCATGCCGATTCCTATGACTTTTCCTTTGTTGTTATCACCAAAGGTAACAGTTCCTCCATCTATGCTTTGGATGGTGGATAGAAGGTTGGCATGTCCTGTCATATGATTTGAACATCCGCTGTCGAGTATCCAGCGATCTTTCTTGGGTACCCATAAAAAATTCAAGGTAAATATGGTACCCTTTTTATTGGGTCCAAAACATATTAGTTTGGGGAAACCAAACCCTTAATGAGTTTGATTTTTCTCCATAAGCAGGAATATAATTAATAGAATTACACACATTTAATACATATGAATTAATATATGCAATTCTATCATTCTGATTTAAGTTGACTGGTACCCATACAAACTTGTTCTGTCCAGTCGACTTGATAGTGTCCTTCAGTCGACTTCTAGTGTGAGTCAGTCGACTGGATGATACACTAGGTCGACTTATATGAGGTTTTGATCTTGTTGAATAAGATTCAATTCCTCTGGACAGACGACTAATAAATGGGCTCAGTCGACTTAACCGAACGTCAGACTTACTTTTATCACTGAAATTTACTACCTTAGGCTTTTCAAAAAATTCATATAATTTATGTGTAACACTAGAAATAGATGCTGACTTATTTCTACTAGTGTTTTTAGAAGAAGATTCTTTTATAGAAGAATTTTTGAAACCAAGACCGTATTTTTGACTAGATTTTACTTGATGATGAAGGACATCATTTAAATTCTCTTTGCCTTTGTTAAAACTTAGATACGTTCTTTGATATCTCTTCATAATTCTTTTTGGGAGATTCAAGATCAGTATCTAAACTTGTAATGCGAGAATTTAAAGATTTCACTTCCTTATCAAAGTTAAGATTTTCTTGAGAAAGTGTTTGATTCACTTTCTCTAGATTCTTAACTCTAATCTTTTCTTTTTTTAACTCTTGAAATATTTCATTAAAAGCATCAAGTAAATCTTCTGAGTCAAAGTCATTACTTACATGATCTTGTGTGGCCATAAAGCACATATTTGCAACTTTATTGTTTTCATCTGTTTCTTCTTCAGAAGAGGAATCACTATCATCCCAAGTTGTTTGATAAGCCTTCTTGTTTTTGGCAAGCTTATTCTTTGAGTATTTGTCCTTCTTGAAGTTGGATGGTTTTCCCTTGTTCTTTGCATTTTCTAGGGGACAATCCTTCTTCATGTGACCTGTTTTATTGCACCTGAAACAAGTAGGAGGGTCATTAGAATCTCTATTTTTGGAATTAAACTTACCCTTCTTTAAGAATTTTTTGAATCTTCGAGTGATCATTGCTATCTCCTCTTCATCTTCTTCCTCATCTTTCGAGTCTGTCATGGCTTTAAAAGCCAATGATTTCTTCTTTGCTTATTGTGTTTCTGCATCCTTCTTTCGATCTTCAAGTTGAACCTCGTATGCCATGAGATTTCCCACAAGATTCTTAAGAGAAAGTTGTGACAAATCATTTGCTTCTTCTATTGCTGTGGTCTTCTTTTTCCATTCTGGAGTGAGTGCACGTAGGACTTTTCTAACCATCTCTGCTTGAGTGTATGTCTTTCCAAGTGCCACAAGAGAGTTTGTAATATTAGTAAATCTGGTGATCATCTCGGACACAGTCTCATTGTCCTTCATTCGGAACATCTCAAACCTATGAACAAGAACAGAGATTTTAGACTCTTTAACTTTATTTGTTCCTTCATGTGTTACCTCGAGTGTATGCCAGATTTGATGTGCGGTTGTAGCATTTGATACACGGTTGAACTCTTCCTTTGTGAGTGCACAAAATAAGGCATTCATTGCTTTGGCATTATTCATAGTTTGGTTCTTTTGATCATTATTCCATTGTGCATATGGTATAGTAGGGGCAGTGAATTCCGTCTCCGTCATGTGCCATATTTCGTAGTTGATTGATTGGAGGTAGATTCTCATTCTGCACTTCCAATAATTGTAGTTCGTTCCATCGAAGAGCGGTGGCCGTTGTGTAGATTGGCCCTCATGGTACTGATTAGCATTTGAAGTAGTTGCCATAGCCTGTAACCTTGCTCTGATACCAAGTGTTGGATCCGGTAGGCGAGGAAACAAACACTAGAGGGGGGTGAATAGTGTTAATTAAAAAAAACTGCGGAATAAATAATTTTTTCTCGGTGCAGTCGACTTAGTTGTGAACCAGTCGACTGATATGACCAAATAAAAGCAAATACAAACAACTTAGTAAAAGCAAATACAAACGTGGCTAAACAAAGGTCGACTTCTATACCCAGTCCAGAACGAATTCCGATGTTATACTGGACTGAGTGTAGAGAACCAGAGATTTTGAAACTTGAAAGCTTTTTCTCTTTTTCACTTAGAAATGCTCAAGAATGCTTGGAGATCTTAAAAAGTGTTGTTAGATCTTTTTCAGTGAGTTCTGAACTCTGTTTATAGAGTTAGAACTCCTAGACGTTGGGAGACAGTTATTCCAACTGTCAACCAACAGATCTTAAAGCTTTTGATTTTTAAAACAGAAAACGGTCAAAAGCACTCGAACAGTCGACTGGGTTGCCATAATGAGTCGACTGGTCAGAGTTTGAATAAATTTAAACAGTTTTGTACTGCCAGAGGTACCAGTCGACTGGTACTCAACAGTTAAATTATTTCAAACTGTTTTGACTCTTTTTGTTGTTTTTGAAAAACACACATTATAAAATAGTGAGTGTATGTGTATGTGACAAGGCTTTACAACATACTAAGACTCAACAAAAGTAAAATTACATTGTTTACAAGACATGACAATTTATTGACACATTTGAGCTTGAGTCTTGAGTCTTGAGTCTTGAGTCTTGAATGAAGCTTTGACCATTGTCTTTAGCTGGAGCTTTTGTGCTTCTTTAATTGTTCAGCTGTATAGTAGTAAGTCCTTTGTGTATAGCACCTGTAAGTTTAGCATAGATACATGTGCAGTGTGTTGTGATCATCAAAATCAAGAATCAACACACATGGCTAACTTCAAAGTGGAGAGGGTCCTGGTAGATAATGGCAGTTCTGTCAACATCCTCTTCCTAGCGGCCTTCTGAGGACTCAAGTTATTGCGGGACAGGCTAAAACCCACCGGCTACACACTCCATGGGTTCACGGGAGTGCTAGTGACTATCGAAGGGGTGATAACCCTCGACGTAACCGCTGGCAAAACTCCTACTACCCGGACGGAGCCAATGGGTTTCATGGTCGTCGACATTCCAACTGCTTACAATGTGATCCTAGACCGACCTGGCCTAGCTGCTTTAGAAGCCGTCCCGTCGGCTTATCATCTCAAAATGAAGTTTCCTACCAAGGCAGGTTTAGGGAAAGTGAGTGGAAGTCAAAAGATGGCCCGCAAGTATTACATGACCTCGACCGGGGGACCTATCCTTTCCCTTGAGACTCTTGAGATTCCCCAGGGGAACACCCAGCCTATGTCAGAACCAGTAGACGAGCTAGAGGAAGTGCTCTTTTCAGAGCAAGATCCGAACTGCAAATTCTTCATCAGCAAGACCCTCTCCTCTGCTCTCTGTTCTGACGTAGTCCATTGCATCAGGAAGAACCATGACCTCTTCGCCTGGACAGCTGCCGACATGCCAGGAATTTCCGAGGACCTCCTCGTCCACCACCTAAGCGTTGCTCTGGGGTCCAAACCGGTCTAGTAGAAGAGGTACAAGTTCGCCCCTGAGCGCCTGCAGGCCATAAAGAAAGAAGTGGACAAGCTCCTCAAGGCACGGTTCATACAAGAAGTCAACTATCCCGAATGGCTCTCTAATGTTGTTATGGTCAAGAAGGCCAATGGAAGTTGGAGGAAGTTGGAGGATTTGCATTGACTTCACGGATTTGAACAAGGCATCCCTAAAAATCCTTTCCCTCTCCCCAGCATAGATACCTTAATCGACGCTACTTCGGGCCATGAGCTGTTAAGCTTCATCGATGCCTTCTCCGAATACAACCAAATCAGAATGTTCCCCCCGGATATCCCGAAGACATCCTTCATCACAGATCAAGGCCTATACTGCTACCTAGTGATGCCCTTCAGGCTCGAAAATGCCGGTGCCACCTACCAGCGCCTCGTCAATAAGGTCTTCCAAAATCAGATCAGCCAAAATATGGAAGTGTACGTTGATGATATGCTAGTCAAAAGTATCCATGTGGCCGACCATGTCGCCGACCTGCAAGAAGCCTTTGACGTGTTGAGAAGGCATAATATGAGACTAAACCCGAACAAGTGTGCGTTCGGGGTCTCGTCTGGTAAGTTCCTGGGCTTCATGGTCAGTCAGAGGGGGATCGAAGCCAACCCCGAGAAGATCAAAGCCATACTGGACATGGCTCCTCCTACAAGTGTGAAAGAAGTTCAAAAGCTTACAGGATGCCTCGCAGCCATAGGACGCTTCCTGTCTATGTCAGGGGAGAAGTGTCTTCCTTTTTTCAAAGCCCTCAGGGGGGCTAAGTGCTTCGAGTGGGGCTAGCAGCAGCAAGAGTCGTTCAACCAGCTCAAAGCTTACCTGGTCAACCCCCCACTCCTCAACAAGCCTATTCCAGGGGAGACCCTCTACCTTTACCTCGCTGCCTCCGAGCAAAACCTCAGTGCTGTGCTAGTGAAGGAAGAAGACAAGGCTCAGAAGCCTATCTATTATGTGAGCAAGGTCCTCAGAGATGCTGAGCTCTGCTATCCGAGATTGGAAAATATCATACGCCTTGGTTATGGCAGTCAGAAAGCTCCGTCCCTATTTTCAATCCCACTCGGTGGTCCTCCTTACCGACCAGCCGCTCAAGCAGGTCCTGCACAAGCCTGAGACCTCCGGGCGTCTGATGAAGTGGTCGATCGAGCTTAGTCAACATGACATATCCTATCAGCCTCGGACTGCAATCAAGGCTTAAGCCTTAGCTGAATTTATAGTAGAAAGCACCATCCTGGAAGTGAGTCATGCCGCAAATGGGCTACCCATGTGGACAGTATATGTAGACGGGTCTTCTTGTGCCGAAAGGAGCGGAGCTAGAGTCATTCTGGCAGGCCCAGACGACTTCGTTCTCCAATACTCCCTCTGCATTAACTTCAAAGCTTCCAACAACGAAGCTGAGTATGAAGCCTTAATAGCAGGCCTGGGTATGGCTCGCAAGGTAGGGGCGCAACGTGTCCGGATATTCAGTGATTCGCAGCTGGTGGTTAATCAAGTCTTAGGAGACTACGAGGCATGAGACGACCGAACGGTTAAGTACCTAGCCAAGGTCCAAAGCCTCATGGCTTCGTTCGAAGAGGCACAAATCCAGCGGATCCCTAGAGACAAAAACTCCCAAGCAGATGCCCTCTCAAAATTAGCCTCTTCCTCCCTCTAGGGTCTCGAGCAGACCGTCCTAATCGAAGTGCTCCTAAGACCAAGCATAGAAGAGGAAGCCCCGACTCGATAGAGTCGCTGCCCGTCCAACTTCGGGACAACTGGATGAAGCCCTTAATAGAGTTTCTCAGGGATGGGACCCTTACCCAAGATCCTAAAGAAGCCCGTCGAATCCGAACGAGAGCAGAGCGGTACACCCATGTTGAAGGAGTCTTATACAAAGCTCCTATACCCAAGTAGATGGCAGACCCTACTTGAGATGCCTCTCCCCGGAAGAAGCCTCGTATGCCCTGCAAGAACTTCACGAAGGCATAGGCGGAGCCCACTCGGGATCAAGGTCCCTTACTAGGAAAGTTTTGAACTATGGGTACTTCTGGCCTACCCTACTTCGAGATGCTGAGCAACATGTTCGGCAATGCAGCCCTTATCAGCAGTTCTCCAACATCCGCCGCCTACCCCAAGCACAACTCACATCTCTCTCGAGTCCAATTCCCTTCGCAATGTGGGGGATGGACTTGCTAGGTCCATTCCCACCAGCTTCTGGCCAGCTCAAGTTCCTAGTCATGGCGATCGACTATTTATCTAAGTGGATCGAGGCCGAACCACAAGCTGCTATTACTGAGAACAAAATGCTGCAATTCTTCTGGAAAAATGTAATCTGTAGGTTCGGCATGCCTCGAGTCCTAATAACGGATAACGAAACACAGTTTACAGGGGCAGCCTTCTGTTCTTTATGTGAAGACCTCGGCATTCAGCAACGCTTCTCCTCCGTCTCCCATCCTCAGTCTAATGGTCAAGTAGAGAACGCCAACAGGAAGATCCTCTCCAACATCAAGAAGAGACTAGATAAGTCGGCCAAAGGCTTATGGATGGAACAACTTCCTAACGTATTGTGGAACTACCGCACTACGAAGCGGACCCCCACAGGAGAGTCGCCCTTCAATCTCACCTATGGGTCCGAGGCTGTAATCCCCTTAGAAGTTGGTTTGCCATCCCCTTGCCTTATTGCCTATGATGAAGATCAGAACGCCAGAGAGCTCCAGGCGAATTTGGACCTTATTGATGAGCTCTGTGAAAGAGCTTCAATTCGCCAGCAAAATTATCAGAGAAGAATCAAGCAAGACTACAACAAAAGAGTCTGTTCCATCGATCTCAAGGAAGGGGACTTAGTCCTCAGAAAGCTAGCTATCTCATTCCTCAGTCCAAAGAGTAAGCTAGCTCCGAATTGGAAAGGACCGTACAAGGTTTCCAAGGTTGTCCGGCCAGGAGCATATTGCCTTGAAGACCTTGAAGGCAGAGAGATACCAAGAACTTGGAATGCCGACCATTTACTGAAGTACCAAGAAGGTGTTTAAACGCCTCTCCGAGTACGATCAAATATCGAGCCGAATCCTATCTTTTTGATTTTTACATACTTCTTTATTTTTCCATTGTAATAACGGCTTGCAACTTAGAAGCAGTTATCAATAAAGAACTTTTTCCCCTGATAAATCTCTTGTGATTATTTTATCTCTCTGTTTAAGACCTTTAATTGCTCTTACTCGAACAACGTGTTCGGAGTCCAAAACTTGGCTCGATTCTGCTTCACAAGCTCGCTCTTAAGCGGGCTAGAAGTGGTTTGCCATTCAGAACTGCTCCCACAACCGTTGAAATTTACTCAAACGACGTGTTCGAAATCCAAAACTTGGCTCGATTCCGCTTTGCAAGCTCGCTCTTAAGCGGGTTAGAAGTGGTTCGCCATTCAGAACTGCTCCTACAACCGTTGAAATTTACTCGAACGACATGTTCGGAGTCCAAAACTTGGCTCGATTCCGCTTCGCAAGCTTGCTCTTAAGCGAGCTAGAAGTGGTTCGCTATTCGGAACTGCTCCCACAACCGTTGAAACTTACTCAAACGACGCATTCGGAGTCTAAAACTTGGCACGATTCCTCTTCGCAAACTCGCTCTTAAGCGAGCTAGAAGTGGTTCACCATTCGAAATTGCTCCCACAACCGTTAAAACTCACTCAAAAGACATGTTCAGAGTCCAAAACTGGGCTCGATTTCACTTCGCAAACTCGCTCTTAAGCGAGCTAGAAGTGGTTCGCCATTCGGAACTGCTCCCACAACCATTGAAACTTACTCCAACGACGCGTTCGGAATCCAGACCATTTGGCTGGATAACTGACAAAATTTCTACAACTACACTAGACATAGGAGAAGATTACTTGGAGGAGTGCCTGAATGAATGCCCCATTGCTTCACTTGGCTGGATAACTGATGAAGATATTCAGGCATACATTTCCGAGCGACTCGCATTCCGAGCTGCGTATTGGAGAAAAACAACTTTCTTCTCAAAATTCATGCAAGGTCTTGATCAGACGACTCAGATTGGGCAGCGACCACAAAACGACAAGATAGCATTTTCTCGTGATCCACACCGTCTTTCACATCAAGATCCACGCAAAATCCTCAGATAGAGCCATGTCCCTCGGAGTTCAAAGCGTGGCAAGACCCTACTTCTACTCCTCGCTCTTAAGCGAGCTAGAAATGGTCTGCCCTTTAGAAACACCCTTACAACCATAGATGATTAACAAAGCACGCAAACACAAACTCACAAGCGCAAAAGAATAAACAAAGCTCTCACTTCCATAAAGATTAAGGTTCGACTACAAGATCAGCTACTTAGTTCTCTACGACAAGTTACAAAGGTTCGAAAAAAAAAAGAAGCCAAAATTACGACTACTCTTTCAACGCTTCTTCGGGACAGGGATGTTCCGATTTAAAGACACCCAAGGACGGCGGCCCTAACCTCGGAGCTCATCTCTAGGCCAGCAAACTGAGATGCATCTTCAACACTGCCTCTAACTATGGCCCCGATGGACGCTCCGCTCGACGAAGCAGCCACACCACTTTGAGTATCAACAGGGCTCTGCCAAGAAGCGGGCAAGCGAGTCACGAGCTCGTAAAAGGAAATTCCTCTCTCACTCTCTTCACGGGTACACGACGTGCTTCTGACGTTAACCCGTTCAGGTTGAGGTTTGAGCCAAGCGACTTCCTCCTCAAGCTTGACAATTCGATCCTTCATAGAGGCATCTTTCACGGCAATCTTGAAGCGAGGGAGCTGAGCAGAGCCCGTGGCGCCAGAGCTGTAGGTGATAATTCGACGAAGATGAGTAACTTCGATGCTCTTATCAACTGTAACCCTCTTCAGCTCATCAACCTTCGCTGTTGCCTCACTCACGGTTGCTAACAGCTCATCTCGCTCGACCGTCAACTTGCCCATCGCCGCTGTTAATTCTTCTCTCTCCACCAAGAGCTCTTATTCGGCTATCGAAAATTCGTGGACCTCAGCTAATAGCTCGTCTCTCTTTACTGAGACATCAGACAGCGCCTTCTTTAGTTGCTTCATCTCGGAGAGACGCTTCGACGACTTTAGCTTGAGGCGGTCCAAGTCCAACTCGCTCTTGAGAAAACACTCTCGATTGCGAGAGAGGACCAACTTTGTTGCTTTCAAGTTAGCTTGGAAAAGAGAGACCTCAGTTGCTGCCATGTTTGGCAATGCCTCCTGAAAGAATACAACGACACTAAGCTCGTGCAACACAGCTAAATTTCAAATCAAGTCGACTCCAAAACGAGATCGACCCCAACACTTAGTCAAAGAAAGAAAAATTTCATTCATAACGAAAAAGCGGTGGCCAGTCCGCTACAAGGTAGTACATAAAGAAGAAGTAAAAATACAAAACAACAGAAGATCAAGGGGCCACCTTGAGTGGTAGCTCGGTGACAGGCACCTCGGTGGATGGCTCCCCTTCCTCTACCACTATTGTGGGGGGATCGGCCACAGCCTTTTCACCCCTTCTCCCACCACCAAGATCTCGAGATTGGCTGGAGCCTCATCACCGTATTTCTCTTCCTCTTCCTCCCCTTTAGCCTTTTGCTCGGCTTCGGGGTCCTCCTCGCCGGCCGGACCCCACAGTCCATATCCCGACCTGTCGAAGCCAAGGATCCGAGCCTCGACATGCTCGAGCACGGTGGCGTAGGACTTCTCCATGTTGGCCATCATGTGCTTCTTGGCCTCGGCCTCGATCTCCGCCCTTACCGCCTCTACGGCCTCGTCCTTTTGCCGATTCACTGCCTCCAAGGCCCTCTTTGCTTCGGCCCTCTCCTCGGCTTCTCTGGTGACCTCAGAGGCGAACTTCTCCCTCGCCTGCCCCAAGGCCGCCTCAAGATCGGTGACCTATGCCGCTAAAGCGTTCGAGCGACGCTGCTCTGCCTCAAACTGCTTCACGACCCTTGTCCTCTCCGCTCAGTCTTTGTCACAAGCGGCCTTCAACTCCCTCTCTTGCTCGGCATACTGCTCAAGAAGGTGGCTGAAGTGGTAAGTGGCTTGCGAGAAGAAGCAGTTAGAGCACAACGAAAGTCGAGCTAAAAACTTAGAAAATTTTCAAAAGATTCTCAAAAACAACTGAGAAAACTTACCGACATAAGCGACCGGGCTACCTCTAAGGCATCGTCGCCCGTCGTCCCTGCCTTTAGTGCAGCTTGGTCCTTTGGGGTCGGGAGATGGCGGAGAGCCTGCATACGAGTCCCCCAAGAAGCCGACATGGTTCATCACCCGCCAATCGGGGACGAACAGCTTCTTGTAGGCCCCGATCAGTATGGCCTCGGCCTGCTCGGTCAGAGGCGGGGCCTCAAGCGCCAGAGCCACTGAGACAGAGAAGTCCTCAGATGGGGTTGGCCGAGGAACACCAACAGCCGGGGATGACCGCCAAGGAGAAGTGAGGTCGACAGTCCCGATCACGGCCGAAAGAGCCTTGGTGGGTCAGCCAGATGAGGGGCCCGCGCTCGTCCTCTTCCTCTTCTTGGCATCGGTGGCCTTGTTTCGTTCGGCCATGATCACCTTGAATTCCATGCTCGGTGCCTCTGTCAGATAAAGAAAAAACGAAGTTAGAAAAATACAATACATAACATAAACTAAACAAGGAAAAAGAGATATCTGGAGCGTACTCGGGTCGATCGGACTAAGGCCCGACCCATGAAGCACCTCCTCGGTCATGTCCCTTTAACTCAACATCGGAAGTCCGACCAGCTTCGCCGCCACCTCTGCCTCGGCCGGGGTTAACACCGGCTCGGCCTTTGCATACCTCGGCACCTCCTCCTTCCAACGGGTCGGGAAGTCCCATGCCAAAGGGCATTTGATCAAGAAGTACTTCCCCTTCCACGAATTTATAGAGTCAGGGTTCTCTATCAGCCTAACGCCTCTCCGAGGCGACAGGTAGTATCGGTGCTCGGTCTTGCTCATCCTATTGATCCGGTACAAACTCTGGAGGACGACGAGCTGGGGCTCCACCTTTGCTGTTCGGCATTGGAGCAGGAATCCAAGCACATGTCGCCACATGTTCGGCATGAACTGAATAGGGCTCAATCCATACCACTGAAGAACCTCGGTTACGAAGGGATGGAGGGGAAGGCACAGTCTAGCGTTCAACGCGTCGTAGGCAAAGACGAAAGTGTCTGGCGTGAAGGCTGTGCACGCTCGCACCCCGAGATCGGGGAGGATCAGAGTGTACTCTGGGGGAATGACAAAGCTCTTCCTAATCCGAAGCAAATCTCGTTCGGTGAGAACCGAGGGGATGTCGTCCACTTCGGTAACCTCCCTCGGCTCGTTCTCCTCGTAGGTTTCCGAGCGTTCGTAGACGGCCTTAGTCAATAGCACGCCGGAATAATGCCGGATTCCCCTGTGACCGGATATCACAGTCGGTAGTCGACCCATCTCGCCTGCTTGTCTCACCATCTCCACCATCTTCTCAACAACTGAAGATCGGGCCACTTCCTTCCCCTTCTCCTCGGCCGCCGAGGACCCTACTATCTCTTTCCCCTTCCGCCTACTCACAACTTCTCCCCTTCCCTCTCAAACTAACCTCTCGTTGCTCTGACCCCCCGAGGACAGTCGTGACATCTCGTAGGGTATATGTATGAGATTAAGAGTGTGTGCACTGACCTTGATGTGACGGTTACGGTCGAAAAAACTTCGCCGGAAATCGTCTGGCCTCCGCGACAGCTAACGCAACCACCCTTGAGCTCAAATCTCCGCTAGCAGAGCAACTTGAGAGCGAAAGTAAGTTCTAAGAGTGAAAAGTGAGAGAATGAGAGAAAGAGTAGGAGGGGTGAAAACTTATAGTAAAATGAGTGACTCTTGGGCTTTGGAACGAAGAGTGGCGACTCTTGGGCCTCCCTCAAGCCCGTTAAAGAAGGCTAAACGACAAAGTAAAAAGGGTGGTGACGGTTCAGAAGGTTAGCGACGATTCAGACTTAGCCACACTGCTCGGCAATTTCCGAAGAGCCGAGCCACCGAGGCACTCTACCGATCAACGAAGGCACCGACCTCCACATTTGGAGAAAAATGCTGCCAAGCTCTGTGGGATGTCTGATTGTCCCAAAATTCGTGCCAAAAATTGAAGAGCGGCTCAGACGCCCACAAAACGACAAGATAACATTTTCTCGTGATCTGAGCCTCCTACCTCGTGATATGCGCCATGATGAATGCTCCAGATTCAGCCATGTGGCTCAACGGCTCTTAACGAGCCGAGCCACCGAGGCACTCTGCCGAGCTACAGAGGCACCGACCTCCACATTTGGAGAAAAATGCTGCCGAGCTCTGTGGGACGTCTGATTGTCCCAAAATTCGCACCAAAAATTGATGAGCGGCTCAGATCAAGCCATGCCCAAAAAATGACAAGATAATATTTTCTCGTGATCTGAGCCTCCTACCTCGTGATTCGCGCCATGATGAACGCTCCAGATTTAGCCACATGGCTCAACAGCTCTTAACGAGCCGAGGCACCGAGGCACTCTACGGATCTGCCGAGGCACCGACCTCCACATTTGGAGAAAAATGCTGCCGAGCTCTGTGGGACGTCTGATTGTCCCAAAATTCGCACCAAAAATTGATGAGTGGCTCAGATCATGCCACATCCACAAAATGACAAGATAACGTTTTCTCGTGATCTGAGACTCCTACCTCGTGATTCGCGCCATGATGAACGCTCCACATTCAGCCACATGGCTTAACGGCTCTTAACGAGCCGAGCCACCGAGGCACTCTGCCGACCTACCGAGGCACTGACCACCACATTTGGAGAAAAATGTTGCCGAGCTCTGTGGGAAGTCTGATTGTCCCAAAATTCGCACCAAAAATTAATGAGCGGCTCAGATCACGCCACGCCCACAAAACGACAAGATAACATTTTCTCGTGATCTGAGCCTCCTACCTCGTGATTCACGCCATGATGAACGCTCCAGATTCAGCCACGTGGCTCAACGGCTCTTAACGAGCCGAGCCACCGAGGCACTCTGCCGATCTACCGAGGCACCGACCTCCACATTTGGAGAAAAATGCTGCCGAGCTTTTGTGGGACTTCTGATTGTCCCAAAATTCATGCCGAAAATTCATGAGCGGCTCAGATCACGCCATGCCCACAAAACGACAAGATAACATTTTTTCGTGATTTGAGCCTCCTACCTCATAATTCGCGCCATGATGAACACTCCAGATTCGACCACGTGGCTCAACGGCTCTTAGCGAGCCGAGCCACCGAGGCATTCTGCCGAGCTACCAGGGCACTAACCTCTATATTTGGAGAAAAATGTTGCCGAGCTCTTTAGGACGTCTGATTGTCCCAAAATTCTCGCCAAAAATTGATGAGCGGCTCAGATCATGCCACACCCACAAAACGACAAGATAACGTTTTCTCATGATCTGAGCCTCCTATCTCGTGATTCGCGCCATGATGAATGCTCCAGATTCATTCATGTGGCTCAACGTCTCTTAACGAGCCAAGCCACCGAGGCACTCTGCCGAGGCATCAACCTCCACATTTGGCGAAAAATGCTGCCGAGATCTGTGGGACGTTTGATTGTCCCAAAATTCGCGCCAAAAATTGATGAGCGGCTCAGATCACGCCACGCCCACAAAAAGACAAGATAACGTTTTCTCATGATCTGAGCCTCCTACCTCGTGATTCGCGCCATGATGAACGCTCCAGATTCAGCCACGTGGCTCAAAGGCTCTTAACGAGCCGAGCCACCGAGGCACTCTGCCGAGCTACCGAGGCACCGACCTCCACATTTGGAGAAAAATGCTGCCGAGCTCTGCGGGACGTCTGATTATCCCAAAATTTGTGCAAAAAGTTGATGAGCGGCTCAGATTTGGACACACCCACAAAACGACAAGATAACGTTTTCTCGTGATCTGAGCCTCCTACCTCGTGATTCGCGCCATGATGAACGCTCCTGATTCAGCCACGTGGTTCAATGGCTCGTAACGAGCCGATCCACCGAGGCACTCTGCCGAGCTACCAAGGAGCTATGGCCGAGCTGTGCCGAGCTACGATGAGCTATGGCCAAGCTGCCAAGCAACCAAGGAGCTATGACCGAGCTGCCGAGCGACCGAGGAGCTATGGTCGAGCTGTCGAGCTACCAAGGAGCTACGGCCTAGCTACCGAGGCACCGACCTCCACATTTGAAGAAAAAAAGCCAGCGAGCAACTCCAACTGTTAGATTGCCTCAAAACTCGTGCCGAAAGATGATGAGCGACTCAGATCACGCCACACCCACAAAACGACAAGATAGCGTTTTCTTGTGATATGAACCTCTAACCTTGTGATTCGCACCATGATGGATGCTCTAGATATAGCCACGTAGCTCGACAGCTTGTGAGGCACTGAACTACCGAGCTACCGAGGAGCCTTGGCCTAGCTACCGAGGCACCGACCTTCACAAACGAAGGAAAGTGCCGCCGAGCTACTCAGACCGCCCGATCGCTTCGATATTCGCGCCGATGGCTGATGAAGGGCCCAGATTGCGCCACGTCATAAATGGTGTTAAAATTAATTTTTAATTTATTAAAATCGGATTATTTATTTAAAAATTGTAAAAAATTATTAAAAATTCAGAAAAATTAATTAAAAATTTTAAAAAATAATTATAAATTCAGGGGAATATTTTTGAACCCCTGGGTAGATAATTATGGCTTAGAATAACTAGTTAATGCTCTTGAACAATAAATCACCACTCCGTAAAATTAAATAAATGGTCCGAAAAATGAATAAAAGTTAAGAAAAATCACCTAAAGTCCAGAATATCTCAAGAACAACCTTGAGCACGCAACCAACACCGAAAATCACCATAATACCTCACATAAAGATTCGACGCCCCTCACTTGGACTCCGATACAACTCCGCAAGCCATTAAAACAATAAATTCACTCTTCAAAGGCTGATCAAACTCAGTCTTCGGGAGTGGGGGGCTCGTGATATGGCTAAAAATAGGGTTAAATTAGAACTGTCCAAATCGGGCACGAATCTTAAAGCTCGGGGGTAGAATGGTAATTTTACCTACAAACGGGTCTAAAATGGGAGCTGGGCCTTTTTTCCAAAGGCCCAATAACCCATAAACGGATCCATCTTACTGGGCGCGGATTCCAACCCACAAGAAGCCCAGTCTAGCTGGATAGGAGAATTAGGGTTTATGATTGTCCTTAATCAACGGCCCTGATCGCTTCTGTCCATCCACTGGGAAGTAGGGATTTGATCTTATCTCGAAACTGGTTTCTAAGGCAGCTATAAATACCCCCCATCCCTTACTGTTAAGAGGTAATCAATCTTTTGCCAATCAAAGCTCTTTCATAATCTTTTTGATTACTGACTAGAGCGTCGGAGGGTGCGTCGCCGGGATCAACCCCGGTATTTCGCACTTTTTGCAGGTCAATGGCGGGAGATCACAGTCAAACTCCGGCGGAAAGGTGTTCAGGTTTGACTATTCAACATCCCAAGAATCCACAAATCTATCTGTTTGCCCCCACACCGATTTCAACGGCAACAACTAGATTTGCCTGTGGACACGTACCTACGACACGTCTTCGTGAACGATGCTGCGTATGAAAAGCCATGTAAACACATAAAGAAAATGCAGGCAAAGTAAAGTACATAAAGAAAATATAGGCAAAACACATAAAGAAGTTAAAGAAAATCCAGCATGCTAGTGTTACTACTAACCATGCAACTGTTGAAAAAGTCTGATTTTATAGCTCCATTTTTCTGAAAAGTGAAGAGGTATGAAAGAGAGATATATGAAAAAGTGAACAGAGGAGATAGAGAGATAGTAATTGTTACAGCTAAATCTGGTGTGGGGGCAAACAGATAGTATTTGTGGATTCTTGGAAAACTTGAATAGTAAACCTGAAACCTGTTCCGCCGGAGTTTGACCGTTGACTCCCACCGTTCACCTGTAAAAAGTGCGAGACATTGGGGTTAATCCCGACGATGCACCCTCCGACGCTCAAGTCAGTAATCAGGAATGATTATGAAAGAGCGTAAATTGGCAAAAGATTGATTACCTCTTAATGGTGGTGGATGGGGGGTATTTATAGTTGCCTTAGGGGATCAGATTAGGAATGTAATCCCTGTGATCAGATAAGGAATGTAATCCCTGTGATCAGATTAGGAACGTAATCCCTAATTTCCAGTGGAAGGATAGACGTGAATCAGGGCCGTTGATTAGTATTAATCAGAAACCCTAATTCTATCCTGCTGGACCGGGTTCATTTCGGGTTGGGACACGTACCCAGTTGAGGTGAATCCGTTCATGGGTTATTGGGTCTTGAAGAAAGGCCCAGTTCCCATTTCAGACCCGTTAGTAGGTGAAATTACCATTTTACCCCTGAGCTTTAAGATTCGTGTCCGATGTGAACAGTACCAATTTAATCCTATTTTTAGCCATATCACGAGCCCCCACTCCTAGAGACTGAGTTTTACAGTCTTCGAGGAGTAGTTTTGTTGTTCTAATGGCGTACGGGATTTTATCGGTGTTCTTAAGAGAGTTTGGAATCTTGCTTGGGATGTAACGGTGTCATTCTGGGCTTGTAAAATACCTAAAAATATCCTCAGAATTTTCTGGATTTTTGGTGTTTTTTCCAGATTTTTCTGAATTTTTTCTCATTTTTTTGAATTTTTTATTCATTTTTCGAATTAAATAATTAATTATCGAAAACATTAATTAATTATTCTGATTTAATAAATATTTTTTTCAGAATTTAAAAATAAATTTTCTGAATTAATAATTATTTTTTAGAATTTTTAATTAATTTTTTTCGATTTTTTAAATATTTTTTCGGATTTTTTTAAATAATTAAAACAAATAAATAAATAATTAAATAAATTAAATATTACTTGGACACGTGGCATGTTTCTGAGTGTCAATCATGATCAGATGCGTGCGCATCGCAAAGCAGATCACGTTCTGGACACGTGGCACATTTCTAGACGTCGATCGTGTCGTGACGTGAATTTTGAGAAGATCAGATGGATTGTATGGGTCGGCAGGTTTTTCTCCAATTACAGGGTCGGTGCTTCGGTACCTCGGCTCGGCGACTTGGATCTGTCGACCCCTCCGAAGACGCCACGTGGCAGCGGTCAACGGGGGCGTTGACCGCCACGTGGCAATGCCCTTTTTTTCCCTCTGCTTCTTTCTCTTCTTCTTCGTTTTTGCTCTTCTTCACCTCTACTCTTCTTCTCCTTCGTCTGTTTCTACTTCGAACTTCGCCACTCGCCCCTCGCCATTCGAACTCGTCTTCGTTCGATCCCTTCTCCGAGCTCTTCCCATCATTCGAGCACCCTGAGCGGCGAATGGAGCTTTGACGAACATGGAGCATTGCCAGCCTTGATCGAGGCGCTCGAAGGTGAAGAGCTCGAGCGTGGAGGCCAGCGAGGTTGGGCGAGCTTGGCGATGGAGAAGAGTTCGACGAAGCTTTGGGGAGTGGAGCTCGGCAGAAGTGGTTCGGAGCTTATGGGTTCGTCGAGAGTAGCTCAAGCTCGACGGAGGTGGTGAGCTCGACAGTGCTCGGCAGCGTGAGGAAGAGGAGTTTGGGCTTTTGGAGCTCGAGGAAGAAGACGTAGAGCTCGACGAGGCGGTGAGCTCGGTGTTGAAGGAGCTCGACATTGTGAAGGTTGACGACGGGTGGAGGCGAGCTCGGAGCTCGTCGAGGGAGAGAGCTCGGTGTCAACTGTGGGGGAGCATGAAGATGAAGAATTTGGGCGAGCTTGGCGAACGAAGATGAGTTCAGAGCTCGACTGTTATGGTGAAGGTCGTTCGGCGATCTTGGAGAACAAGAGACGATGGTCGTTTGGCGAGAGAGGAGCTCGGCGAACGGGCGATGGGGTCGAGCTTGATGGTGGAGTGGTTCTCGATGTCGGTGAAGTTGTGAACGGAGCTCGTCATGGAGAGAGAGCTTCGACGTGGTGAATTTTCGTCAATGGGTTCGACTGCGAGGAGCATAAGCTAGGCGAACGGGGGGAGTTGGAGCTCAGCGTTAACGTTCGACGAGGAGTTCTGTATGTTGACGAAGGAGATGGAGAGGTCGAGCTCGGTGTTGGTTCCGAAGTGTGGTTTGGCGAAGTGTAGCGGGAGCTCGACGGAGCTTGGCGAAGCTTCGATGAGGAAGCACAAAATGTTGGGGAGCTCGAAATGGAGAGAAAGCTCGAGGGTTGATGATGGGTTCGGAGCTTAATGTTCGAGATCGGTTGCAGCCTGAGCTCGACGAGGGGGAGGCAAGCTCGGCAACGTGGGGAGCTCGGCGAAGGAGGAGAGCGGCACAGAGCCCCGAGCTTCTCGACGGCGGCGGAGAGTTCGTCGAATAGAAGGGAGTTGGGTTTTTGCTCTATTTTTTGGTTTTGGCGGGAAGATGCTAAAGAGGAGAAGAAGATGAAGCGGTTCGGGTTTGGATCCCTTAACGGGTCCGAACCCGACCCGCGTGCTCCTTTTTCCTTTCTACTTCTTGTTCGGCAGATCCGAGCACGGATTTTGAGGTGCATTTTTGCCACTTTGCAGTTCGGTAGTTCAGTAGCTCGGATTTCAGATCCGAGCTACGTGGCTCAATCTGGACAGTTGGTCACGATCGTGGCACGAATCACGAGACAAGAGGCTCAAATTTCGAGAAAATGTTATCTTGTCGTTTTGTGGAGACGTGGCGCGATCTGAGCCGTTCATCATGTTCTAGCACGTTTTTTGAGACAATCTGATGGTGAAACTGGCTCGGTAGCATTTTTCTCCATATGTGGAGGTCGGTACCTCGTCCCTTTGGCTCGGTAGCTTGGCCATGGCAGAGCTCATCCCTGAGAAGAAAGAAGAAGGGGAGGAGAGGCATTCGGGTTCTCTCCTCTGCCTTGTTCTTTCGCACAGTGAAGAAGAGGAGAAGTGTTGGGTACTTTTGGCGGGATGACTGAAGAAGAAGGAGAAGAATGAAGATGCCAAGAAGGTTATGGGTTGGATTGTGGGTATCAGATCCGACCTCGACCCGTTAGCCTCTTTTTCTTCTTGCTTGTTCGGCGAATCCGAGCACGGATTTTGAGGCACATTTTTCGCCACTTTGCAGTTCGGTGATTGGTAGCTCGGATTTCAGATTCGAGCTACGTGGCTCAATCTGGATGGTTGATCACGATCATGGCACGAATCACGAGACAAGAGGCTCAAATTTTGAGAAAACGTTATCGTGTCGTTTTGTGGAGACGTGGCGCGATCTGAGCTGCTTATTAGATTTGGACACGAATTTGAGACAATCCGATGGTGAAACTGGCTCGGCAGCATTTTTCTCCATATGTGGAGGTCGGTACCTCGGCACCTCGGCTCGGTAGAACGGTGGTTCGGTGGCACGTCGAGGCGCTGGTTGCTGAGTGATGGAGTTAAGCATTTTGACTAGTTCTTGTCTTGAATCGTCGCAACTCTCCGACCCAGTGGCTCGGTTGCTTGGCCAAGCTATTCGGTAGCTCGGCGTAGTAGAGCTCGGCCCTGGCGGAGCTCATCGAGGGGAGCTCGATGACGGAGGAGAGGTCGGATATAAACGAGGAAGGGGATCGGCATATGGGAGAGGTGAAGAGCTCCGAAGCTTGGTGATGTGTTGTTTGGTTTTGGAGATTTTTGAAGAGGAGCTCCACTCCTAGGGGTGGAGAAGAGGTGCTAGGAAGATCCTTGTAAGAGCCATGGGAAGACCCATTCTTTGAAGTGAGTGCAAGGAGCAACTCTATGGGAGAGTTTTGAGCTCCGAACTTGCTTAGAAGAGGTCCGCTTTAGAGGCGAGCGGAGCGAAGCGCTGGGCTCTACGAGAGAGCCATCTGGAAGACAAGTTTGAGGAGAAACTCTAGGAGAGAGTTGTGAGCTCCGAACTCGGTGTAAGAGGTCTGCCTTGGAGGCGAGCGAAGTGAAAAGCTCGGCTCTGGGAGAGAGCCATTTGTGAGACAAGTGTGAGGAGGAACTCTAGGAGAGAGTTGTGCTCCAAACTCGTTGAGAAGAGGTCCGCCTTGGAGGTGAGCGGAGCGAAGAGCTCGGCTCTAAGATAGAGCCGCCTGGAAGAAGAGTTTGAGGAGCAACTCTAGGAGGGAGTTGTGAGCTCCGAACTTGTTGAGAAGAGGTCTGTCTTGGAGGCGAGCGGAGTGAAGAGCTCGGCTCTGGGGGAGAGCCATCTGGAAGACGAGTTTGAGGAGCAACTCTAGGAGGGAGTTGTGAGCTCTGAACTCATTGAGAAGAGGTCTGCTTTGGAGGTGAGCGGAGTGAAGAGCTTGGCTCTGGGGGAGAGCCATCTGGAAGAAGAGTTTGGGGAGCAACTCTAGGAGGGAGTTGTGAGCTCCGAACTCGTTGAGAAGAGGTCCACTTTGGAGGCGAGCGGAGTGAAGAGCTCGTCTCTGGGGGAGAGCCATCTGGAAGAAGAGTTTGAGGAGCAACTCTAGGAGGGAGTTGTGAGCTCCGAACTCATTGAGAAGAGGTCCATTTTGTAGGCGAGCGGAGTGAAGAGCTCGGCTCTGGGGGAGAGCCATTTAGAAGATGAGTTTGAGGAGCAACTCTAGGAGAGAGTTGTGAGCTCCGAACTCGCTATTTAAGTGAGAGAATCAATGGTTGTAGGAGCAGTTCCGAATGGCGAACCACCTCTAACTCGCTTAAGAGCAAGTTATCCGAAGCAGAATCGAGCCAAGTGTTGGACTCCGAACTCGTCGTTAGAGGAATTGAACGGTTGTGGGAACAATTCCGAATGGCGAACCACTTCTGACTCGCTTAAGAGCAAGTTATCCGAAGTAGAATCGAGCCAAGTGTTCGACTCCGAACTCGTCGTTAGAGGGATTCAACGGTTATGGGAGCAATTCCGAATGGCGAACCACTTCTAACTTGCTTAAGAGCAAGTTATCCGAAGCAGAATCGAGCCAAGTGTTGGACTCTGAACTCGTCGTTTTAGAGATTATCAACGGTTGTGGGAGCAATTTCGAATGGCGAACCACTTCTAACTTGCTGAAGAGCAAGTTATTTGAAGCAGAATCGGGCCAAGTGTTGGACTCCGAACTCGTTGTTAAAGGTTAGTAAGTTGCGGGAGCAGCCATGCAGAATAAGCTGGACTCTGAACTCACCATTTAGCGAGTCGTGACTCAGAGAGATAGAGAAGCAAGAGCAATAATTTTTAATGAAAAGATGTAAAGTTTTATTGAACTATTGGCCCGGTTACAAGCATCGGCCTTATTGAAAATCAGGATCCTACTTCTACAATAAGGTGAAGACCTCTTGGGAGGAGCTGGGAGATTCTGAGTCTTGAAGCTCGGCGGGCCCTTCCGTTTGTTTGTAGGCTCCTCACGGGGGAAGCTCGGCCCCCTCTTTTTGGACGAACTTGGTCAGGTGTCCCCGCTGTATGAGTTCTTCGATCTCCTCCTTGAGAGCCCAACAATCATCCGTGTCGTGGCTGTGGTCTTTGTGAAAGCGGCACCACTTATCCTTGTTCCTCTTCTTGCCGGGTGTATTCATTCTAGGGGGAGCACGAAGTAGCCCTTCCTTGTCCACCTCCATAAGAACTTCTGATATATTAGCAATGAGGGGGGTGAACTTCTCAAAACGAGGAGTCGGGCGACACTGTCCATTGCCGTCCTTCTGGGATTTTTGGGATCCCTCTTCGCCTGTGCTCTTCCATTTGTTCCCGGAAGATGTCTCCTTAAAGCCCGGGAGATTCTCGGCTTCTTCGGCCCGAATGTACTTCTCACTCCTAAGAAGGAGGTCGGCGAAATTATGCGGGGGCTTCTTGGCAAGGGAGGAGCGAAGGTTAGAATTAAGGACATTTGATTGGAAGGCGGCCACCGCAAATGACTGGTTGAGGGAGGCGATGGATCTAACCTCTGCAGTGAACCTCCTCACATAGTCTCTCAACTTCTCGCCCTTCTCCTGGCGGAGCTGGAGTAACGAGATGCTGGTCTTCTCCATGTGTCTGCTACTCACAAAATGGGTGATGAAGAGGGTTTCAAACTGTTCGAAGGAGAATATGGAAGACGAGGCGAGGCGGGAGTACCATTCCCGAGCCGAACCCTTAAGAGTGGCAGGGAAGGTCTTGCACAGCAAGGCATCGGAAGCTTGGCGGATTAGCATGAGGGTCTTAAAGCTTTCGATGTGGTCCACGGGGTTCGACTCCCCCAAGTAAGTTTCAAACTGCGGGGGTTTGAAACCTCTTAGGATAGGAGCCTCCATGATGGTCCGGGAGAAGGGAGGTCTGCTCAGGCGGATGGTCCTTCCTCTTAACTCTTCATCCTTGTCTATTCGACCGATGCGCCTCTCCATCTCGTGGAGATGGCGGTAGAGAGCATTGTCCCTCCAACAGTAGTCAAACGAGCCTCTGGACTCGTCTTCATAGGAAGGAGAGCGGGGACTACGGCGACGGTAACCCTGGGAGTGGCGAGGACTAGGAATATGCTGTTGGTCGTTAGAAGCCGGAGGAGGAGTTATGGACCAATGGTGAGGACTTTGGACACGTGGGGGAGTAGGAACCCTTTGGGTATTATTGTTGTTGGGTCGTAGGTTGAGAGCTTGCAACACCGTTGCTTGGAATTGCTGGAACTCGGCACGAGTGATGGGTGTCGAATCATTCCTCGGATGTTGCTGACCGGCAGGGAAATGGGGTCTTCTCCTGTGATGCTCGGGGGACTCTCTTCGCCCTCTTCGGGTAGGGGACCTTCTGTAGTCTCCGTGATGAGAAGATCGCTCATCCGGACGTTGTTGGCGGGAGGCTCCCTCTCGTGCCCGCTTTTCATCCAGACGGCGGTGAAGATCCTCATCCTTCTGCTGATTGAGGATGGTATTGCGAAGGTCAAAATCTCGGGGATTGTGGGAGGACATAGAATCCGTAGAGGCATTGTGTATTGAGACGCGGTCCTAGTGGAGAGGTTGTTTCTGCGGGTTGGGACGCGAGGCCCCTGCACCGGCATTCTGAGGACCTGGGGGACCCTTAGGGGGTTGCTGATTCTGAAGAGGAGGCTGGTCCTGTTGGAGAGGGTCCTCAGCTTGAGGAGGAAGTTGCCCCTGCTGCTGAGCGGGTTGGATAGGGACTTCCTGTTGCTGATCAACGGGGTTGGGTCCATGGTTGGACCCTCTGGATCTTACTTTCCTAGGAGGCATGGCTGGAGAAGATCTGACCAACGAAAAGAGGGGAGGCTGCTATTCGTTTGATTCCCATAGATGGCGCCAATCTGTTACCGCTAAATCTGGTGTAGGGGCAAACAGATAGTATTTGTGGATTCTTGGAAAACATGAATAGCAAACCTGAAACCTGTTCCGCCGGAGTTTGACCGTTGACTCCCGCCGTTCACCTGCAAAAAGTGCGAGACACCGGGGTTGATCCTGGCGATGCACCCTCCGACGCTCAAATCAGTAATCAGGAATGATTATGAAAGAGCGTAAATTAGCAAATGATTGATTACCTCTTAATGGTGGTGGATGGGGGGTATTTATAGTTGCCTTCGGGGATCAGATTAGGAATGTAATCCCTGTGATCAGATAAGGAATGTAATCCCTGTGATCAGATTAGGAACGTAATCCCTAATTCTCAGTGGAAGGATAGACGTGAATCAGGGCCGTTGATTAGTATTAATCAGAAACCCTAATTCTATCCTGCTGGACCGGGTTCATTTCGGGTTGGGACCCGTACCCAGTTGAGGTGGATCCGTTCGTGGGTTATTGGGTCTTGAAGAAAGGCCCAGTTCCCATTTCAGACCCGTTAGTAGGTGAAATTACCGTTTTACCCCTGAGCTTTAAGATTCGTGTCCAATGTGAACGGTCCCGATTTAATCCTATTTTTAGCCAAATCAGTAACAAAGTGAGGATGATTTATGTTAGGGGTGGGCATCGGTCGGTATCCGACCTAATATGGACCATCCACCACCGATCCAAAGAAGATCGGTTTTTTAATTTTCTCATCCACAACCAATCCGAACCTTAATTGGATCAGTTTCCATCCAAGCCGATTAAACTCGGTTTGGATTGGATTGGATGGTCGGTTTGGCATGCTACTTTTTACCTTCAACATCATTCATAATTTTGTTGAAATTTAAAAAATCAACTTGAATCAAAGTTAAGAAACAACCTGCTATTTGTTATTCAGAAATGAATTTAAAATGAAGATTCATAAAACCACAAGTTGTTAATGAATTTTGCACTAATTGTTTGAGATGGTGACGTTTAAATGAGTGAGATAAAATGCCTTTTCACTTGCATACTTCTATAATCTTAGTTTATTATCATAAAAAAAACATCAATAACCATAGTTAATTGAATTTCAGGTACAATAAAAAAAGATTTAGAACATAATTTCTGCTTGACTTGAATAAATAACTACTAAATGTTACATCAACTTTATGATTCTATCAAGTTGGATCACACTGTAAATCAAGCATTTCTCAACAACATAACACATAGGATTATGGAGAACCAAAATATAGGTAGAACAACTGCTCGGTTTGTATTAAAGAAATTTAAAAAAAGACTGTTTGTATATCAAGGAAAATGAGAAATGACTATTTGTATATTCAAGAAATTAAAGGAGAGCTATATTTTTTATGGACTTATGCATAGAAGTATGGTCGGTTCGGTTTCATCGGTTATTTGAAAGCCACATCCAACAACCGAACCAGTCCAATTGGTTATTAAAGATCAAGAACCGATCCAATCCGAACCCCCAATTGGTTCGGTTAAAAACCGGTCGGTTCGGGTTGGATTGGTTCGGATTGGTCGGTTCGGATAATAGTTGTCCACCCCTAATTTATGTTTTGGGGAAAGACTTTTGGGGAGAAAATATCTTTTGGGATGGTGAATGTGAGCTATTGATTTTTGTTTCAATTGAAGGAGAGCCATTTGATAGTTTTTTTTTAAAATTGCCTTGTGATTTATTATATAGATATAAGTTTTGATTCCTTTTCTTGTGACATGTGACAAATCTATATTAAACTTGTGTTAAAGGTATTTTGCCACGTGGCGAGTCTAATTATCTTATCTCTCTTTACCATAACTTTCCTTATCTCTCTACCCATTCATAAGGTTAGGGGAAAAAATCTCAGTCAACTATTTGTTTTCATTTCTAGCAGTGCTTATATTTTAAAAAAAGAAACTACAGAGCTTTAAATAAGTTATTTTACAATAGGGACATATTTTTCATACTATCTCAAATCCATTTTGTCTCTCTATATTAATCCCTTTCAGCTTCTTGAAGTTATGGTTAACTGATGAAGCTTTTATCATGATGGTACAGTTATTCTAAGTTATTTAGTTTTTTTTTCCTTTTTCTTCTTTAGCTTTTTTATAATTTTTCTACTTATTTAGTATTTTTCTGTAGTATTCTACTTAATTAGTTAAAGATAAAAGCTTTGATTTTAGCTAAAAGATAACGAACCATACAATAGGTGATTGATATCCTTATCATTAATTGTATTTGTAATTATTTCAAATAATTTCTACATTGTAATACAAATTATATTTTGTTATATGATCTTATTATTATTATTATTATTATTATTATTATTATTATTATTATTTTTGATTGTTCATTAATTTCTGAGAGCCTCTAGATTTTTAATTCATCTTTTATTATTATTATTTATTTATATGAAGCCCATTAAATTAACCCAATGTTTATTTTTAAACCACTTTGCATATGATTTTGCATTTATTATTTTTTAAAATGCAAACCCAAATTATACTTCATTTTATCTTATTACTAATTAGTATTTTTGATTTAATGCATAAAAATTCTATTCAATCCTATGATTTTATTTGTTGTCTTACTGGATTATTTTATTATTGAGTGAAGCTCAAACATACTCCATTCTACATATATTTTATTATCTGATTTACTGTATATATATATATATTTTATAAACCCTATAATCCTAAACCCAAATCCGTTAACCCAATATCCCATTTCTGTTTAATTATTTATTTTAAACCCAAATCTATTCTTATTGGATCCTAACCCGCAAACCCATTAACCCAACATCCTAACCCCCTATATATATCAATTAATCTAACCCTAAATTAATTAACTTAATTAATCCCCATCTAATCTCTCTCCCGTCGCCTAGTCATCTTCTTCTTCCTCTGTTTTTTTTCGAAACCTAATCCCCGTCGAGCTACCCATCCTCCTCTCCCCCCCCCATTGTCACCTCGTCGTCGGTTCTTCGTTGCCTCCTCATTGACCTCGTCTTCCCCTATTCTCCTCGCCCTCATCCCCGATGCTCCTTCTCGCAGCATGCACTCTTGCGACCACCGAGCCCCTCTCCTCCACCGCCCGAACCACCGCACTCCATGATCGACCTCGCCCTGCTGCTGACCCCCAGTTACTGCCGCCCTCACCATCATCTGTAACAACCTAGAATTTCAAATAATATTTTTGGCATTAATAAATGAATTAAAGTGAATTTTTGGTAATTTAATAAACTTTTTCTGAAATTCACCTTTTTGCACGTGCAAAGCACGTGCAAATATTTTCTGGGGAAACACAAGTCAAGAATTTTAATTAGAAGACCTAATATTTTTTAGTGATTATTAATTTCAAATTTTATGGATTTCTTAAATCACTATTTGGTATTTTTTCGCAAATATTGTTAAATGAAGGGGTCTTTTTGCAAAAATGCCTTGAAGGCAAAAATTTTCAAAATCGGTTTTCTGAGATGAAGTTGAGGCCGTCCAGATCTGGAGGATTTGAGAGAGAGTCAATCTCAACTAAATTGGTTAATTTAATTACCTAATATAATGAATCTAAATACGTAAAGATATTTTCTTAAAAGAATATTTTGCAAATCTTCTCAAAAACCCTAAAAAAAGTGCATTCCGACCTATATCTACCTAGAGCAGAAGCCGGCCCTTGTTGTGAAACCAAAACAATTTATCATCATATTTCTTGAGTTGGAGAATTTGATCTTGGAGTTTTTGCAAAAGGAGGAGAATAACTTTCTTATTTCGTTTAATTCCTTCAAGTTAATCTTCTTTAAAAGGTGAGTGATACTTTCATTTTATATTGTTGAATATGATGGCTTGGCTAGTAGGATGTATGCTAGAAGAATGTATATATTTGATGTAGTGAACAAATTCGATGAGTGAGTGGTAAATTCTTCTAGTTGATGACTACTCATGTGATGAATTGATTTTATGATTGCGAAAATAAGATGGGTTACTGAATGGATTACATGTTGAGATCTTAAGGATTATAAATTTTGAAATAGATCTATTACGAGACGAACCTATGTAACCGAATAATCAAACAACACATCCATGAATAAATTAGGAATCCATGTGTGAACCTGCAGTTATAGTTAGTTGAAAATTGACATTTCACACATTCTTGCCTTTCTAATGTCATGCTTGATTGATCACATACGAGATCAAGTAGAAATTGTATGAGATTGCATGAGATGTTATCTGAATTTGAAAGACCCAAAATTTTGCTTCATGGAAGCGTATGCTTTATTGTAATGTATTGTGTATAACTAGAATGCTATTGAATTGATAGGTTCATATATATATATACACACATGGATGAATGATGGACTATTAACCACTGTTTTGCTCACTTGATTACTGTTTTGACTGGGTATGAGAGATTTACTTTTGGGTTGTGTTGGATCTGATATGAAGTTGAAGAATTCGAGAATTGTTGAGTTGAATCTTGGAATATAGATTAATGAATACCTATTTCTTAATAGATCTCAGTCTTGATGTGTATTTATGTTTATATTTTTGTTCAGGAAGGGTTTCATGACTGCATATACTGATATTTCGAGAGTTTATGAAAAAATCTTCTTTATAATTTTTATTCAAATACCGTGAATTTGGAATATTCATATTTTGTGAAGTTTATGAAAGAGTTTGATTTAGCACATAAATTGAGTTGGTTTTAGCCAAGATTGGACCCATTATATTGTAGATTTCATCATATGAATCCATGTATTTTTATACATATATACGTATATCAGTTTGTGAGAATTTCGAATTATGGCGACTGCAGACCACATGACAGTCGACCGCAGTGTTATAAACTACAAATGTCGGTCGACTGCCAAGCCCCTGACTATAGTCCTTCCTATATTGACAGTCAACTGCAGTGGTTATACTATATATGTCAGTCGACTGCCATGGTTTGAGGATTTATTTTTCCTTTGGACATTGTTAGTCGACCGTAGTAACTCTATACTATGACTAACGGTCGACCGTCATGCTCTGTTCTGCACTATTAATTTACTTTTTTCGAATCAGTGTTTATTTGAAATTATGGATTATTGATCCTCAGTTTCAAATAAGCTTTTGCTACAGATTACTATATCTTCGGAGAGTTATACTCTCAATTTGTTATAGAATTAAAATTTGTATTTCCACGGTTTTAGAAAACTGAAATATTTACATATTTTAAAAGAATGATGTTTTGCGCTTTCCTGTGATTTCAAAAATGTAAGTCTTAGTTTGTTTGGATGATTTGTCTCAGATTTCCATGACCAGTTACTTGGGGTTTGTAAGTATATGGATAAATTATTTTGAATTGGCTTGATTTAAAGAAGTTCATGTGAACAAGTTTGATAATGAAATTAAGAGTTTCAATGAAAGATTCGTGTCATTACTTCAAGTTGTGAGTCTCTAAGGATTGTGTGGGACCCTAGTATGTCGGCAGTTGAGATTTTGTGGTTTATGGCCAGTTAAGGCCCTAATATTGTTTATGTTGAGATAAGTCCGGTAGGGTACACCAACTCTAGGGAATTTGTGGTTAATTAAATGAACTTAATAAATATAAGCACATGCACTAGTTGGTGATATGATGAAATGAGAGCAAACGTGAGTTATGGACTCCAGGATGATCTGAGGAGTGAGATAATCCCCAGTATTCTGGGACGATGGCTGAAATAGGTCACAGAATGATCCACGTGTGTGGGATTTGTCTCCAGTATTCTAAGGACGAGAGCGACGCTCATGGGATGTTTGTGCAATGAGGGTTCCAGGATGTCATGCTCCGCTTCCTAAAAATACGAAATACGAGCACGTAACATTGGCCCAACGAATGATTTTCATTATCCATAAGCTGTTCAGGAATCTTTACAACATCTCACAATATAATCAGAGTCGGAAGCAAGAGAATCAACCACACACATGCAAAATTGAATTTATAAACCAACATAATTTACTTGAAACAAAATGTTTTAATCTTAAATAAATCAGATCTGAACAAGTGAAAAATCTTGGGTCATATTGCCCAAACACAAAGAATCCAAGTAACAGATACATTGTTCAGAATGAGCAACAGGAAATAAATGAAGATAGCAAAAGCTCTAGCCAACTAGAACTTTAGATCACATACTCTATCAGGCAGCTGATCACCAAAATCTGCAGTTAATAATTGCAGAAGAAGAAAAGAGAAAACAAGTTTCCGTCAATTGCAAGTTACGGGCCACTTATAATGTAGGATACAGGCACATGAAAAACTAACAAATAGCATGAAATAATGCATCAACAGTGATAACTAGCATGAATCAGTAAAACAAAGTCAACTAGCATGGTATACTAATAGTACAAATGAATGTGTCAATTATATTGTCGTATGGTAACTAACAGTGTCCAGTAACAGTAAGCTCAGTATATCAGTATAACAGTATAACAGTATCAGTCCAATAATATCATTTCAACGGTATCTGTCCAACGGTATCAGTCTAATAGTGTCAGTCTTATGTTCTTACAGTCTTGTGTGTATTACTAGCTAGGTAGCATTTCATGCATCCCAATTTTTACTACATGGTTGCTACAACAAACAGTTTCGCTTTTAGATTTTATAGTGGACTATAATGGAGTAGTGTACACAGCTATCAGTAACAGTAGCAGTAGCAGTAAAAGTAATAGTAACAGTAACAGTAACAATAACAGTAACAGTAACAGTAACAGTAACAGTACTAGTTCCCTTCCAAGTACACGTTTCCATATTTTCCACTACTAGATATTCCCTTAAGAAACCCCGGCTTGATCACTTTTATTATGGTTATCAACAGACATAGTAGTGCATGAAATAGTGTCAAACTAACATGATAGAATCAGTATTAGGTTTAGGGAAAAAAATAAACAAACATAGATGATATACGGTCACATAAACGAGCAAAATAGTGTATGTTCATATTCAGGACAGCATGACAGTACAGTACTAAAACAGTGATTCCTGTTACTACAAAAATCTAAATCTGAATCCGTCGAACAATCTGGAAAATAGACTTCCACACAAATCCAGAGATTATATATAAGTCATATAGTATTTCACAAAAACATAACTCAAATCTGATTTGAATCCAGAAAACACGTTCAGCTAGAAATTAGTAAATTGAATTCTCAGTCAAAAAAACAGCATTAAAACTCCTCAAATAAATTCAGGAAAAATCTGGGGTAATTTCCTATATGTCTAGTATCATAGTATAGAGTTTCATAATATTCTAGTAAAAATAGTTCAGTCAACAAAAATCAGAAAATATCAGGAAAAGATAGTTTGGCAAATCTGGAATTCCCAACACTGCTATACGGAAACTGTAATATATCGCAAACCGTGAAACAAAATCCAAACCACCAAAGAGAGATGAAAATAGACAAAATAAGCTAACTTTCATATTCATAAATATTTTCCATACAGTAAAAGGAAATAGGGTGAAAATACGATTCTTTACAGAACAGCGAGCAAAATACAGTAAGTATAGCTTTCATAAACAAGCATGAAACGGCATATAAAAAACTCATCAACAAAATCCACCAAAATTTTGGGTAATCCCTAGATACGTATAGAAATACTGTGCAAAGTCTCATATCAAAATAATATAATTAGGACTAGTATCAAAATAGTTTAATCATCAAAATCATCAAGAACGAACTCTGGAAATAAAATACACCTCTATAGTAAAACAACCATAACTCACTTATACAAAAACGAAATCGATCAAAGTCAGAGGGATTGGAAAGAAGACAGATTTCTCTACAATTCATGTCGAATACAAAAATTAAGAATTTTGACCATAATATGGTCTAAAATACAAATCAAAACTGATCATCGACAATTACAGATTTCTCTCTAACAACAAAACCAACATAAACCACACGAAACTCATTCCAATCACAATTAAACATGGTATAGAGTCTACTAAGTGTCCAAACAATATAAAATAGGGTACATAACATATTCATAATCACCATATCACATGGATCTCATCAAACACATAATTTCACCTAATAATCTCACATACATGAATAGATCAAGAATGGTCAAACCTAGTTATTTTCATATCGATTTTTGTGTCGTGGGGCAACTATGGTCAAATAGTACAATAGAGACAAAACCCATCAAAGATAACACACACACGAGTTGTCTCTAGAACCCAACTACACTATAAGCAGTATTTTTGACTTGTATTATACAAAGGAATTTGAGTACAAGTTACTTGCCTGAAAGACGACGATGGAACGAAGCAAAGAGAATAACAGGAATAGGTTCCCGGGCACGAACACAATTGAACGAATCACGAACACAAGGAATCAACAGATCACGAACATGATCAGACGACTGAGATCAAAAGATCAAGAGATCAGATCGAACGACTCTGATCGAAGATCAAGATCAAGATGTGATTAGTATCCTGATGATGATGATGATGATCGGATCAGATCGACGATCAGATGGCCACCAATCAAAGTGATCAAAGAACTCCATGATGACGATGATCATGATGATCAACGGCCCACAACCAAAGTTCAAAACTCTACATGATCACAGCAATACAACAGAACCCATTGCTGCACTGGCTGCAGCTAGCGACTGTAGGAGGTTGTGAAGGTGGTCAGCACAACAGCAGGGCGAGGTTCGCCGGCGACTGCGACGCGACGGCAGCCAGGGACTGTAGGTGGTGGCACGCTAGGGCAACAGGGCACTGTGCTGACTGGGTCGCAAGGTCAGAGGAGCGTCGGGGTCTATCGTTGTCGCTGCTATCGTCGGAGGGAAAACTCAGCGCAAGGAAGCGCTGCAGGGGTGTAACACCTCGAATTTGTAAAATACCGAAAATGCCTGTTTTTATATATTTCGAGTGGTGAAAATTATTTTTGATGTATTTTAATTAAATATTGATATTAGTATGAATATTTGTGGTAGATTGGTATTATTTATATATTGGAGCCATGAGATGAGATTTTATGTGAAGAAATATTGTTATAATTTATTTTAAAATTTTGGAGGAGTATGCGATAAATTTAGTGTATTTGTACTGATCGTATTATTAAAGTACAGAATTAGGGTCTATTTGAAATATTTTGGAGATTGGGGGCTATATGTGTAAATATACCTTATTAATTATTATATTTATTATTTTTATTTCCAAAAACCCCCACCCCCATCTTTTTCATCCTTCCTTTCCTTCTTCTCCCTTCTATTCGTTCATGCCCAGCCGACCCACTACCCGACCACCTCCCAGCCCAAAATCCCAACCTTTCCATCCATAAAATTTCGATTAAATTAGGGGGCAAGCTCATTGAAGGGTTCTATTCTCCATGGTAGCTTCAATTTGGAGAAAAAGCAATTGGAAGGTATACCCTAGTTTATTTTATTTGGGTAGAATCAAGTGACTTTAATTTCTATCGTATAGGAATATGGTAGTATGGAGATAAGGAGGTGTTGGGTATTGTAGAGACGAGAAATTAGCTAATTACTGGGGAGATTTTGGAAGTTACATATGAATTAGGGTTTGTGGATTTGGAAAGGAAAATTGGTTCCATTGATTGTAGAAAAATTATTGGAGGGTGAAAAATGTTATAAGAGGATTAATGAGAAATTTTGGTAATTTTTATAGGCTTTAAGCTCAATTAAATTGAGTGAAATGGACTATAGGTGAAAAGTGCACGCCGGGTGTTCGGTGAAATGCCCGCGCGATATAGAGGTGATAATTTGATGAATTCGGAGGTGTAGATGAGTCTCCTTATTGGTGTTAACCCTAATTTGAGAAATTAGGAAGAAGGGATTGAAGAAATTAGGAAGTAGGAAATTTTCCTATTAGAAAGCCTCCGATCAATATGTGAGTTCTTGCATCGAGGTTCGAATTTGAAATCTGTCGATGTAGCTCGCCTACATATGTCATTTGTAACGCGTGGGTGAAGACGGATTCAAATTTGGAGGTCCGTGGGTCGAGTTTTGAACTTTAAACTAATCGGTTCTATAATTTTTCAATTAGGTGGAAAAAGTCGAACTTCGACTGGCTACAGGACGGACGTGGGACATCGTTTGCTCGATCCGTTAGGTGAGTATGTTGTAATTAGGTATATTCTATGTTGTGACCAAATTTCGTGGCATTTCGATATATTTGATAGAAGTTATGCTAAAAATTCAATTTTCCGAAAAATACAGATTTTTAAGGCCCGAAAATGGGATTTTGAGATATGTGATGAAATTGACTATTTTAAGTATATAAAATCTATAGTATGGGTTATTGTGACGTGTTGAAATATAAAAACTAAATATATCAAATCGTTTATGCATATTTTTACCCCGTGCATGTTTTGTGCATGTTTTTGGGGTATATAGGCCGATATAGGTAATTTGGTATATGCGGAGCCTTGTGTACGGGCTAGCATGCTATGGATGGATGTTATAAGATGTAATTAGACGAAATTAGTGATTTTGATCATGTTTTGAAAATCCGTGTAATTATAGTGCCTGTTTTGTGCATGTTTTGGGGCATATAAGGGCTTATAGGTGATTTTACTTATATGAAACATGATGTATGAGCTAGTATGTTATAATTAGATATTATAAGATTTAATTAGAGGAAATAAGTGGTTTTGGCCCCTTATGATGGGAAACCCGCATGTGTGGTGTTTATTTGTAATATATATATAGATGATTATGATGTGTGATGCAATAATTGATGAAATTAAATAAGTGGGTGCATGTTTACATTCTAATCATGTTTGAAGACAAGTAATGGGTAGTCATATGATGTTATTATGTGGTGAAGTATATTTTGATATGCTTATGATACGGAATAACACCTTATAATTCTTTTATTAATGATATAACTTGGCGTATGTCAGTATGTGATTTAATAAAGTAGTAAATATCATGGTACCCTTAATGTGGATTGTTATGGCAAAATAAATATCTTGGCGCATTAATATTATGAAATAATATGATATGATGAGTTATGTGTGGAATAACAGGGTGTGTGCATAACCTGGTGTATTGATATGAAGATAAAAGTTCAGCTGGTACGTGTTAATAAAATGTGGTATTAATTCTTGTGATTAAAGTCAAGGATATGGCTATTGTTTAATTAAAAGCTGTGATGCTTTATGTTGAATTAGTAAAATGGAAAGATGAAATGATTAATGCTAATAACAGATGGTTTTGTTGACCAGTACCTACAGCAATCCTGGGGGTTTGGGCTAGACCTCCTAATACCCAAGGACCAGCTTGGGGTAAGTGGACCGAAACTATGTTTGGGGTAAGTGGATTTTATCGCCCAAGCTATCGGCTTGAGGCCCGATTTTCCCTCGATGACAGCTGTCGCGAGGAAGTACCCAGTTTATCTGGGGTAAGTGGTTTTTCCCTCGATGACAGCTGTCGCGAGGAAGTACCCAGTTTATCTGGGGTAAGTGGTTTTTCCCTCCTGGCTTCGGCTGGGAGGAAGTACCAAGTTTATCTGGGGTAAGTGGTTTTTCCCTCGATGACAGCCGTCGTGAGGAAGTACCCAGGTTACCTGGGGTCAGTGGCTTTTTCCCTCTTGGCTTCGGCCGGGAGGAAGTACCCAAGTTCTACTTGGGGTTAGTGGTTCCCTCGCTAGTTCGGCTAGGAGGAAGACGTAGCCTCGGACGAGTAAGACTCTGTGTGAGCATCGGACTGCGTGTTTACTGGGCTGTCGGCTTTCAGTATGTTGGGATACTGTGGCTCACTGGTCGACAAACTAATAAAATAAATAAGTGTTAATAATAAATGTGGTAGTAAAGAAAGTGGATAGTGAAATGTGAATTGTGTATGGGAAAGAAAGTTGTTGTGAATGAAGTAAATGTGAAAGTGAACGTGTTATGAGTTAGTGTATGAAAAGAAATGATAAATACAGCATGTGATTAATTTAAGATGAAAATAATAAAAGAGATGTGTTATCATGAATAATACGAAGTAATTGTATTATGTGTGTGATCATTAAAGTAAATACAGATTGATATGAGTTGTACCTTGGAATAGTGTCAAGGAACTACCCGCCCGCAATTTGTGTGGAAATTGTGGGAACTACCTGCCTTGGCATAATTCGCAGGGTGAGTGGATAAAATAGTGGTAATGATTGATAGAAATGAGAAATAAAGTGAAGTGAAGATGATAAGTGATTGAAATAAATTAATAACCAAGCTATCGGCTTGAGATGTGATGTGATATTACCCAAACTGTGTGTTTGATGTACAGTGATTATTACCCAAGCTATCGACTATGGGATGTGATATGTTGTGGCCCCAGATTGTGTTTGGGGATTAAGTGAAAATGATAATAAGATATATTACTTATAAAAATGAGAATTTCTAAAGTGATGTAATGAGATGGAAATGAACCATAAAGCATGTTTTTGAGGTAATAAGTATATGTATTCGATCAATAATGTGTTAATGATGGGATGAGGTATAAGAGCATTGCAATAAGCAATTAGATGTTATATTTGTGTTATAAGACTCGAACGAATGTGGTATTAAGAGAATATAAGCAATTGTAAGAAATGATACTGGATATGGCATAACAAAGTAAATACCCGTATTATGGGATTGGTTATGAAACCGGTTATTAAGAGAGTATGTGTATTGTGAATTGTATTCATACAATGGTTATTAATGAAAGGAGTAATAACATACAAATGGTTATAATGCTATTATGACGATACTTGTGGAAGAGTAGTTAAATTGATAAGTAATGGATGATATGTGTATTCGTACTATGCGGATGTTGAATAAGTATATATATATATATATACGAGGTTGATGTGAAGTATATTATGAAATGTGGGAAGGTATGGATAATTAAATAGTTTAATGCAGGATTGACAAAGTATTTGATATATCATTGTATTGACGATGTTGTTGTGTTCAGGATTCAGGTTTCATTATCTTAATTTGGTATTCGTAAGTTTAATTTATTTTCTTTATACTATTTTAATTTGTCATTAGATTAATAACTATACTCACACCAGAAATGGCTAACCCCTTAGTGTTTGTGGGGTTAGGGGAGTCTGAGGACTACCCTGGATCCCCCACTGTTGTAGGTTCTCATCAGTGCAGAGGTGAGGCGTGGATTGGTAGGATAAATTTTTATTTTAAGAATTTGTATTATTTAGTTATAGGAATAGTAAAAATTTATGATCTAAATTGTATTATGGGTATATAAGCATGTATATGACGATGATGAGTATAGTGTGAGGTGGTATGGTATGTTTGTGACCCGTACCCATCTCGTCGTGGAGTACGGGCTCTGTGGTAGGTTTTACAAGGATTTGTCTAAAATTTTACCTCGTTTTTCAAAGAAATTTATAGTTTTTAATTGATATTTAATAATCCGTTATGAGTTTGGCCCCCAGAGCATTATATTATATTGCCTGCGTGTATCTGCTCATTTTGGCCTGGGGAGCCCATGAAAATATTATGTGGATTGTGAGCTACGAAATTTTGAGCAGAATTCCGTAAGCTATCTGTGTTTCGGGGCAAAATTTACAGGGGAGACTCTGCCAAAATTTTTCCTGAAATATAACTTTCTTAGTTTATGTTTAAAGTGATATAGAAATTGAAAGAAATGAATTTCGAGGTTTACTTTTCAAAAAAAAATTTGGGGGTGTTACAAGGGGGCTCGTCGGCATCGCGATGCCACGAGCGTGACACAGGAGGCAGGGCGGAGCACAGCGGGGACAACGAGGGATCAGTGCAGCGCCGCAGGTGGATGCAGGCGAGGAGAGGCGGCGTCGACTGCGGGTGGCTATCGACGAGAGGCAGGGGGGCTAGCCTGAGTTACGGTGCCGTGCGACGCAAAAGGGTGGTCGGGTGCGTCGCGAGGTGGGGTCGCGATTGGATGGCAGGGCGCTGCCGCCGGAGGAGAAGGAGAAGGCAGGAGGAAGGAGGTCGGGAGAGATGCCTGGAGAGGAGATGGGTTAGAAGTTGGGATAGGGTTTAGGAGGCGGCTGGGGAATAGGAAGAGATAGGGCATGCATGGGTTTTAATATACAGTGTGGAGAAAAGGGTTAGTGTCACGCCCCGCTTCCCAAAATACGGAATACGAGTGCATGACTAAGCCCAGCGAATGATTTCTCAATCATCCATAAGCTGTAGGATCGACCCAGCATTCACAACAAGTATATAACAAGAGAGATATATAAACCAAGCATGCATGAATAATTTTCTAGCAACAGAAACAACTGAATTATAATAAACCATCCAAGTAGTTTCAAGTCTGAATCAAAGTAAAACTCGGGAACATCAGCCCGTTACAAGTTCTCAATTTTTCAAGAAAAATAATAATTCAAATAAACTAATAATGCAAGAAATTAAAATGTTCTAGTCAGTTCCTTCTCCACTTGGAAACTAGAACCTTTGCTCAGCAATTCCTGCGGGAAGCTCGTCTCCAAAGTCTGTTTAATAAAAGATAAACAGGAAACAAGAGGGGAAACAAGAGAAAATGCCCTTAGTGCAAGTTAGGGCCACAAATAGTAAAAGCAAGTACAAGAAAGGAAAAGACAAGGGATGGAATCCAAAAATATAGCAAGAATTATGAGAAGTAGGTACATTCAAAGACTAACTAGCAAGAGGGATCATCTTAATAACTAGGTTGGATGTCAACTGCTAGTGGTGAATCACATGTCAGGTACACCTATAAGGGTAATTAATATCAAGTGTCAAACTCAAGTCTAGTGTCATATGTTATTTTAAATGTTAGGTCTCAAATGTCTAGTCATCAAGTCCAAGTGTCAAGTTATCTAGCTCAAGTTTCTCAAGTCCAAGTCTAATTCAAGTTATCGAGTCCAAGTCATCAAGTTCAAGTCTAGTGGTGAGTTACTAGCTAGGTAGCACGACATGCATCCATTATACTACATGGTTGCTACAGTCAAACACTTTCGTTTAGATCTAGTAATGGATTTTATAGGGCGGCGTACTCAGGTATCAAGTATCAAGCAAGCCTTGGTTCATGAATCGAAAATTAAATAACAAGTTCACGAAGCAAGTTCGCGAATCCACAAGCAAGTTCAAGAACCACACAATGGGTTCATGAATCAAACGAGTTCATGAGCCGAGTAACCGACACCATGAATCGAACAAGATACAACAAGTTCATGAACCAAGTATTGGGAAACACGGGCCCCCTTCCGAGTACACTTATCTATATTGTCCATTCTATAATCTTTCCCAAAACCCCGGCTTATTTCATTTATTAACTCTTATCAAGCAAGCACACCTAAGTAAATGTCGTAAATTAATTCTAGAAAAATTTAGGGATGTCCTAGATGATGTCCAGCAGCTACACACAAAGTTTGGGGTCAAACGCACGCTGTTTGTACAGCTAAAATAATTCGCAAAGTCAATATATACAGCAGTTTTTACAGAACTGCGCCTACTGACACAGCTGCAGTACAACAGCCATATCTCCTAGACCGTAACTCCAAATTCAATCATTCTGGAGTCTATCGACATCTACACATCCTGATCTACGTTTTGTATTCAGGCCTCGGGCCCAAATTCCAAGGTAAAAAGGGTCGAAACCTCAAAATAAAATCCAGACAGCAACATAGGGAAATAATTCACTAATGTAGATTTCATAGAATTACGTAATTTGGTGTCTAAAATCATTACGTGGCACAAATACATGGTAATGGGAATCAAACAGCGAATAATAGTATTTTTCAAGTCATAATAATCACAAATTTGCCAAAACACTAAATTTATATGCGTCTACAATTTCTAGGGTCCTTAATTCATATGTCTATGTGATTCACAAGTTCAAGGGGATAAAAGAGTCCAATTGAATTATTATTTAATGCGAGGAAGTTTTGTGACTCTTAGATTGATGAGTTTGAAGGTTCAAATTGATATACTATGATATTCAAGGGGAGTCACAAACTAACTACATGTGGTATTTCAAAGAGACTTGTACTAGAACGATAAGATGTACAAGGTTACTTGCCTTAAATCGACGGTTGAAATCTCCGCTTGTTGAAGCAAAAAGAGTAGAAAAATCCCTGGAAATATCCTCGAAATGCACGTGCAAAATTTGATCGAAGAGTGAATTTCTCCCACACCGGATCTGCCCAGAACAGCGTTCAGCAAGCTCGGATCTGGCGCGCCCAGAACAGCGAACAGCAAAGCGCACCAATCGGATCTCTTCTGTGCACCGGATCCAACCCAGAACAGCGAACACGGCTTCGGGATTTGCTGCGGAACGAACACAGAACAGCACAACCCAGCCACTCAGATCGCAGCGATGCAGCGGATCAGATCCGAACAGGGGACAGCGGATCCGGGATCTGGTGTGGCAAAACACGGGACACCGATCACCAGCACGAATCTTGATGAGATCTGGCGGCTGAGAAACGCTCCCGCTCTTTCTCCTCTTCTTCTTCGTTCGATCTCCTTCTTCTCCGACGTTCGACTGAGTGGAGCTCGAGGGAGAGGGGCGACGGCGTGGCTGGTTCTCTGGCGGCGACTGCGGTAGTGTCGGAGCGCGGCGAGGCGGCGGCAACGTCGAGAAGCGACGCGCGGCGAGGTGCTCTGTTCGTGGGTTTCGAACAGGGGGCGAGAGCGGCGTTGGGCGAAGCAGCGGTGAGGTAGAGGCGGTCGAGGGGGGTGCTGGAGGCGAGGGGTGATGGGGATACGGTCGGAGTAATGGTGAGGGAGACGTCGAGTTGGTAATGGCGATGGGTTTCGAAGTTGGGTTCGATGGCGAAGACGATGGTGGTAGGGAGATGGCGGTGGTGGTGGCTGTTGTGGCGCCGAGGGGTTGACGAGGATGGATTGGGGCGAGTGTGATCGGAGGAGGTGGTGGTCGGAGGTGACGGAGATGGGTTGGCGAGAAAAAGTGGAGACGAAGATGATTAGAGAGGTGATTAGCGGCGGTAGGGATTAGGTTAAAACAGTAGAGATTAGGGTTAGGGGTTTAAATACTAGGTTAGCGGGTTGCGGGTTTGAGAGTTTAGGGGATCCGATTCAAAAAGAGCCCAACAGAAGAAATGGTCAAATTGCACAATAATGGGGATTAGAAAGATAAAAGAGAAGAATCGGGCTATTTCTCATGAAGAACGGTGCAAATGGCACACAATCGAATTTGATAAAAAGATCCAAAATTGAGTCGAGACAAAAATAACGATTTTATTCGAACTGAAATAAAATACAGGATCTCAAATAGATGAAAAAGAGTACAATTGAGAGAAATACAGTTTAAAATACGAATACGGGGTAACAGGAGTTACAAATCCTACCCACCTTACACAAAAATTTCGTCCTCGAAATTTGCTTAGGCGGTACATAGGACAGGGTAAAGTAACTTAGGGGCGGGTAACAAAAAGGGATCCCAAAAGAAAAGTCAATTTGGTGGTAACACCAAAATAAGAAGGGAGTGGATAACAACGAGTTCAAATGGAAGGCATGAAAGAGAATAACGGTATCTAAAGGATCCAAATAACACAAGATAATAAATACGATGAAGGAGTAGGCAGAACTGAAACCAAGGAGATGGAAGACTGGAAAGAAACGAATCCAATAATGAATGAGTACATGATGGCAGGATGGAATGTAAGAAGGAAACAACCGGTATCAAAAACGAAGAAGAACACTGAACACCACGAGACTTGCAAGATAACAAGGCAAGGAGGTGAACGAATAGAATGAGTTGGAATCGAAGAAGGGAGCGACAAGGGAAAGATGCACCACGCAATGAGTCAATGGATGAGAACAAAACAAGAGATAGGGGACAGCAAGTGGTGCAACGAATGGAACAAAACACAATACAAGAAAGGAGAAACAACAACATGATCCTGGGTCCTGTGGGTCATGGGCCCACCACGCTTCTGCTGCGCAACTCTGATGGTGACACTCCAAGCTCCAGACATGTCGTTGTAGACCATGTGACACCAAGCGACGATCCGAGCAGGAAGAAAGGAATGAGGCACCAGATCAAAGAGAGTATGGGTTCAGGATAGATATAAACAAGGATGCAAAGAATATAAAATTGAGCTTCAATTCAAATAATCAAAATATATAGTATACATCAAAACTAATGACTTTAACAGGAATACTAATAGTAACAATATCCATGATAATAATATCAACAGTAATAGAAAATAATAATGACAATAAAAACTAATAATAACAATAATAATAACAAAATTAGCAATATTAGTAACAAAATAATAATAATAATATCAATAATAATAACAGAAATAAAAACCGTCATAATCATACAGGTAATAATAATACGATGAAATAAAAATATCAACAATACTAATAATAACGATAATACATACATGACAAAGTAGAATTCAACACATTCATGAAAATAACGCCATAATAATAATAATAGCATTAAAAATAATATCAATAATGATAATAATAATATAACGATAGCAAAATAACAATGATATCAATAAAGCAACAGTAATAATAATAAAAATAATAATAGTAGTAAAGGTGATGAAACGATAATAATAACATCAATTGAAATGACAGTAATATTAATAATACCAATAATACCGAAATTATTCTTTTACCATCAGTTTCATTATATAAGTAACGAGTCTTGAAAAATAAATTAGTAATAGGTAGAAAATCTTGCCTCCTTAACATCAAGTTACATATTTGCCTTCACGACATCAGGTTTCAAATTGCCATCCAAATATTCGGCTGCACATTTTGCCTCGCCGATATCTAGTTGCAATTTGCCTCCATTGACATCGAGTTGCATATTTGCCATCTCGACATTAGGTTGCACCGAAGTGATGAAATGTATATAAAATTGAGCATGATCAGGCTCAAAACAATTTAATAATAATGATAGTAGTAACGAAAGAAAATAATAGTACTAATAACAATAATAATATAAAAAGGTCCATATTAGTAACAATAAGAATAACAATGATCATGACAATAATAATAATAGTAATAGCAAAAGAATGATAACAATAATAATAATATTAACAATAATAATGAAATAAGGAAAACAACAATAAGAATATCAATAGTAGTAACAATAATAATAATATTAGTAATGATAGTGAAAATAATAGCAATGATACTAATGGTAGTAAAAATAGCATTATACAACGAAATAAGAATTTGCCTTATCTAATAATAATTCAGTAGAAATATATAGTCGATTGAAAATGAAAAGTGAGTTAAAATACATCATTGTTCGAAATAATAAAATCTTTGTTGAGAAACATTTTTATAGAAGATCGAAAATAAATATAATAATTAATCATCGAAGTATAGAAAGTATTCGGAAAAATAATTATACAGAGAAAAATTAAGTAGAAGAAAATGAAGCTACATCCTATAAGGAGTTAAAGAGAATGATGACTAGAAGGGACAAAGGAAAATTAAGGAATTGAATATGAAGGAAGAAGGACGAGGGCAAAATTGGAATTGAAGAGGATATAGTAGGGAAGAAATAACCAACATGATACTCAATATGAATCAACATATGAAGATGATTGCAAGGCAGGGAAAGCAATGAGCGACACACGAGTTGAAATAAAAATGAATTAACGGAGCAAACAGAAAATAAGAGATCGCTTGCACCGGAATCAAAAGAATATGAGTACGGAAGAATAATTTGTACCCAATAAGAAATCAACAAATCAGGACGAATGCAAGAGATGGAAGGAAGCAAGGAGTCAAAGAATTGGATATGAAGAAATCAAAATGGATGGGATAAGACTTGTATCCAGATCGAGTTGACTATTAAATTATTCATGTGGTTGCATGGCCTGTTTAATGTTGAGTTAATCCTGATTGAGTCAAGCCTGTCTAATGTATTAGTCGGACCAACACATTAGCCAAACCTGAGCTCTGATACCACTAAAAACCTTGTCACGCCCCGCTTCCCAAAATACGGAATACGAGTGCATGACTAAGCCCAGCGAATGATTTCTCAATCATCCATAAGCTGTAGGATCGACCCAGCATTCACAACAAGTATATAACAAGAGAGATATATAAACCAAGCATGCATGAATAATTTTCTAGCAACAGAAACAACTGAATTATAATAAACCATCCAAGTAGTTTCAAGTCTGAATCAAAGTAAAACTCGGGAACATCAGCCCGTTACAAGTTCTCAATTTTTCAAGAAAAATAATAATTCAAATAAACTAATAATGCAAGAAATTAAAATGTTCTAGTCAGTTCCTTCTCCACTTGGAAACTAGAACCTTTGCTCAGCAATTCCTGCGGGAAGCTCGTCTCCAAAGTCTGTTTAATAAAAGATAAACAGGAAACAAGAGGGGAAACAAGAGAAAATGCCCTTAGTGCAAGTTAGGGCCACAAATAGTAAAAGCAAGTACAAGAAAGGAAAAGACAAGGGATGGAATCCAAAAATATAGCAAGAATTATGAGAAGTAGGTACATTCAAAGACTAACTAGCAAGAGGGATCATCTTAATAACTAGGTTGGATGTCAACTGCTAGTGGTGAATCACATGTCAGGTACACCTATAAGGGTAATTAATATCAAGTGTCAAACTCAAGTCTAGTGTCATATGTTATTTTAAATGTTAGGTCTCAAATGTCTAGTCATCAAGTCCAAGTGTCAAGTTATCTAGCTCAAGTTTCTCAAGTCCAAGTCTAATTCAAGTTATCGAGTCCAAGTCATCAAGTTCAAGTCTAGTGGTGAGTTACTAGCTAGGTAGCACGACATGCATCCATTATACTACATGGTTGCTACAGTCAAACACTTTCGTTTAGATCTAGTAATAGATTTTATAGGGCGGCGTACTCAGGTATCAAGTATCAAGCAAGCCTTGGTTCATGAATCGAAAATTAAATAACAAGTTCACGAAGCAAGTTCGCGAATCCACAAGCAAGTTCAAGAACCACACAATGGGTTCATGAATCAAACGAGTTCATGAGCCGAGTAACCGACACCATGAATCGAACAAGATACAACAAGTTCATGAACCAAGTATTGGGAAACACGGGCCCCCTTCCGAGTACACTTATCTATATTGTCCATTCTATAATCTTTCCCAAAACCCCGGCTTATTTCATTTATTAACTCTTATCAAGCAAGCACACCTAAGTAAATGTCGTAAATTAATTCTAGAAAAATTTAGGGATGTCCTAGATGATGTCCAGCAGCTACACACAAAGTTTGGGGTCAAACGCACGCTGTTTGTACAGCTAAAATAATTCGCAAAGTCAATATATACAGCAGTTTTTACAGAACTGCGCCTACTGACACAGCTGCAGTACAACAGCCATATCTCCTAGACCGTAACTCCAAATTCAATCATTCTGGAGTCTATCGACATCTACACATCCTGATCTACGTTTTGTATTCAGGCCTCGGGCCCAAATTCCAAGGTAAAAAGGGTCGAAACCTCAAAATAAAATCCAGACAGCAACATAGGGAAATAATTCACTAATGTAGATTTCATAGAATTACGTAATTTGGTGTCTAAAATCATTACGTGGCACAAATACATGGTAATGGGAATCAAACAGCGAATAATAGTATTTTTCAAGTCATAATAATCACAAATTTGCCAAAACACTAAATTTATATGCGTCTACAATTTCTAGGGTCCTTAATTCATATGTCTATGTGATTCACAAGTTCAAGGGGATAAAAGAGTCCAATTGAATTATTATTTAATGCGAGGAAGTTTTGTGACTCTTAGATTGATGAGTTTGAAGGTTCAAATTGATATACTATGATATTCAAGGGGAGTCACAAACTAACTACATGTGGTATTTCAAAGAGACTTGTACTAGAACGATAAGATGTACAAGGTTACTTGCCTTAAATCGACGGTTGAAATCTCCGCTTGTTGAAGCAAAAAGAGTAGAAAAATCCCGGAAATATCCTCGAAATGCACGTGCAAAATTTGATCGAAGAGTGAATTTCTCCCACACCGGATCTGCCCAGAACAGCGTTCAGCAAGCTCGGATCTGGCGCGCCCAGAACAGCGAACAGCAAAGCGCACCAATCGGATCTCTTCTGTGCACCGGATCCAACCCAGAACAGCGAACACGGCTTCGGGATTTGCTGCGGAACGAACACAGAACAGCACAACCCAGCCACTCAGATCGCAGCGATGCAGCGGATCAGATCCGAACAGGGGACAGCGGATCCGGGATCTGGTGTGGCGAAACACGGGACACCGATCACCAGCACGAATCTTGATGAGATCTGGCGGCTGAGAAACGCTCCCGCTTTTTCTCCTCTTCTTCTTCGTTCGATCTCCTTCTTCTCCGACGTTCGACTGAGTGGAGCTCGAGGGAGAGGGGCGACGGCGTGGCTGGTTCTCTGGCGGCGACTGCGGTAGTGTCGGAGCGCGGCGAGGCGGCGGCAACGTCGAGAAGCGACGCGCGGCGAGGTGCTCTGTTCGTGGGTTTCGAACAGGGGGCGAGAGCGGCGTTGGGCGAAGCAGCGGTGAGGTAGAGGCGGTCGAGGGGGGTGCTGGAGGCGAGGGGTGATGGGGATACGGTCGGAGTAATGGTGAGGGAGACGTCGAGTTGGTAATGGCGATGGGTTTCGAAGTTGGGTTCGATGGCGAAGACGATGGTGGTAGGGAGATGGCGGTGGTGGTGGCTGTTGTGGTGCCGAGGGGTTGACGAGGATGGATTGGGGCGAGTGTGATCGGAGGAGGTGGTGGTCGGAGGTGACGGAGATGGGTTGGCGAGAAAAAGTGGAGACGAAGATGATTAGAGAGGTGATTAGCGGCGGTAGGGATTAGGTTAAAACAGTAGAGATTAGGGTTAGGGGTTTAAATACTAGGTTAGCGGGTTGCGGGTTTGAGAGTTTAGGGGATCCGATTCAAAAAGAGCCCAACAGAAGAAATGGTCAAATTGCACAATAATGGGGATTAGAAAGATAAAAGAGAAGAATCGGGCTATTTCTCATGAAGAACGGTGCAAATGGCACACAATCGAATTTGATAAAAAGATCCAAAATTGAGTCGAGACAAAAATAACGATTTTATTCGAACTGAAATAAAATACAGGATCTCAAATAGATGAAAAAGAGTACAATTGAGAGAAATACAGTTTAAAATACGAATACGGGGTAACAGGAGTTACAAATCCTACCCACCTTACACAAAAATTTCGTCCTCGAAATTTGCTTAGGCGGTACATAGGACAGGGTAAAGTAACTTAGGGGCGGGTAACAAAAAGGGATCCCAAAAGAAAAGTCAATTTGGTGGTAACACCAAAATAAGAAGGGAGTGGATAACAACGAGTTCAAATGGAAGGCATGAAAGAGAATAACGGTATCTAAAGGATCCAAATAACACAAGATAATAAATACGATGAAGGAGTAGGCAGAACTGAAACCAAGGAGATGGAAGACTGGAAAGAAACGAATCCAATAATGAATGAGTACATGATGGCAGGATGGAATGTAAGAAGGAAACAACCGGTATCAAAAACGAAGAAGAACACTGAACACCACGAGACTTGCAAGATAACAAGGCAAGGAGGTGAACGAATAGAATGAGTTGGAATCGAAGAAGGGAGCGACAAGGGAAAGATGCACCACGCAATGAGTCAATGGATGAGAACAAAACAAGAGATAGGGGACAGCAAGTGGTGCAACGAATGGAACAAAACACAATACAAGAAAGGAGAAACAACAACATGATCCTGGGTCCTGTGGGTCATGGGCCCACCACGCTTCTGCTGCGCAACTCTGATGGTGACACTCCAAGCTCCAGACATGTCGTTGTAGACCATGTGACACCAAGCGACGATCCGAGCAGGAAGAAAGGAATGAGGCACCAGATCAAAGAGAGTATGGGTTCAGGATAGATATAAACAAGGATGCAAAGAATATAAAATTGAGCTTCAATTCAAATAATCAAAATATATAGTATACATCAAAACTAATGACTTTAACAGGAATACTAATAGTAACAATATCCATGATAATAATATCAACAGTGATAGAAAATAATAATGACAATAAAAACTAATAATAACAATAATAATAACAAAATTAGCAATATTAGTAACAAAATAATAATAATAATATCAATAATAATAACAGAAATAAAAACCGTCATAATCATACAGGTAATAATAATACGATGAAATAAAAATATCAACAATACTAATAATAACGATAATACATACATGACAAAGTAGAATTCAACACATTCATGAAAATAACGCCATAATAATAATAATAGCATTAAAAATAATATCAATAATGATAATAATAATATAACGATAGCAAAATAACAATGATATCAATAAAGCAACAGTAATAATAATAAAAATAATAATAGTAGTAAAGGTGATGAAACGATAATAATAACATCAATTGAAATGACAGTAATATTAATAATACCAATAATACCGAAATTATTCTTTTACCATCAGTTTCATTATATAAGTAACGAGTCTTGAAAAATAAATTAGTAATAGGTAGAAAATCTTGCCTCCTTAACATCAAGTTACATATTTGCCTTCACGACATCAGGTTTCAAATTGCCATCCAAATATTCGGCTGCACATTTTGCCTCGCCGATATCTAGTTGCAATTTGCCTCCATTGACATCGAGTTGCATATTTGCCATCTCGACATTAGGTTGCACCGAAGTGATGAAATGTATATAAAATTGAGCATGATCAGGCTCAAAACAATTTAATAATAATGATAGTAGTAACGAAAGAAAATAATAGTACTAATAACAATAATAATATAAAAAGGTCCATATTAGTAACAATAAGAATAACAATGATCATGACAATAATAATAATAGTAATAGCAAAAGAATGATAACAATAATAATAATATTAACAATAATAATGAAATAAGGAAAACAACAATAAGAATATCAATAGTAGTAACAATAATAATAATATTAGTAATGATAGTGAAAATAATAGCAATGATACTAATGGTAGTAAAAATAGCATTATACAACGAAATAAGAATTTGCCTTATCTAATAATAATTCAGTAGAAATATATAGTCGATTGAAAATGAAAAGTGAGTTAAAATACATCATTGTTCGAAATAATAAAATCTTTGTTGAGAAACATTTTTATAGAAGATCGAAAATAAATATAATAATTAATCATCGAAGTATAGAAAGTATTCGGAAAAATAATTATACAGAGAAAAATTAAGTAGAAGAAAATGAAGCTACATCCTATAAGGAGTTAAAGAGAATGATGACTAGAAGGGACAAAGGAAAATTAAGGAATTGAATATGAAGGAAGAAGGACGAGGGCAAAATTGGAATTGAAGAGGATATAGTAGGGAAGAAATAACCAACATGATACTCAATATGAATCAACATATGAAGATGATTGCAAGGCAGGGAAAGCAATGAGCGACACACGAGTTGAAATAAAAATGAATTAACGGAGCAAACAGAAAATAAGAGATCGCTTGCACCGGAATCAAAAGAATATGAGTACGGAAGAATAATTTGTACCCAATAAGAAATCAACAAATCAGGACGAATGCAAGAGATGGAAGGAAGCAAGGAGTCAAAGAATTGGATATGAAGAAATCAAAATGGATGGGATAAGACTTGTATCCAGATCGAGTTGACTATTAAATTATTCATGTGGTTGCATGGCCTGTTTAATGTTGAGTTAATCCTGATTGAGTCAAGCCTGTCTAATGTATTAGTCGGACCAACACATTAGCCAAACCTGAGCTCTGATACCACTAAAAACCTTGTCACGCCCCGCTTCCCAAAATACGGAATACGAGTGCATGACTAAGCCCAGCGAATGATTTCTCAATCATCCATAAGCTGTAGGATCGACCCAGCATTCACAACAAGTATATAACAAGAGAGATATATAAACCAAGCATGCATGAATAATTTTCTAGCAACAGAAACAACTGAATTATAATAAACCATCCAAGTAGTTTCAAGTCTGAATCAAAGTAAAACTCGGGAACATCAGCCCGTTACAAGTTCTCAATTTTTCAAGAAAAATAATAATTCAAATAAACTAATAATGCAAGAAATTAAAATGTTCTAGTCAGTTCCTTCTCCACTTGGAAACTAGAACCTTTGCTCAGCAATTCCTGCGGGAAGCTCGTCTCCAAAGTCTGTTTAATAAAAGATAAACAGGAAACAAGAGGGGAAACAAGAGAAAATGCCCTTAGTGCAAGTTAGGGCCACAAATAGTAAAAGCAAGTACAAGAAAGGAAAAGACAAGGGATGGAATCCAAAAATATAGCAAGAATTATGAGAAGTAGGTACATTCAAAGACTAACTAGCAAGAGGGATCATCTTAATAACTAGGTTGGATGTCAACTGCTAGTGGTGAATCACATGTCAGGTACACCTATAAGGGTAATTAATATCAAGTGTCAAACTCAAGTCTAGTGTCATATGTTATTTTAAATGTTAGGTCTCAAATGTCTAGTCATCAAGTCCAAGTGTCAAGTTATCTAGCTCAAGTTTCTCAAGTCCAAGTCTAATTCAAGTTATCGAGTCCAAGTCATCAAGTTCAAGTCTAGTGGTGAGTTACTAGCTAGGTAGCACGACATGCATCCATTATACTACATGGTTGCTACAGTCAAACACTTTCGTTTAGATCTAGTAATGGATTTTATAGGGCGGCGTACTCAGGTATCAAGTATCAAGCAAGCCTTGGTTCATGAATCGAAAATTAAATAACAAGTTCACGAAGCAAGTTCGCGAATCCACAAGCAAGTTCAAGAACCACACAATGGGTTCATGAATCAAACGAGTTCATGAGCCGAGTAACCGACACCATGAATCGAACAAGATACAACAAGTTCATGAACCAAGTATTGGGAAACACGGGCCCCCTTCCGAGTACACTTATCTATATTGTCCATTCTATAATCTTTCCCAAAACCCCGGCTTATTTCATTTATTAACTCTTATCAAGCAAGCACACCTAAGTAAATGTCGTAAATTAATTATAGAAAAATTTAGGGATGTCCTAGATGATGTCCAGCAGCTACACACAAAGTTTGGGGTCAAACGCACGCTGTTTGTACAGCTAAAATAATTCGCAAAGTCAATATATACAGCAGTTTTTACAGAACTGCGCCTACTGACACAGCTGCAGTACAACAGCCATATCTCCTAGACCGTAACTCCAAATTCAATCATTCTGGAGTCTATCGACATCTACACATCCTGATCTACGTTTTGTATTCAGGCCTCGGGCCCAAATTCCAAGGTAAAAAGGGTCGAAACCTCAAAATAAAATCCAGACAGCAACATAGGGAAATAATTCACTAATGTAGATTTCATAGAATTACGTAATTTGGTGTCTAAAATCATTACGTGGCACAAATACATGGTAATGGGAATCAAACAGCGAATAATAGTATTTTTCAAGTCATAATAATCACAAATTTGCCAAAACACTAAATTTATATGCGTCTACAATTTCTAGGGTCCTTAATTCATATGTCTATGTGATTCACAAGTTCAAGGGGATAAAAGAGTCCAATTGAATTATTATTTAATGCGAGGAAGTTTTGTGACTCTTAGATTGATGAGTTTGAAGGTTCAAATTGATATACTATGATATTCAAGGGGAGTCACAAACTAACTACATGTGGTATTTCAAAGAGACTTGTACTAGAACGATAAGATGTACAAGGTTACTTGCCTTAAATCGACGGTTGAAATCTCCGCTTGTTGAAGCAAAAAGAGTAGAAAAATCCCCGGAAATATCCTCGAAATGCACGTGCAAAATTTGATCGAAGAGTGAATTTCTCCCACACCGGATCTGCCCAGAACAGCGTTCAGCAAGCTCGGATCTGGCGCGCCCAGAACAGCGAACAGCAAAGCGCACCAATCGGATCTCTTCTGTGCACCGGATCCAACCCAGAACAGCGAACACGGCTTCGGGATTTGCTGCGGAACGAACACAGAACAGCACAACCCAGCCACTCAGATCGCAGCGATGCAGCGGATCAGATCCGAACAGGGGACAGCGGATCCGGGATCTGGTGTGGCGAAACACGGGACACCGATCACCAGCACGAATCTTGATGAGATCTGGCGGCTGAGAAACGCTCCCGCTCTTTCTCCTCTTCTTCTTCGTTCGATCTCCTTCTTCTCCGACGTTCGACTGAGTGGAGCTCGAGGGAGAGGGGCGACGGCGTGGCTGGTTCTCTGGCGGCGACTGCGGTAGTGTCGGAGCGCGGCGAGGCGGTGGCAACGTCGAGAAGCGACGCGCGGCGAGGTGCTCTGTTCGTGGGTTTCGAACAGGGGGCGAGAGCGGCGTTGGGCGAAGCAGCGGTGAGGTAGAGGCGGTCGAGGGGGGTGCTGGAGGCGAGGGGTGATGGGGATACGGTCGGAGTAATGGTGAGGGAGACGTCGAGTTGGTAATGGCGATGGGTTTCGAAGTTGGGTTCGATGGCGAAGACGATGGTGGTAGGGAGATGGCGGTGGTGGTGGCTGTTGTGGCGCCGAGGGGTTGACGAGGATGGATTGGGGCGAGTGTGATCGGAGGAGGTGGTGGTCGGAGGTGACGGAGATGGGTTGGCGAGAAAAAGTGGAGACGAAGATGATTAGAGAGGTGATTAGCGGCGGTAGGGATTAGGTTAAAACAGTAGAGATTAGGGTTAGGGGTTTAAATACTAGGTTAGCGGGTTGCGGGTTTGAGAGTTTAGGGGATCCGATTCAAAAAGAGCCCAACAGAAGAAATGGTCAAATTGCACAATAATGGGGATTAGAAAGATAAAAGAGAAGAATCGGGCTATTTCTCATGAAGAACGGTGCAAATGGCACACAATCGAATTTGATAAAAAGATCCAAAATTGAGTCGAGACAAAAATAACGATTTTATTCGAACTGAAATAAAATACAGGATCTCAAATAGATGAAAAAGAGTACAATTGAGAGAAATACAGTTTAAAATACGAATACGGGGTAACAGGAGTTACAGTTAGGGTAACAGGGTAGGGAATTAACGGGTTGCGGGTTGGTAATAGGCTGGGGTGTGATAACGGGTAGGGATTTTAAAATGGGTATGGGTTATTGGATATGGGCTAAAGGGGTTTTAAGGTATTATGACTAATGGGTTAATGGATAAAATCCAACAGGGATAAGATAACAAAATAAAATAAGGTTTATAACAAAATATAATTTGCATTAAAATATAGAATTCATTTGAAATAAGTACAAATATGAGTAGTAAATAGAGATAGGTTTTTAAATTAACAAACAAGGATAATAAAAAGAAAAATAATAATAACAATAATAACAACAATCATAATAATAATAAAAATAGAATAACAGTAATAATTATAATAATAAGATTTGTAATACAATAAGAATTATTGGAAACTAGTTATAAATAAAATTATTGTTAATAATAAACTTTAATATGAGATCCAAGAATACATTTTATCAAAAAAAAATTTGAAAGCGGAAAAATGATTTACAAAAATTTTAAATATAGAAAATACACGGACAAAGAAAATACAGCCAAAATACAAGAAATGAGAAACAAGGGTTACACAGGATGACCTGCAGAGTGAGGTAATCCCCCAGTAATCTGGGATGATGGATGAAATAGACCACAGAATGATCCACGTGAGTGTGATTGGCCTCCAGTATTCCAAGGGCGAGAACCGATACTTGCAAAATGTCTAAATCTTGTAGTAGTCAGTGTAGTAGGATAGTTGCATAACGTGGGATCTAACCCTATAAAGAGGAGAATGATAAGTGCTTGCACTGGATCTATGTAGAGTGGGGAGCATAGATTCACAAGTGTGCATTAGTTTTCATCATATGCATTTGTGATTTCCTTGACTTTATTTATGCTTGTTTTTTTCTGTTTTCTACACTTGACACTTGGCCTAGTTCACTTGATGATTTACGTTTCTTTTATTGTTATTTCATATTTCATTCATTATTATCATGTTAATATGTTGACTATGATTTTGTTCTTTATGTTTTGTTTAAGTTGTATTTCTTTTTGAATATCACTCACACCGTTATGGCTGACCCCTGTAGTTTGAGGGTTAGAGTTATCTCTAGCCGCATGTTTTACAAGTACATACTTTTAGCTTGGAGTTGGGAGCATGTGGTAGAATATTTTATGTTATCATATATGTTGTAAAAGGATGTGTGATATGGCTAAAAATGGGGCTAAATCGGAACCATTCAAAGTGGGCACGAATCTAAAGTCACAGGGGCAAGATGGTAATTTCACCTTCAGACGGGTCCGAATTGGGAACTGGGTTCTACCTCTTGGACCCACTAACCCATGAACGGATCTGTTCAGTTGAAAATGGGTCTCCACCCGTTAGGGACCAGTTCAACAGGATAGGAGGAAATCTTGGCTCGTCCTTATCTTGAGGAGGTGGTTGTAACCACCCCTATCTAGCCACACCGGGAAGTAGGGATTCACTCTTATCCTGAAAGAGATCCCCACGGCGACTATAAATACCCCCTACCTTCTACTATCACAGGTGATCACTCTTTGTGCACTTGAGCTCTTTCCTATTACTTTTTCTGGTAATGACAAGAGCGTCGAAGGGTTCGTCGTCGGGATCCATCCCTGTGTTTCGAATGTTTGTGCAGGTCCGCGGGAGCACCAAGGAGTCAACTTGTTAACAAGGAAAGAGTAGGATTCTGCCTGTTCGAGTTCCTACGAACCTACAAATTCTATCTATTGCCCCTACACCAGATCCAGCGGTAACAGATTGACGCCGTCTGTGGGAAACTCTCGACAAGCAACTCCACCTTCCTCCTTCAGCCAAAGCTACTCCAAACCATGCCTCCTAAGAGGAAGCCCGCAAACTCCAACCGAAGAACAACCTCTTCTCATCGGAGGAGGATCTCCCTCCCCCCGTCCAGCAGACCCTGCAGCTTGAGCAGCAGGCTCCCCAGTCCATTCTGCAGCCTATAGGGCCCCAGGTTTACGTGGGGGAGCCCTCTAGGCGAAGCCGCCACAAGCAACCTGTACATCAGGTTTGGGTGTCCCTCCACAACGCCTCCAAAGATTCTATGGCCTCCCATAGTCCTTCCATGCCAAAGGATCTGCGGGACGTGCTCAATAATTGGCAGACCGAGCCAAAGCCCGATCTTCGGACCCATCTAGAGGAGAGGCGGACCCTCGACTGGAGCACCCGAGGGATCGGTCACCACGCCGGTCAGACCGCAGGGGGTCCAAATCTCCCCGAAGGCGGAGAGATTTACCCCCGCTTCGCCCAAGATGAAGTCGTTCCCCAGCTGGCCGTCCTGCAGCTCGAGCCCATCGTGAGAAGAAGGCCCCCGTCACGAGGGCAAAATTTCAGTAATTCCAGGAGGCGGTCTTTCGGGCACTCCACGCCGCCCCCAACAACGGCCCTCGGGTTTCCAGCCCTCGGCCAGCTCCTTGCCAGCATCGCCGCACCCAAAGTCCCATGCTTCCCTTCTCCAGATCACCACCGCCGCTCCCAAAGTCCGTGCCCTACTCCGAGTCTCCCACGTCGTTCTATCAGTCCACCACCTACTCAGAGCCATCGTCGTCGTAGCCCCAGCCCTCCTCGACATGAGGATGAGTCTCGGGGCTCAGCCAGGCAAGACCAAAGGGAAGACTTGGTCTACCATCGTCTCCATGAGCTGGAGAGGTGCCTCGGCCATCTCGACCGAGACGAAGAATGTCGGGCAAGGGACTTCTGTCCAAGCAGGCCCCTATTCTCCCGCACCATTATGGAAGCCCCAGTCCCCGATAACTTCAAGCCTCCACACTTCGAGACCTACACCGGGGAGGCAGATCCTACAAATCACATTGAGAGTTTCAAAACTCTAATGAAGATCCATCATGCATCGACGCCCTCCTCTGCAAGACCTTCCTGGCCACACTCAAGGGGTCAGTTCGGGAGTGGTATTCTCGACTTGCACCGGCGTCCATCTTCTCTTTCAACCAGTTCGAGGGTCTCTTCCTAATGCATTTCGTGAGTAGTCGCCGCACAGAGAAGACGAGCACCTCCTTACTGTTCCTCAGTCAAAAGAAGGGCGAACGATTGAGGGACTACGCTAAGCGTTTCACTGCCGAGGCCAGATCCATCACCTCCTTGGAGCCCTCGGTGGCCATGGTCGCCTTCCAGTCCAACTTCCTCAATGCAGATCTCAGGGCGTTCCTCGCTAAGAAGCCCCCTCGGGACTTCTCAGAGCTCCTACTCCAAAGCGAGAAGTACATCTGAGCAGAAGAAGCTCTCCACCTCCCCACCTTTGAGGCGTCGACTTTTGGGAATAAGCGGAAGGGCACATAAGAAGAAGGAGTTAAGAAGCTCCAAAAGGATAATAAAGGTCAGAGGCGTCCTCTCCCTCACTTTGAGAAATTCACTCTGCTTAACACGAGTGTATCCTCCATCCTGATGGAGATCGGGAACGAAGGTCTCCTACCGCCACCTCCGAAGATGAACACCCCCAGGAAGAAGAGAAACTGGGATAAGTGGTGTCATTTCTACCGAGACCACGGGCACGACACTGATGATTGTCGCGCCCTGAAGGATGAGATCGAGGCCCTCATCCAGAGAGGGCAGCTCACTCGGTTTGTGAGGAGGGACCGAGCCGATCGGCCTCCACTACCCAGGGGGGCTAACAAGCGAATGGAGCAGCGCACGGAGACTCTAATGGCCGAAGTAGAGGGCATCTTGCACCTGATACACGGAGGCCCAATGGCAGGAGATTCTAACTCCCCCCGAAAAGACTTCGTTAGGGAGATCAACTCCGTGCAGAGCCATCCTCCCCCGAAAGGCCTGGGAGTCCCTATAACGTTCTTCGATATGGACTTAGAAGGCGTCTGCACGCCTCACTGCGAAGCTCTCGTCATCAATCTCCGAATGGCGAACTTCGATGTTCGTCAGGTCTTGGTGGACAATGGCAGCTCCGTCAACATCCTTTTCTTGGAGGCCTTCAAGGGCCTCTAGCTGTCGAGGGACCGGCTCAAGCCCGCAGGCTATACTCTTCACGGGTTCACTGGGGTCCTGGTTACGATTGAGGGAGTTATAACCCTCGACGTAACGACTGGAAAGGCCCCGGTAACTCGCACGGAGCCGATGGACTACATGGTGGTGGACGTCAAGGTCGCCTATAATGTTATCTTGAGTCGACCAGGTTTGGCCGCGCTCCAAGCTATTCCATCAGCCTACCACATGAAGATGAAGTTCCCCATGCCCTCAGAAGTAGGAGAAGTGAGGGGAAGCCAAGAAGCAGCTCTGAAGTGCTATATGATCTTAATGGGGGGTCCGGTCCTCTCCTTGGAAGCCCTCGAACTTCCCCAGGAGGGTAGATAGACTATCTCCAAGCCAGTGAACGAATTGGAGGAAGTGGCCTTCTCCGAAGAAGACGCCACTAAGACGTTCCGCATCAGCAAGGCTATCTCCCCCTCCATTAGGGTGTGTTTGGTTGGAAGGAAATGGAGGGGAGGGAAGGGGATGGGAGGGACTTTTAAAAATAATTCTTGTTTGGTTCATTTTTTGGGAGGGGATAGGAGGGAAATGGAGGGGTGCAGAATCCCTCCTAAGCCACTTTTGGCTCCCCACCAATATTCGGGGGATTTGGAGGGGAGAGAAAGTAGGTGTAATTTTTTTAAGTGAGCTGACAAAATTGTTCTTATTAGATCTAATAAAAAAAACAGATCTCTAAATAAAAATCAGATCTTGCAATATTAGCAAACTCTTATTGATGATTATGGTTAGTCTTTTTGAATTATTGAATCCCGTACGGACCAACAGTATATTCCATGACTAAACGACGGTAAGCACGGCCCACATAGCCGAGACCCCAAAGCCAACGAAGAGAGGTTTGATGTAGTAAAAGGTCGACACAAGTGTAAGTGCCAGGCAGATTTTGAGGGAGTGAACTATTCGACGAGGATCATCTTCTCCTATCTTTCTCGCTTTCTTTAACATTCGCATCGCCTTGTCCTTGAATTTGTCTAAGAATGAACTCACACTAGCCGCCGTTTGCACAGTGCTTCCTAATTGCTCAACGTCCATTGTTAGACTAAATATTGCTTTATGGAATGAGAAGAAGTTGATGAGAGGGAGGGCGGGGAATGGGAGATATTTATAGAGAAATGAGAGTGTTATGATTTTTCCCAAATGAATTCTATATGAATTTGTGAAAACTTAGTGATAATACACGCATATATGTTTGTTCTGACTTTGATGTGATTGCTACTACTTAAGATATCCAACAAGATGTAGCTGTAGGGTTACTTTTAGTGTAGAATCAAGATCATTAATAACGATTTAGAGTGGCTTTATCAAATAGGAGCATATAAAATGTAAAAAGGTATAAAAGTAATTTTATTATAAAATTCCTTCCCTCCCCTTGTGAACCAAACAAGAAGATAACTATTTTCCCTCCCCTTCCCCCTTTGAACCAAACAGAGTCTTGATTAAAATCTCTCCCCTTCCCTTCCCTCCCCTCCCCTCCCCTCCTTTGAACCAAACAGACCCTTAAGCAAGACATCTCCCGGTGCATACGGGAGAACCGCGACCTCTTCGCTTGGACCGTGGCAGACATGCCAGGGATCTCGGAGGAACTCTTAATGCACCACTTGAGCATCGCCCCTAGAGTTAAGCCTATCCAATAGAAGAGGCGGAAGTTCGCTCTCGAGCGACAACAAGCGATCAAAGAGGAGGTCGTGAAGCTTCTTAACGCCCGATTCATCCAGGAGGTGAATTATCCCGAGTGGCTATCCAATGTGGTGATGGTCAAGAAAGTCAATGGTAGCTGGAGGATATGCATCGACTTCACCGATTTCAACAAGGCATGCCCGAAAGACCCCTTCCCCCTTCCAAGCATTGATGCCCTGATCGATGCAATCTCCAGGCACGAGCTCCTCAGCTTTATGGACGCTTTCTCAAGGTACAATCAGATTCGGATGTTCCCTCCCGACATCCCAAAGACCTCCTTCGTGACGGACCAGGGCCTGTACTGCTACAGAGTAATGCCATACGGCTTGAAGAACGCGGAGCTACTTACCAGCACCTCGTGAATAAGGTCTTCCGAGACCAGATTGGCCGAAACATAGAGGTATACGTAGACGACATATTGTTCAAGAGCACTTGAGGGCAGGAGCATGTCCTCGACCTTCAAGAAGCCTTCGAGGTGCTCAGGAGGCACAATATAAGGCTGAATCTGAGCAAGTGCGCATTCGGAGTCTCGTCCGACAAGTTCTTGGGGTTTATGGTCAGCCAGAGGGGCATAAAGGCCAACCCCGAGAAGATCCAGACCATTCTCAAAATGTCTCCTCCCTCCAACATCAAGGAGGTTCGGAGGCTCATGGGATGCCTCGCAGCAATTGGGCAGTTCCTTTCCAAGTCCGGGGAAAAGTGCCTCCCCTTCTTCAAGGCCGTCAGGGGGGCTAAAGGTTTCGAATGGGGAGAATAACAGTAGAGGTCCTTCAACCAGCTCAAGGCATACCTAGCTAACCCCCCGCTCTTGAGCAAGCCGATGCCTGGGGAGGTCCTCAACTTATATCTCGCCGCTACGGAGCAAACCTCAGTGCGGTCCTTATAAGAGAAGAGGCTCGAACGCAAAGGCCCATCTATTATGTGATTCAGGTACTCCGGGATGCCGAACTCCATTACCCGAAGCTGGACAAGATGGCCATTGCCCTGGTCATGGCAGCCCGAAAGCTCTGCCCATATTTCCAATCTCATTCGGTCGTAGTCCTAACCGACCAGTCCCTCAAGCAAGTTCTCCACAAGTCCGACACCTCTGGGCATCTGAAGAAGTGGTCCATCAAGCTGAGCCAACACGACATCAGCTACCAGTCCAGAACAGCAATCAAGGCTCAAGCTCTGGCCGAGTTCATTGTGGACAGCATCATCCCCGACCCTTGCGATTCGTCTACTGACCCCTTCGTCTGGACCGTTTATGTGGATGGGTCTTCTTGCACCGACAGAAGTGGGGCTGGTGTTATCTTGGCTGGCCCAGATGCTTTCGTCCTCCAATACTCCCTCCACTTAAACTTTCCGGCCTTAAACAATGAAGCGGAGTATGAGGCCTTCATAGCGGGGCTCTGTATGGCTCGCAAGGCCGGGGCAAGACGGGTCAGAGTCTTCAATGATTCCCAACTGGTCGTCAACCAAGTGTCGGGGGAATACGAGGCGAGGGTTGGGCGTATGGCCAGGTACTTAGAAAAGGTGAGGGAGCTTCTATCTCTATTCGAAGATGTTCAACTCCAGCGGGTTCCCCGAGAGGAAAACGCGCAAGCGGATGCCCTCTCTAAGCTCGCCTCCTTGTCTCTCCAGAGTCTAGAACGGATCGTCTTGATAGAGGTCCTTCTCAGAACAAGCATTGATGAAGACGGCTCGGAGCCAATGGAAACCTACCCCCTAACACTTAAGGAAAACTTGATGAAGCCCCTCCTCGAGTACCTCCGAGACGGATTCCTTCCCGAAGACCCGAAAGATGCAAGGAGGGTCAGGACACGAGCCGAGCGGTACACACTCCTAGACGAGGTCATGTACAAATGCTCGTACACCCAGATTGACGGTCGACCCTATCTGATGGGCCTATCCCCGGAGGAAGCACTCTATGCTCTAAGGGAGGCCCATGATGGTCTATGTGGCATGCACTTGGGACCGAGATCCCTCGCCCGGAAACTCTTGAACTAAGGCTACTTCTGACCCACACTACTGAGTGACTCCGAGGAGTACGTCTACCAGTGCGACTCCTGCCAGAAATTCGTCCTGATCCGTCGCCTGCCCCAAGCACAACTCACCTCCTTGGCAAGCCCAATTCCCTTCGCAATGTGGGGAATGGATTTGCTCAGACCCTTCCCTCCAGCGCCAGGCCAGCTGAAGTTCCTAGTAGTAGCAATAGACTACTTCTCAAAATGGATCGAAGCTGAACCTCTTTCGACAATCACCGAGCACAAGGTCCAGAAGTTCTTTTGGAAGAACATCGTCTGTCTGTTCGGGGTACCTCGCATCCTCGTAACTGACAACAGAACTCAGTTCACGGGAGCAACCTTTCGCGACTTTTGCAGTGGCCTCGGTATTCAGCAGCGGTTCTCTTCGATAGCCCACCCTCAGTCCAATGGCCAAGCAGAGAACGCAAATCGACAAATCCTCTCTGGCTTGAAGAAGAGGCTCGACAGATCAACTAAGGGATTGTGGGTTGAACAACTCCCGAACGTGCTCTGGAACTATCGTAGCACCAAAAGAACTCCGACGAGGGAGTCCCCCTTCAACCTTACGTACGGATCCAAAGCACTCATCTCCTTGGAGGTGGGCCTGCTTTCACCCCGACTCATAGCTTACAGTGAAGCACAGAACGCGAACCAGTTTCGCAACTGCCTAGACCTCATAGACGAAGTCCAACACTTGGTTCGACCCTGCTTCAACTACTTTGCTTTTAAGCGAGTACGAAGCGGATCACCATTCGGAATTGCTCCTATGGCTGTTGATATTTTCTAAACAACACGCTTGGAGTCCAACACTTGGTTCGACCCTACTTCAACTACTTGTTTCTAAGCGAGTACGAAGTGGATCGCCATTCGGAATTGCTCCTACAGCTGTTGACATTTTCTAAACGATGCGCTTGGAGTTCAACACTTGGTTCGACTCTTCTTCAACTACTTGCTTCTAAGTGAGTACGAAGTAGATCACCATTCGGAATTGCTCCTACAGCCATTGGTACTCTCTAAACGACACGTTCGGAGAATAACACTTGGCTTAACGCAACTCTTGCTATTCGCAAACGAGTAAGTATAAAGTGTCCCCCCATTCGGAACTGCTCCTACAACTGTTAGCAACTACAAATGCTAGCAAAGCACACGAGTTCACAAAACGAGTATCATTTCATTAAAGCTTTGAGAGACAAGTCTAATTACAGACAACCGACTCAACTTTACATCAAGATACAAAACTTGTGAAACCAAAATTACAAGATTACAGAAAGCTACTTCAGCACCTCCTAGGGGCAGGGATACTTCGGTTAAGAGAAAATCGGGATGAATGTTGTGCTGCCTATGCCCTGCCTCAGCAAACGTTCTTCGGCCGGCGAGCCAAGATGCATCGTCCGCACTTGACCTGACGGTGGCCCCAACAGAGGCTCTGCTCGACGAAGCTGCCATGCCACTCTGCGCATCTCCAGGATCCCGATGTACAGGGGGCGGGCGAAGCGCGAGCTCGCTGAATGTCATCCCCCTATTATACTCTTCATGATTGCAAGACGTAGTTCTGACAGTGCTTCCCTCAGATCGCAGGTGAAGATGAGCGATTTCTGTCTCGAGCTCAACGATTCGTTCCTTAAGCGAGTCGTCCGACACCTTTATTTTCAAGCATGGTAGTCGCACCGAGCCTGCATCACGAGAGCTGTCGGTTATTGTCCGCCGAAGATTAGTAACCTCCATACTCTTGTCAACGTGACCTTCTTCAGCTCGTCCCTCTCTGCTGTCACCTTGGTCAGAGAATGTCAGAGGTGCCTAAGTCTCAAGCCGAGGTTGATAGCCACCGACGAGCCCACATCATCGTTTTCGGGGGTCGGCTCGCTGAACCTCTCTTCTAGCCGCCTGATCTCGAAGTCTCGACGGGCTAAGACCAATCTCAGGTGATTCCGCTCGCGTTCTGCTTTGCAAAGCTCCCACTCTACTTCGTGAAGCCGCTCTCGGCTCCTAGCAATTCACAACATTGTCACCCCTAGATCAACCTCGGGATGAGCCTCCTCGGCCACACGAGGCACTTCGGCGAGTGGCAACACTTCGAAAATCTAAAAAGGCCAAGTCAAACTGCAATGAACACTTGGCCAAAAACTTCAATCAAATTGCAGTAAACACTTAGCCAAAATTTCAAGCAAATCGTTGTGAACACTTAGCCAAAATTTCAAAAAGTTTTTCATTTCAATAAAGTTCGAAAAGATACATGTAGTGGCCAGTCCGCGATTAGGCGATACATTGCTGATCTAAAATTTAAAAATCTAAAATTCAAGGCTCGACCTTTTTGCCGTGGCGGCTCGTCGCTGCAGGATCAGACTTCTCCGGAGCGGCGATGATCGCTAAGGGCGTAACCTCGGAGCCAGGCTCGTTGCCAACGACCTCGACTTTGGCATTCACGTTGTCATCCCCTTCCTCGTCCTCGTCTGACTCTTCGTCGATGCCCGGGACATGGTCGGGGAAGAAGCGCCAGCCAGAGCAGTCGACCTCGGGGAAACGTTCGGTCACTTGCTCGATGGCGCGGGCATAAGCCTTAGCCATATTGGCTGCAAGGAACCCTTGAGCTTTCTCCATGGTCGCGGCCTCGGCCTCTTTCGCAGCAGCAACCTTGGCAACTTCGACAGTTTCTTCCTGCTGCTTCGCCGCCGACTCCTTCTGTCGAAGAAGATCGGCCTCAAGCTTCTTCACGAGGCCATCGAGGTACTCCATCCTCGTCGTCTTCCCATCCACCTCGACCCTCAGCTTTTCGAGCTCGTTAGCGATCCGAGCTTTCTCCACCCGTGCTCTATCCACCTCCTTTTTCAGCTCCTTCTCGAGTTCAGTTAACTTTTCCATAAGATGACCAAAGTGATAGGTTATCTGCAGATGGAAAATGAGTTAGCATGAAAACCAAAGAAAAAAAAAATACAAGTATGCAACTAGCAAAACTGCACTACTTACCGACACTACTGATCGAGCGATCTCGAGGGTGTCGTCCCCAACTCCGCCGGTATCCATGGCAACGCAATCCTTCGGCATCGCTAGATGCTTGACGGCCTGTATGCTCGACATCGAGTCGCCAAGGAACCCATTGAGCTTCTGGACCTGCCAGTCTAGGACAAAAATCTTTTTGTGCTCCTCGGTCAGGAACACTTCGGCCTCGACTGTCAGCGGAGCCACCTCCATCCCCAAAGCGGCCACCATTGGGAACTTGCCTACCTCGATTGAGGCCGAAGCAGCTGCCACCGTCGTCACCTTTGGGACCACAGTGGTCGACGCCGATGCTTCTTCGACAGCGCTGGCGACCGTCTTCGTCCTCGGGGAAGTCACCTTCGAGATGACCCTCTTCCGCTTCCTCGGAGCCTTGCTGCCGAGAGTTGCCCTCTGAGCCATCACCGCTTCATAGTCCATGGTTTCTGTACCAAAAAAAACCAGACGAAAAAAGAAAAACAAAAGGGGAAAACCACATACTGGGGTCTATGCAGCTGAGCCCCCCCTATAGAGCGCCTCCTCTGTCAGGTCCCTCTAATCGAACTTCGGTCGGTCGAGGAGAACCTGAACCATTTCTACTTCGTTGGGGTAGCACACCGGTAGATCCTTCACCCTCTTCGTCACTTCGTCGATCCAATCCGAAGGGATGCACCATGGCTCACGACTTCGGATGATGAAATACTTATCTCGCCAATGTTTTATCGAATCGGGACAACTAATGAGCCGAGCACCATGCCTTGGAGCTAGGTAGAACCTAAACTCCGACTTTTGCTGCTGGTGAAGCCGGTATAGTGTCCGAAGCACCTGATCTATCTCTTCCACCCTGCAATGGAAGATGAACCTGTTGATCACCCTCTACCCGTTCAGCATGAGCGGAATGGGGTTGATCCCGAACCACCGCAGAGCTTGGATGGCAAAAGGGTGGAGCGGAAGCCATGCCCCGGCAATGAAGGCATCGACTGGCCAGAAGCACATATCCACCGACATCGGCGAATTGGCCCTCACTCCAGGACCGGGTAGCATTAGCTCGAACTCCTCAGAGATCTGAAAACACCCCCGAATGGCCACTAGGTCCGCCTCATTGAGGATGGAGATGGTGTCGTCGACTTCCGAAGTCTCCCTCGCGGCGTTCTCCTCAAAACTCCGCCCCCTTCCATACACTATTCGTTCGGCGTGTTCCTCCGGAAGTTCCCGAACCCTATGGAGTCCAGTCAGAACTCTCGACAATCTCCCAAACTCCCCCATCCTGCTCGGGTTCTCCACTATGGTCTCCACGACCACCAAAGAACGTGCTTCGATGCCCTTGTCCTTGTCGATGAGAGGAACCTGGCTCGGAGATGGCTTATCGGCAGCGGGAGGGAGGCTCTGAACTTGGGGGAAGGCTAGACATTTGCTAAAAAATAAACTAAGTGTTGAGTTACCTTGGAGTGACTGCTACGGTCGGAAAGATCACCGGAGAACGGTCAGTTGTCGCCTGAAACTCCCGTTAGTAAAAACGTCGCCTGAGTAAAAATCTGAGAAATGAACAAGTGAAATGGGGGGTGAAGATTAACAGGAGCCGCATGCAAATCGAGACTAATGGGCCTCAAGAAGTCAAGAGACAGGCCCACTTACTACAAAATGACAAGAAACTCAACAGTCGTTTGATTGGTCAATGGTCAAATGGTCAACGTGCCACGTGTCCTTGACTAGTCATCGGTGAATCGTCAATAGGCCACACGCATTTCTTGGACTTCAGCAAGCCACGCCGAACGTTCTTGCCACCGACGCTCAAACGTGAGAAAAATATCTCACTTAGACTTCGACACGCCTCGCCGAGCGTTCTTGCCACCGACGCTCAAACGTGAGAAAAATATCTCACTTGGACTTCGGCACGCCTTGCCGAGCATTCTTGCCATCGACACTCAAACGTGAGAAAAACATCTCACTTGGACTTCGGCACGCCTCGCCGAGCGTTCTTGCCACCGACGCTCAAACGTGAGAAAAACATCTCACTTGGACTTCGGCACGCCTCGCCGAGCGTTCTTTCTACCGACACTCGAACGTGAGAAAAATATCTCACTTGGACTTCGGCACGCCTCGCTGAGCGTTCTTGCCACCGATGCTCAAACGTGAGAAAAACATCTCACATGGACTTCGGCACGCCTCGCTGAGCATTCTTGACAACGACGCTCAAACGAGAGAAAAATATCTCACTTAGACTTCGGCATGCTTCGCCGAGTGTTCTTGCCACCGATGATCAAATGTGAGAAAAATATCTCACTTGGAATTCGGCACGCCTCGCCGAGCGTTCTTGCCACCGACGCTCAAACATGAGAAAAACATCTCACTTGGACTTCGGAATGCCTCTCCGAGCGTTCTTGCCACTTGGACTTCGGCACGCCTTTCCGAGCGTTCTTACCACCGACGCTCAAACATGAGAAAAACATCTCACTTAGACTTCGGCACGCCTCGCCGAGCGTTCTTGCCACCGATGCTCGAACGTGAGAAAAACATCTCACTTGGACTTCGGCACGCCTCGCTGAGCGTTCTTGCCACCGACACTAGAACGTGAGAAAAATATCTCACTTGGACTTCGGCACGCCTCGCCGAGCGTTCTTTCCACCGACGCTCGAACGTGAGAAAAATATCTCACTTGGACTTCGGCACGCCTCGCCGAGCGTTCTTGCCACCAACGCTCGAACGTGAGAAAAATGGTTCATTTGGACTTCGGCAAGCTTTGCCGAACCCCTTTGACACATGTCGTCATCTCGAAGCACCGCTGGACCTCGGCAATGGATTCCGAACCCACCTCAACTTCGGCCTCCTTCCTGACACATGTCAACTCACCGAGAGATTTGGTGGGGGTCGGCAACCGTTGCCAAGAGTTCTTGCCACCGATCCTCAAACAAGGGAAAATAAGCCTCCGTACAACTCGAGCCATTGGATCACTCAGAAACTAGCGCGACAATCTGATCAACGTCCTAGATTGATCCACGTCAGCAGGTGTTGATCCACCATTCAATCATCAAGATTTTTGTGCCCAAGGCTGATGGACGATCCAGATTGTGCCACGTCATAATTGGGTAAAATGAAATTATATTTTATTTATTAATTCGAATTATTTATTTAAAAAATTACGAAAAAGTGATTAAAAATATGGGAAAAATAATTAAAAATTCTAGAAAATAATTATAAATTCAAGAGAACATTTTCGAGCACCTGGATAAATAATTGTTGGTTAGAATGATTAATTAGTGCTCCCGGAGAGCAAATCATTGCTTTGCAAAATTGAATAAATAGTTCGAAAAAATAATATAAAATTGAAAAAAATTACCAAAAATCCAGAAGGGGCTAAGAGCAAACTTGGGCACGTTACCAGCTCAGAAAAGCACCATCATCCCTCAGACGAGATTCGAACACCCTTTGAGAACTCCGATAAAGCCGTATACGCCATTAAAACAACAAAACTACTTCCCAAAGGCCGTAACACACAGTCTTTGGGAGTGGGGGCTCGTGATATGGCTAAAAATGGTGTTAAATCGGAACCATTCAAAGTGAGCATGAATCTTAAAGTCACAGGGGCAAGACGGTAATTTCACCTACAGATGGGTCCGAATTGGGAACCGGGTCCCTCCTCTTGGACCCGCTAACCCATGAACGGATCTGTTCAGTTGAGAACGGGTCTCAACCCATTAGGGAACAGTTCAATAGGATAGGAGGAAATCCTGGCTCATCCTTATCTTGGGGAGGTGGTTATAACCACCCCTATCCAGCCACACTGGAAAGTAGGGATTCACTCTTATCCTGAAAGTGATCCCCACGACGACTATAAATACTTTCCTACCTCCTACTGTCACAGGTGATCACTCATTGTGCACTTGAGCTCTTTCCTATTACTTTTTCTGGTATTGACAAGAGCGTCGAAGGGTACGTCGCCGGGATCCATCTGGTGTTTCGAACGTTTGTGCAGGTCCGCGGGAGCACCAAGGAGTCAATTTGTCAACAAGGAAGGAGTAGGATTCTTCTCGTTCGAGTTTCTACGAACCTACAAATTCTGTCTATTGCCCCCTCACCAGATCCAGCGACAACAATGTGTAAATATGAAACTGTGTTGTAAGATCAATTGTAATTCAAGGTGTTAAATTTTCTGCTGTGCTTTTTAAAAGAAATGTTGTAATAAAAGTTTTAAATTTTCCTGTATTTGTACTATTTTTATAATTACAATTGAGGTAGATGTTGAAATTGTGCCACGTATTTCTAAGTTATTTATTGAAAATTCGAGGCGCTACATCATCGCCACCCGCCCCTCGTCGCAGTCGAACCTATCGACCTCCATCACCCTCGCTTCGCGACCCTGCTATTGCTACCACCACCGCGGTCACCTTCAACGCTGCACAATTCGAACCACCATTGCCACCACTGCCGCAACCAATCTCCTGTCCTCACCACAACTGCTGCAGCCGCCAACCACCGAACCCATTCATCCTTGTCGCTGTTGCCTCTCGCTGCCGTGACTCGAGAAGCCACCATCATCGCCTCTGCTGCCGACCACTGCTACCCCAACGTTGCCGCTGTCGTATTGCTGTTGTCGCCCTTGCGCTTTTTGTTGTGCTCTTGTTGTTGCCATTACGTAGGTTGCACGTTGTTGTTGCTATCTCTCTTGCCATCGTTGCTGCCGTCTTACTGTTCACGCGATGTAGCATTTGTTGTTCTCAATGCTGATCTTGTTGCCGGTTCGTGGGTTTCACTTGTTGCTGTTGCTATGTGCATGAGTTGTTGTTGCTGCGTTTGCACGTGTGTTCGTCTACGTAGTTGCACGTGTGTTTCCGTCGTTGGATTTCTCTTATTCTTCATTAATATTTGGGATAATTGTTTAAAGGCAAGTTTCCTCTTGAACTAGTTCTATTTTTCTTGTTCAAGAATTTTCTTTGATCTCCGCAAGTAGTTCATCTTACATTTATCATATTTTATCTATTTCATACCCTTGAAAGAGACTTTTACAGATTCATCGGCGAAACCAAATAGTAGTTCTCTTTTCGTGCCATTTCCCTTGATTCGAACCCAATACTGTCACATGCATACACAACACAATACTTAGGTTAGAAACATGTATATCGACATTGATGATTGAATCCTTTCGGTTTGAATGTGATGATTATGCTATGTTGATAATAATTTGTCTCTCCAAAGTAGAAGTCCACCCGAATGTGAAGTATGATTTTCTATTAATTATCTTCCATGAAGTTATATGCATGTGTATTTATTATGTTGTCTTTTAATAATAACCTACTTGCTGGCCTGCTATTTGCTCCATGTTGATTTGAGTGTTTTACCTAGTTTCTGTCATAATTTAATATAACTTTATAAACATCATTTGTAGGGAATCTATATTTCAGAACCTTTTACAGAACTAGATTCCGGTTTATGAACTGAAAGATATCATATTTTTAGTACGGCTATGTTTTTAATTTTCAGATTTCTGTCTAGAGTTACACCGACATGATATTCTATTAAATAAAATATTAACAGTAAAATTTGAACTTTAAATTTGATATGTTGTTACTAGACATGACTAAGAGTCACAATATGATTTTTATGATACTTTCAAATGATTTTACAATCTATTTTTGTATACAAGAATTTTGACCCTAACATGATGTCTGGACATGTAATCAGTAAAGAATGAACTTATAGGCCTAGTTTCTGTATTTATTATATGTCGTGTTAATATGCGTTAGAACCGGCAGAGAGTCTACTTTCCAGAATCTTTGACGGAACCTGATTTGCTTTCCTGTAGCAACGGAAAATTTGATTTTTGTACAACAAAGTCTTGTTGTCCATAACGTATGCTTTGTGTTTTGCTTATATGTCCATGTTTAATTTTGCATCTAGTGGATAGAATTAGTTATACCATGCATTGCATAGCCTTGCCATCTCTTTGACATCACTCTGAAACTTATTTATCCATTACATGACCACAATTGCGTATAATAAAATATTAATAAGCCTGGGTAAATAAGGGTCGACTTGGTAGTGAACAATCGGAGACTGTACTCGGTAGGACCCCTTTTTCTAGATTGATTATGGTCATGAATGGTGCATTATTGATTAGGGAATATTGGTCGTTAATTATTGATTATTGTGCTGAGTACACGATCTGTTGAGTTCACAGTCATAGTCTAAACGATCACTATTTGCATGCACTGAACCTGTGGTATGAGATACAGTATTACGTGCATTAGATATGATAATAAAATATTAATTAACCTAAGATTGACACTTGCATTTTTAATCATGATTATTGTTATTAATCTTGCATCATTGATTACTGTCATTGTTTACTGCATCATAAATTCTAGACTTTGATTCTATTATCAACTTTTGTTATTGTCATTGATCTTTAATTTTGTTCTAGCCTTTTATTTCTTGACATACCATATTTTTCTTGCTTCTTTACTTCTACTACTTGTTGTCCGTAACTTGCTCTAACGGACACATTTTTTCCACCTCTAGTCAATGAATTTGCTGGTACGGAAGGACATTTGACTGAAGGACTTGGTGAGTAAACTTTCAGAAGATCGGAGCTGAACCAATAGACTATTATAGTAATCTCATTTTATTTGTTTATTCAATTTCTTTTATTACACTTTGTATTCCGGGCTTGTGTGTCCCGAAGTTTACTTTTCCCAGATGTTGGACATTATATTAGTGAATTTATTTTATGATTATTTTGGAGTTTATTCATTATTTATGTGGTTATTCTTTCTTTCCTGGTTGTGTTATCTTATATATTGTTGAGTTAATCTGTTACAACTATGTATGATGTTCTTATCATTTGCTGAGCCTTTGTTACGTGCTCGCGTTCCCGTGTCTTAGGAAGCAGAGCGTGATAGATGCCTAAGCATTCACTACAAACCACACAGGCTTTCCCGACGTTTTTTTGGGCTATTCCGGCATTTATAAAAGTCGGGATAAACCGTAACGGCATTTCTGGAAACGACGCTATAGCGAGCGTCGGGACAGATATAGGGTCTATCCCGGCATTTTTTAGAAATGCCGCAATAGCCTATATCTATCTCTGCTTTTAGTTGAAAAAACTCCAGGATAGAGCTTTTGCTAGGAAAAAAGGAAAAATAACCTATCCCGGCATTTTTGGTCAAAAACGCCGGGATAGATTATTAATTATTTTAAAAAAAAAGCACCCTATCCCGACGTTTTGTCTAAAAAATGTCGGGATAGATAGGCATTTTTTTTAAAATTTTTTTTTTTTTTGAATTTTAAAACATTTTTTATTAAAAAAATTACCATACATGAAACAACTTTTCATATATATATTATAAAACAACATAGAACTCCTCAATCCCATTCAATACAACCAATTAAAAATGAATAACAAATTTATTGAAAAGATTGAAAAACATGATGTTCTCCAGCATGTTCTTGTTTCTTGTTATGTTGCTTGACAATGAGGACTGGGCACTTCGCATGATGAGCAACATAATCACTGACACTGCCTAAGAAAGCCCTGCACAAAATTAATCACATTAAAAAACAAAAGTATTTTCAGGAAATCACATAACTTTGGCACCATTTTAATTGCTAATTAACAAACCTACAATCTTCAAGAAACTTCCATAGATTCATTGTAAATATCTAACGTATTACATCTGAACTAAAGCCAGACTTAATCAACGAATGTCAACTACAGTATTAGTTCTAATATTTCACTCGCAGCCAATATATTAACCATCTTCACAATTCTATTGACTTTTAATCAACCACACAGTTATGTTGATGCCTCTAAGCGCTAGCCTTATAGGGAAATAGAAAAGCACATGAACACATAGTGAATAGTCTCTCAGATCAAGTTCTTCCAAATAGAAACTTAAGGTCGCCAAAACAATTGGCAATTCATCTGCCAATAATCAACTAAATAGAAACTTAAGGTCGCCAAATGCATACATATATGTGCAAGTGTGTAGCAGAGTTCCAGCTTTCATATTGCATCAAACATGGAATAAATATTTTGCATTATATGTTCTTAAAGGCAATTATGAATGAGATACAGTAATGATCAACCAAAGAGGCAGACTACTGGTTTTCCATTAAATTTTAAAAGTGGACTTACCACTTTTCTAACCAATGACTGATGAACATGCATGAGATGTGTGATATGCTTACTTTTTACTACTTTTAATACACTTGAGAAAAGGGCAATCTCTCAAATATCAAATCAAATAAGAAATAGGAAAGTGTTCAATCTACTTTTCTAAATCTAACAAAAAATCTCTAGGCCAACCCTTAAATAAGTGCATGTATTTGGATATAATGACCAAACTCAGAGAATGTTCAAACAAGACAACTTTTTAGTATAATCTTCTAACTATAGACAATCATTTCAACAAAACTGACATACACAAAACAAAAATACCACTAATATAAAAACCATATCACAACAATTACTAGAAAGTTAAAGCTGAATAAATTCTTCAGGAAAAAAGAAGGCAAAGTTGGAAGCAATACAAGTCCAAGAATACCTCGTCAGTATCCAAAAAGTAGACATAGTGAGAGTTTCACATATACTTACAGCATAGCTCTCCAGACCTCTTGGTTGGGATGGCAAACTCATATCACGACTCACAGACACAATGTAATGCCCTTGTAGTAGATCAATGGCATCCTTACAACCAGCAGACAATCAATTTCAAAATTAACAGCAGACTATATAAATTATAAGTATTCATTTATAAACATGATGAGTGGTGGCTTTGATTATGCATCGAATGACAAATGTAATTTAGGCCAACCCCTTAGATTAACTTATCAAGGGTCATCTAAGGTATGCTCCATTATTATAGAATCAAAAGAAATTTCTTATAAGAATATGATAATCTAAGTGATGCTTGGCTTAACAGAGGATCCAGAGTAGGGATAAGGCTAGCAGTTGGATTGACAAGTCCTATTGGCAGGCTACTAGCAAAAGGCATCATACCGCGGCCTCAATTGCCAACAGATTGTGGATTCATTGCTGTAAAAGATGTCAATATACATGTGTATTACTAAAAAAACGCTAAAGCAATTAGCCATCCCATAGCCTTCAAAGGAACAAGAATCTTAACAAGTTACCTGAGACTAAAAACTTTCATCAGCCCTAAAGACACTGCACAACTCTGCACATCAATTTATACAGTAACTTACCATATAGAACAAGTCAACATATAGGGGGAAAACAAATCATTAACACAAACCTACACATCATATTTAGCCCAAACTAAAAGAAAAACAAGCTTACATTCACGCCAAATGAAAAAAATTGATCATTAATCTTGGAGAAATTTGTCTTCACATGTTCCACAAGTTTTTCACTTGTTCAGGATGCAACTTCTGCAAGTATAATTGTTAGGTGCAGGATAGCAATTTACTGTACATAAATGCAAACTTCGGCTTATTTTTTTACATCCTACCTTCAATCAGCCAAAATTTTACATCCTATCTTCACTCTGTCTCCTCTTCTCCCTACTCAACTTTGTATATAAATGCATTGAAAAGATCAAAAGACAACTTCACTTATTTTTTTAAAAAATTCTCAAAAGAAACTTTAGTTATTTTTTGTGGAGAGGTAAATGTACTCAAACTACAGTTTTATATACTTAACCTCCACTCAAAAAATAACTTCGGCTAGCCACAGTGCCTAACTCATCCAAGTCTGAAAGTTGATAAAGTACGCTAGCATAGTGTACATGCAACAAGTCAAATTGATACACAGAAGAAAGAGAAATTGAGGAACATAAATGGGCAACATTTAAAGCCTATTCTGATTCTATCAAAGAATAAGAACATACCATACAAATTAGCCAAATTAGAGAATGTTCTGTGAATAATGCCTTGTAATAAACTAATAAGACTAGATGCATGTTTATCAATTTTCATAGCAAACCTTATCATAAGTGAATGAAAAACAAATATGATAATTCAGGATGTATAATTAAGAAACTTCAATGTACTACCACAAAATTCAGGTTGTATAATTTTCTTCAACTAGTAAAATTCTCATGCCACTAATCAGTTCATCATTGTCCAATTTATTGGCAGTCTCAACTGACTGTGGCACCACTGGATTCTGAGAAACTTGATTATTTTTGTGCCAATGAATTTGATTCGTCTTACTGTAGGGAGTCGTGTAATATATTTTTCAGTCTATATTTAGAAGAATAACCTTCATTTTTCCCTCCAAAATTTTGCAAATAAAAAGTGATGTATACGATACTTTCTGTAAAGTTCAAAATAATTAACTTCATTTTGTACATGTCCCTTGTAAGCTTTTGTAGACAACGGAAGAAAAAGACATTTTAAGTGTTTTCAGTTGGACTGACCATATCTGCATCTAAAATAAAGACATGTATTGCAGTGCTTCAGGGAAAAAAAAGTGAAGTTGGAAGCAATAGACGTCCAATAAGTGATTGAGTGCTAATGCTCATGCTAGTAAGAAACATATTGAGTGTTAATGCTCTGATTATGCATAAGTGATTGAGTGCTAATGCTCTGATTATGCATGAGTGTATGCATAAGTAATACAAGTCCAATAACCATCGAAAGACTGATTATGCATGAGTGATTGAGTGCTAATTGTCACGGACAAGTTCCGTCCCGTGACATAATGCTCATGCTAGTAAGAAACATATTGACATATGCCCAGTTTTCTGCAGGAGAATCCTTTTAATCTTTTAAGCAAACCCTTTCTGTATGCTAACACTTATGAAAATGTAGACAAGAAAATGTAAATAAAGAGACACATGCATACTAGATCCACTACCGACAAGGAACACAAGCCCCTGACCAACAAGCTTCTGCTTTAGAATTACCAACAACAAACAGATTATGAGCATCACGAAGAAGAAATAACTAAGCAATAGTTCATAGAATTACCAACAACAAATGGTTGGCGATTAACCATCTGACGTACTTCAAACTCTCCCTTCCTCATATCTGAAGTAAACAAATATAAATCAATCCCCAAATTAATTAAAGGAATGCAAAATATTCCATCTGTATACTTCAAACTCTCCCTTCTTCATCTATCCTTTTGTTTCCTTTTGTTGTTTGGAAATAATATTTCACCTCATACAATCGAAATTTACCTCATCTTAAAACTAAGTAAATTAATCAAATAAAAAAAACATGAAAAAAGAGTACATAATCACACAACGATGTTAGGGTTAGGGTTTGGAAAAGAAAGATCATGGCTTTTTAGTAAATTGATAGACAAAACCCTAGATTTTGGGATAAAAAACTCACCGAGGGTTAGGGTTCGGGAAACAAAGAGGACGGGACGGCCACGACAGGGCTAGGAGGCTGGCACGAGAATAGCGACGGGGGTGTTGGCGTCGAGGACGGCGAGGGAAGACAAGCGGCTAGGAAAGAGAGAGGAGAGAGGGAGTCAACGACATGGGCACTTTCCGGCGATAAGGGAGGGGAGGCGGTGAAGGAGTAGCACGGCAAGGGGGAGAGAGTGTCGGAGACGGCGAAGGGTGAAAGTGACAGTGAGGGAGAGAGAGAGAGAGAGAGAGAGAGAGAGAGACATTGGGGAAAAATGAAAGGGGTTCTGGATTGGATTAGAGAGAGAGAGATGGAGAGAGAGTATTTTTAAAAAAAAATAATAAGAGTTATGCTCGCTTTTTTAAAGATACACGCCGGGATATGTCTTTCCTATCCCGGCATTTACCCAAAATGCCGGATAGATATGCAAATTTTTTTTAAAAAATAAAGCTCTTTCTATCCCGGCGTTTGGACAAATCGCAGGGATAAAAATGTCTCGTTATAGCCCTTAAATTTTGTAGTGATTATTGAAATTGGAGCCATTTATATTTTGATTTTGACATCCAAATCAACATTACCTAGTTTGTGGTTCGCTCAGTTCGTTTTATTCGTATTATGGGTTTGAGTTTGAAGTTCGGCAATTTATAAATTCCTGCTTCGTGGGAGGTAAGCAAGCTCAGTTGGATCCCTACTTTGGTTCACAATTTGCTAAGATACAATTTTTTTGGATTACTTAAATCCCTAACCCCTTAAAGCAGTTCTTTCATCTTCCTCTCTCTATTAAATCCCATTAGCACCTTCACATATATCCCTTATCGGTGTTGTCACACTTTTCCCCTTTATTACACTCTTAACTATAAACTTCACTTCTAACTCCCGTACTCCTTCCACACACACACACATCACACCAACACTTTCTTTATAAGGGAAACTGGAGTAACTTAGAATTTATCTGTAAAAGAAGGCTAATAAGGTTGCCAAACTCCGATCTTCTTATCCTGACTATTTTTTTTTAAAAAAAAGTTATTCCTAAACTATTTTAAAAGGAGAATAAGTAATATTGAGTGGCACTCTAGAAAGATTTCCTAGCTAGATTGTCACTCATTTGACATGAATTTCTTCGAGTGTATGATTAATTGATATGGCTAGAAATAGAACCAAACTGAGACTGTTCAAATCATAGACAAATCTCAAACATTTCAGGGGTAAAATGGTAATTTCTACTACAAATTGATCCGAAAGTGAGAACTGGGTATTTTCCATGTCCAATAACCCAAAAAAGGGTCTGCCTTATTGGGTTAGGGTGACAGCCCATTATAAATAAGCACAAAACATTTAAAGAGTAATTTGAATTCATGATTATCCCAAAGAGACGGTTTAAACCAAATCTCTTATCATGAAGGAATTTAAACTTTATTTCTTATCCAGAAATACCTGGGATTAGAGATAAATGATTATCTCAAAACGGACTCCAATGGTTACTATAAATACTAGCACTGTCACATTTATCCGATACCCGGACCCGACCCAGACATGACATTGGACCGGAACCGACCCGATCTATACGGGTCTGGGTCCTAAAATAAGACCCGGTGCAATTTTGGGTCCGAGTCTGGGTCCACTCAAAATAGAACCGACCCGGACCCGGATCCGTTAAAAAATACCCCCAAACATATATAATTTGAATAATAGGGTTGTAGGAATATATATATATAAAAGTAATTGTTGAAGATAGATGTGTAAATATAATACTAATTCATGTACTTAATTGCAAAAATTGTTAGAATCATAAGGTATCGGGTGCAAAAAAACTTAAGTGCAGATATTTATTCTCTACTAGTAGACCCTGTTGATTCTTGGTTTTGATGACTACAACACAATGCAAAGTTGTGCTATCACTTATATATTACAGGGTGTATCAAGATCAATACCATGGTGTAATACACAAAGGCAAAGTTGATTCAATGAAGCTTTCAAAGAGAATTGATCAAGCCACAAAGAACTTAGTTCAAGCCACATTGATCAAGCAATCTTCAAGATATAAAGACATTGGCTCAAGCTCTAGTCAAAGACTCAAGTTCAAGACAAGACTCAAGTGCTTCAAATGTGTTGTATTAAGTGTCTTGTAACAATTGTAACTTTTTATTCTTTGAGTCTTTGTATGCTGTAAATAGCCTTGTCACACACACTCACACATATTTTTTAATAATTGAGTGTTTTACAAACTTAAAAAGATCGAAACAAGCTTGAATAAGTTTAGCTGTTAAGTACCAGTCGACCGCTATTTGGCACCAGTCGATTGTCCTGGTACGAAACTGTCTGAACTCATTCAAACTCTGGCCAGTCGACTCAATATGGCAACCCAGTCGACTGTTCAAGTCATTTCAACAGTTTTCTGATTTCAAAACTTGTTTTTCAAATTCAAAACAATTTTTATCTATTTTAATTTAGTTTTAGGAATTATTCTTCAACGTTCCTATGATTCCTCTCCATAAATAGAGCATAGGAATCACCATGAAAAGGTTCCAAGTATTTTCTTAAGTTTCAAGTTTTTGTTTTTGAAAAAAACAAGCATTCTAAAAAGCATTCATATTCTCTAAGTCTTGGTTCTCTGAAAATCAGTCTAGTATAACTTCGAATTCGTTTTAGACTGATTTCAGAAGTTGACCTATTAGCCACCATACAAAAATCATAAATCACAAATAAGGCTATAGGTTGTTGTAACTCTTTTGTTGTTTTTCACTCTTGGGTTGTGAGAGTGGTCCTCTCGGTTGGAGAGTAGGGCTCTAGGTTATAGAGTCAGGTTTTCACTCTAGATTGTAGATTGGCCGTGCTCTCTCTAGTGGTGAGAGAGGTCTACGGGGTTGGCAAGGTTGTTGTCAAACGTCGTAGGGTATTCTTGTATTTTTTCAAGAATAGTGAAAAATCTCAAGTGGGTTATTTGGGGACTGGATGTAGGTCGGGAGGAGCGAACCAAGATACATCGATGTGTACTTTGTGGTTGACTCTCTCTGTGCTTGTATTTTCTTTACTTGCATTTCAATTTTTTTGTGTTTTATTCAAAAACTTGTCTGGCAAGTTGACTGAGTCTCCTCTTTAAGTCGACTGATCAGACTTGTATAAAATACTGTTCAAACACTTGTCTGGTAAGTCGACTGAGTTTCCGCTATAAGTTGACTGATCAGACTTGTATAAAATACTCTTCTTATCTGACGCCCTAGTCGATTGTATTCTCTTTTTAAGTCGACTGGACATAACAAAAAATTCAACAATTTTTTTATTATTTTTTATATAACACTATTCACCCCCCCCCCCCTCTAGTGTTATTTTTCTTGCATGCAGGATCCAACACTTGGTATCAGAGCCTGGTTGAGTGCAATGACATCTACTTCAAATGCGAACCAATACCAATCCACACAAAGGCCACCCCTATTCGATGGAACCAATTACAACTATTGGAAGTGTAGACTGAAGATCTACCTTCAGTCCATCAACTAAGAGATATAGAATATGACGGAGACAGAGTACACCGCTCTTACAATTCCTTATGCACAATGGAACAATGAAATGAAGGGCAACACAATGAACAATGCAAAGGCACTAAATGCTCTATTCTGTGCTCTTACTAAGGAGGAGTTCAATCGTGTGTCCAATACAACAATAGCGAATCAAATTTGGCACACACCCAAGGTAACTCATGAAGGTACTAATAAAGTAAAAGAATCTAAGATATCTGTTCTTATTCACAGGTTTGAGATGTTCTACATGAAGGAGAACGAGAATGTGTCAGACATGATCACACAGTTCACAGATATTACAAATTATATTGTGGCTCTTGGAAAAACGTACACTCAAGCCGAAATGGTGAGGAAAGTTCTTCGTGCCTTAACCCCCGAATGGGAGAAGAAGACCACCGCCATAGAAGAGGTCAACGATTTAACACAACTTTATCTTGAGAATCTTATGGGAAATCTTATGGCATATGAAGTACAACTTGAAGAACGCAAGAAGGATCTAGAACCTCAACAATCAAAGAAAAAGACACTCGCTTTCAATGCCATGTCGGACTCTGAAGATGAAGAGGAAGTAGTCATGTTCACAAGAAAGTTCAAAAAGTTTCTAAGGAAAGGTAAATTTAATTCCAAATTTAAAGATACTAATGGACTTCCCACTTGTTTCAAGTGTAACAAAACAGGTAATATGAAGAAGGATTGCCCACTAGAACAGGCGAAATCTAAAGGAAAGGCTTCCAACTTCAAGAAGGATAAGTACACAAAGAACAAGTACATGAAGAACAAAAAGGTGTATCTAAAACTTGGAACGATAGCGACTCTTCCTCGGAAGAAGAAAATGAAGAGACAAATGAAGTTGAGAATGTATGCTTTATGGCTACACAAAACGAGGAAAGTGATAACTTTGATTCAAATGACTTATTAGATACTTTTAATGAGATTTTTCAAGAACTTAAGATGGAGAAAATTAGAGTAAAAAACTTAGAGAAAGTTAATCAAATACTTTCTCAAGAGAATTTGGACTTAAATGTTGAAGTCAAGTCTTTAAATTCTCGACTTTCTAATTTGGATATAGATCTTGTATCTCTTAAGAAAAATTATAAAGAGATATCCAAAAATAAATCTAAATTTAACAAAGGAAAGGAAAATTTAAATGAAGTTCTCCAAAATCAAGTTCAAACTAGTAAGAGATTTGGACTTGGTTTTCAAAAGTCTCTTGAAAAACATCATGTTTCTAAGAACACTAGTGGTAATAAGACTGAATCTATTTCTAGTGTTAAGAATAAATTATATGAGTTTTTTTAAAAACCAAAAACTGTTGTTTTCAATGAAAAGAATAATTCTGTAGTTCAGACCAGTCGACTGAACCCCAATTTCAATCGTCTGTCCAGAGGTTCAGAGTCTTCTTCAAAGAGACGAAAACCTCAGATTAGTCGACCTATTTCACCTCCCAGTTGACTAGATTTCAGTAACAGTTGAGTGAAATGTTCAATTAAGTCGACTGGACAGACTAAGAATATATGGGTTCCAGTCAACCTGAGCCAGAAAAATAGAATTACTTATATAAATTCATATGTTCTTAACGTATGTAATTTAGTAGATTATATTCCTGCTTTTGGTGGAAAATCAAACTCACTTTGGGTTTGGTTTCCCAAAAACTAATCCCTTTCGGACCAAATGAAAACGGTACCATATTCATAATGATTATTTTATAGGTACCTAAAAGAGAATGGTAGATATTTGATAGCGGATGCTCCAAGCATATGACTGGTCATGCTAACCTCCTGTCTTCCATTCAAGAGATTGGTGGAGGAACAGTCACATTCGGTAACAACAACAAATGGAAGGTTATTGGTATAGGCATGGTCAGTAAAAACATTACCCCTAATATAGAAGAAGTTTTTCTTGTTAGTGGTCTTAAGCATAATCTGTTAAGTATAAGTCAATTGTGTGATAAGGAATATAAAATTGTTTTTGAAAAAGATGCATGTCTAATATATGACTCTACCATGCAAAATGTAATTTTTCAAGGATTTAGGAAGAATAATATTTATGAGTTGTGTTTAAAATCAAATGATTTTTCGAATGATTTTTTCTTAGTAGCTTCTAATAATAATTCTTGGCTTTGGCATAAGCGATTTGGCCATGTGAATATGAAAAATATTGCTAAATTGTCTAAGTACAACCTAGTTAAAGGGCTGCCAAGACTATCTTATAAAAAAGATAAGTTATGTGATGCATGTCAACTAGGTAAACAAATCAAATCTACTTTTAAGACAAAAGAAATGATTTCTACTAGTAGGCCTCTCTCGAATTAATCCACATGGATTTATTTAGCCCGACTAGAGTCGTTTCTTTAAATAAAAGTAGGTATGTATTTGTTTTAGTAGATGATTTTTCAATATTCACATGGGTTTTCTTTTTAAAACATAAGAATGATGCTTTTGATGAATTTGTGAATTTTTGTAAACGGATTCAAAATCAAAAGTATCTAACCAAAGTCACTATTAGAAGTGATCATGGTGGATAATTTGAGAATGAAACGTTTTCGGAATATTGCAACAAGAATAGTATAACACATTCATTTGCATTTCTAGAGCTTCACCACAAAATGGAGTGGTCGAAAGAAAGAATAAGACTTTGCAAGAATGCACACGTACCATGCTTGTTGAAAGTAATTTGCCAAAGTACTTCTGGGCTGAAGCTCTTGCTACAGCATGTTATGTTTTAAATAGAATTTTGATTTGGCCTGAGCTTAAGAAAACATGTTATGAAGTATTTTTTGATAGAATTCCTAAGGTATCTTATTTTAAAGTATTTGGATGCAAGTGTTTCGTTTAAACACTAAAGATAATTTAGATAAGTTTGATCCTAGATCTAATGAAGGTATCTTCGTTGGATACTCAAATAGGAGTAAGGCATATAGGATCTTCAATAAGTCAACTTTGACTATTAAAGAATCCATGCATGTTTTATTTGATGAATCTCTGACTTCATCTACTGTTATTGAAGATGATGAAACAAATTCATCAACTTTAAATAACATAATTAAATCACTAGAGCAGACTGCCCTAGCGGATAAGTCCGTCGGCTGATGGACTAGTCAAGTCGACTGATCCTGTTATGATGACTCAAACTTTACCAAAACCGTTTGTTGAAGTTAGAGATCATCCTCATGACTTAATAATTTGTAACATCTCACATGGTATTCAAACAAGATCTCATGTTAATATAATTTCTCATACGGCTTTCTTGTCGAATTTTGAACCAAAAAATATACAAGAAGCTTGTGAGAATAAATTTTGGATGAATGCCAAGCAAGATGAATTAAACCAATTTATAAGAAATGATGTATGGGATTTAGTTCCACGACCTCCTAATCATTGTATAATTGGTATTGTTGCCGCTGAATCTGGTGTGGGGGCAATAGATAGAATTTGTGGATTCGTAGGAACTCGAATAGGCTGAACCTGACTTCTTCTCGGGTTGATAGGCTGACCCCTTGGTTCTCCCGCGTACCTGTACAAACGTTCAAAACACCGGGATGGATCCCTCCGACGAACCCTCCGACGCTCTTGTCAATACCAGAAAAAGTAAAGGAAAAGAGTTTGAGTGGACAAAGAGTGATCACCTGTAATAGTATGAGGTTGGGGGGTATTTATAGTCGCCATGGGGATATACTTCATGATAGGAATGAATCCCTACTTCTCGGTGTGGCTGAATAAAGGTGGTTAGAACCACCTCTTCATGATAAGGACGAACCAGGATTTCCTCCTATCCTGTTGAACTGTTCCTTAACGGGTTATGACCTGCTCTCTGCTGAACGGATCTGTTCACGAGTTATCAGGTCTAAGATGAGGGACCTAGTTCCCATTTCGGGCCCGTCTGTAGGTGAAATTACCATCCTACCCCTGTAGCTTCAAGATTCGTGCCCAATTTGAACGGTCCCGATTTCCCGATTTAACCCTATTTTTAGCCATATCATGAGCCCCCCACTCCCGAAGACTAAATTGATTCAGCCTATGAGGAGTAGTTTTACTGTTTTAATGGCGTACGGGGTTTTATCAGAGTTCTAAAGAGGGGTTTCGGATCTTAAACGAGGCGTAATGATGTTTTTCTGAGCTGGTAGAACTCTTAAAATTATTCTTAGGCTCCCCTGAATTTTTGGTGATTTTTCCTAATTTTAAAATGTTTTTCGGATCAGTTATTTAATTTTGCGAAGCAACAATCTAATTTCAAGAAGCACCAATTAATTATTCCAACAAATAATTATTTTCTCAGGAGCGTCAAAATATTTTTTCCGAGTTTATAATTATTTTTCAGAATTTTTAATTAATTTCCCTAATTTTTTAATTATTTTTTTTCGTAATTTTTAAATAATTAATTCGAATTATAATTAAAATAGAAGGAATAATCAAATAAAATAATGGCATGGCATTATCCAGGTCGTCGATCACACCTGGGCACGAGTTTTGAGGTGATCGGAAGGTGGATCCGAGGCATAGCTGTATTTTTTTTGTGTTTGGGGGTCAGTGGCAAGAGCTCTCGGTGCCAGTTGCCAACCCTCTTAACTTTTCGGAGCGCAGACATGAGCTCGATGGTGTCCGAAGTTTTGGAGGTTCGGCGAGTGTTGCCGAAGTCGGGAAAAACCTCGAGAAGGCAACACGAGTCCACTTAGCGGTGACTGGTCAACGTTTTTTCTCACGTTTGGAGCTCGGTGGCAAGAGCACTCGGATCAGGTTGTCGAGGTCCTAGGGGTTGACTCGTGTCCTCTTGGAGTTGACTGGTCAACAATTTTTCTCACGTTTGGAGCTCGGTTGCAAGAGCTCTTGGATCACGCTGCCGAAGTCTGGGAGGCTGACACGTGTCTATGTTGCATTGACTGGTCAACGCTTTTTCTTGTGTTTGGAGCTCGGTGGCAAGAGCTCTCGAATCATGTCGCCGAAGTTTGGGAGGCTAACACGTGTCCAAGTTGCGTTGACTGGTCAACGCTTTTTCTCACGTTTGGAGCTCGTTGGCAAGAGCTCTCGGATCACGTTACCGAAGTCTGGGGGGCTGACACGTGTCCAAGTTGCGTTGACTGGTCAACGCATTTTCTTGCATTTGGAGCTCGATGGCAAGAGCTCGCGGATCACGCTATCGAAATCTGGGAGGTTGACACGTGTCCAAGTTGTATTGACTGGTCAATGCTTTTTCTTGCGTTTGGAGCTCTGTGGCAAGAGCTCTCGGATCAGGTTGTCGAGGTCCTGGGGGTTGACACGTGTTCTCTTGGCATTGACTGGTCAACGATTTTTTCTCACATTTGGAGCTCGGTGGCAAGAGCTCTCGGATCATGCTACCGAAGTCTGGGAGGCTGACACGTGTCCAAGTTGCGTTGACTGGTCAACGCTTTTTCTTGCGTTTGGAGCTCGGTGGCAAGAGCTCTCGGATCATTTCGCCGAAGTCTGCGAGGCTAATACGTATCCAAGTTGCGTTGAGTAGTCAATGCATTTTCTTGCGTTTGGAGCTTTCGGATCACGCTGCCGAAGTCTGGGAGGCTGACACGTGTCCAAGTTGCGTTGACTCGTCAATGCTTTTTCTTGCGTTTGGAGCTTGGTGGCAAGAGCTCTCGGATCAAGTTACCGAGGTCCTAGGGGTTGACACATGTCCTCTTGGCGTTGACTTGTCAATGATTTTTCTCACATTTGGAGCTCGGTGGCAACTGCTCTCGGATTATGCTGTCAAAGTATGGGAGGTTGACACGTGTCCAAATTGCGGTGACTGGTCAACACTTTTTCTTGCATTTGGAGATCGGTGGCAATATCTCTCTGATCATGTCGCCGAAAAATGGGAGGCTGACACATGTCCAAGTTGCGTTGGCTAGTCAACAATTTTTCTTGCATTTGGAGCTCAGTGGCAAGAGCTCTCGGATCATGCTGCCGAAGTCTGGGAGGCTGACACGTGTCTAAGTTGCATTGACTAATCAACGCTTTTTCCTGCATTTGGAGCTTGGTGGTAAGAGCTCTCGGATCAGGTTGCCGAAGTCTGGGAGGCTGACACATGGAATGCTGACGATAGCGACCTGTCCAAGGATTTTTCGCCTCTTGAACTTCCTTCATTTATTGTCGTCTTGTGGTTAATGGGCCGGGCTTTTTGGCCTTTTGAGGCCCTTTAGTCTCTATTACAGCGCCCCCCCTTTATAAAACTCCACCCCCACTTCATTTGTTCACTTCTCTCATTTTAGCTCAGGCAATTCTTCTTCATCACAGGGAACTTCAGGCGAGATCCTGTCTCATTCCGGCGACTACTCCGACTGTGACCGTCCCATCAAGGTAACACTAAATATTTAGTTTATTTTTTAAAGAATGTCCACCATTCTGCCGAGGCAAGAGACCTCCCCCCCTCTCGCACAAGCGTCTTCTAGTCAGGTCCCTAGCATCGACAAGGGCAAGGCCATGGTAAGTTCAACTTCGGTAGTGGTGGAGACCAGGGGCAAGGTCGAACGGAGAATGGGGGAGTTCGAGAGACTGCCAGGGGAGTTGACGGGGCTCCATAGGGTTCGGGAGATCTCGGAGGACCAAGCGGAGTGAATTATCTATGGTTTGGGGTGGTGCTTCGAGGAGAATGAAGCTAGAGAAACCACGGAGGCGGACAAGATGACGTCTATTCTGACCGAGGCCGATCTTGGGCTGATCTGGGATAGTTTTTAAATACCAAAGGAGTTCGATCTGCTGCTTCCTAGGTCCAAGGTGAGGGCCAACTCGCCATTGCCAGAAGACATGTGGTTCTGGCCAGTCGACTCTTTCTTGGCTGGAGTTTGGCTCCCCCTTCATCACTTCATAGTCGAAGTGCTGAGGTGGTTTAGGATATAACCCGTTTAGTTCATGCCAAACGTTTGGAGGCTAATTAACGAGTTCGTCCTCCATTGCCAAGAAGCGGGTTTCGAACCGAAGTTGAGTGTGCTCCGGACGGTATATCGGGTTCACCAATTGCAGAAGTCGTCCTATCGCTTCTATCTGCCCCGACTCAATAAAGCATTGGAAGGACAAGTTCTTCATCATCCGGAGTCGAGGTCCTTGGGGGATCCCCAATACTTGGGTCGAGGCTATCACGAAGAGAGTCAAAGAGAGTCCGACCCTCAGACGACATGGTCCGAACTCTTTTCGATCATCCGAAGTTTGATTGGAAGGACCTGACCGAGGAGCTACTTTATGGTGGGGTCTTAGCCAAATGAACCCCAGTACGACTCTTTTTTTTTATATATATACCTAGGCCGGTTCTCTTTGTTTTCGTAAGTTGTTTTGTTCGTACTCAACTTCTAACTGTTCTGTCTCGCAGGATCATAGCCGAACGTGGGCTTCTGATGTAATCCCTATTTCCGATTATACGGATTTCTATTTCTTTTCTCTTTCTCCATGTACTCTTGTATTTTAATTTTTGTATAAATTCTTTCCTGTTCATTTAAATCCTTTTGAAACTTCTATTGAAACCCAAATTTATATTCCAAACTACAAATCTCATCTCTCCTCTTTTTGGTTTGAAGCCCACAATTATTATTGAATTTATATTATATTCATTTGAAGCCCAAAGAGTAGCCCATCTCTTGTTGGATTTTAGCCCAAACCCAATCTCATCTCCTATTGGACTCTAACCCAAACCCACAAATTCATACACACACCCGTATACAAATTTCTCCACATTTCTCCACTTTGCACGTTTCCCTAACTACAACCTCACTTTCTCTAACTCCCCAATATCATTATTATTATTCTATTAATTAAACCTCTCTCCCCGTTATACTCTCTTTTCCCTCTTCTGATTTTCTCCATAGAAAACCCAAAAAAAAACCACAGAAACCCAAACAACACCACCTCCTCCGCTCACCTCGTCGACCCACCGCTGTCGCTTCATCTTCTTCCTTGCGAGTCGCCATCACCCACCTCGCTCCTCCGTCCTGTCTTCACCGCTCGACACCACAACCCCATCGCCATTGCACTGCCTCCCTCCTCATCGCAACTACGTCGCCACCTTCATCCATCCCAGGCACCGCCAGCGTCAGGCCATTCGACCACCCCAGTCGCTCCTCGACTGCACCTCAGTGTTGCCTCTGCCATCGCAGTGCACCACCACCACCTGCCCCCTCCAGTTGCACTGCCGCTGTCACCATCCACTCCCCCGCCATTGCTGCTCGAACTCATCCAAGCTCTAGTCCTCCATCAACACCACCTCGACCTCCGCTGTTGCTCTCACCGCTCGACTCCATGGCAGCGACCTCCGCCTCTCGCGCTCGTGCAGCCAGTCGACCGCCGTCGTGACCCATCCTCTGTTTTCTCTTCCGAGAACAGAGCATTCGCTCATGCCGCCATTGATCCGGCATTGTGTCGCTTCCCAACCAGTCGTCGTCGCCAACAGACCCGAGCGCCTCACAGCAGTCGCCGCTAGTCTTCCACGCCGTTCGTTCTCTCTCTTCGATCGAAGATTGAAGTTGAATGGTGAGTGGATGACTTTGCCGTTTGGTGTTCGACGCACACCAGATCCCAAGTTGTTATCTGCCGTTTTGGGTCTGATCCGAAGAGTGAGTGGTTGGTTACAGTGTTCGATGTTGTGTGCACAGCGGATCCGATCCCGCTATGTGGTGTTCTGGCCGATCCGGTGTGGAGCGATAACCCCATTGGTCAGTTTTGGTGTTCTGTGTTCTGGCCGCAGCAGATCCAGTTTTGCCGTCCCGTGTTCTGGCCGATCCGGTGTGGAGTTGTGATCTTGACTTGTTGCTGTTGCTTGGATTTTTCTCGCCCGATCTTCGCACGTGTTCTTGAGATTGCTCCCCAGGATTCTTATCCCGTTATTCTGGTTATTCAAATCTAATCGTCCACAAAAGGCAAGTCCACTTGAACTCATTTAATTTTTCTAGTTCAAGCTTATTGACCTCCTGCAAGTAATTCCTTTTCAATTATCTTAAAATTGCCGTGTGTCCTTTCCATTGGGAGTATCGAGGGTTTACACGAGCTAACCCAACGTACTCTTGACATCGTATTATTATTCACTGACTCAAACCCAAGCCTATATGTACACTTGACATGAATAAATGACTAGAAATTGTATATAAGGAAAATGAATGGTGATTAAATACATTGATTGATTGAGATATTGTGACTTGATCGATGACATCATAAATTTACTCGTACATTGTAAAATCCATTCAAATTGTTGTACATTAGTGTAATGCATTTCATGATACAACAACAAGTTGATTACCCACTTGATGAACATTTATTTGATGACATTTTATAATTTCTGCTGCCTTGTATGTCTTGTACTGAGGTTTCGACACAGTTATAATAGGAATCAGTCAAAATAATATAAAGATGAATTGTAGCTCTAAGTGTCTAGTTGTCGATAGAATTTTGAATTGTCGAATTCTAAATTATAGCCTATGAGTTATCGCTGTTTTAGTGTTACTGTGTTGGCTATTTTCAGATTTACCACTTCATGTATATTATCGTGCAATGCATCATGTTGCTGCATTCTTATCATCCCCTTGACATTCTTATATGCACTTACATGGATATGAATGACTTAATAATAAAATACTAAATAATCCGGGGTTAATAAGGGTTGACTTGTAGTGGATAGTCTCAGAAAATGTACTTGGTAAGGCCTTATCGTGATATCGTATTGACATGGAAGGAGAAGTACTGATTGGGAATGATTGATTGTAAATTGTAAATGATTATTATTGACACCGAGTACACGCTCTGTAGATCCCACCACTATGTCTCAAACGTACACTGTTTTGCGTGCACCGAAGCTGTGGTATGGAACACAGTAATACGTACACTAGATAGGAAAAAACAACATGATAATAGACCTAATTGACACGTATATACTTGATTATGACCATTGTTTATTAATACCATTATTGTCTTTGTAATTTGATCTTGATTCATATTTCTTCATGTACCTTGTTCCTTACTCTCTGCTTTTCACTACTTGCTGTCCGTACTTGCTCTAAGGACAAATTATTCTTTCTTTTTAGATGAACAAGTACAGGTGCACAAGAAGAATTTCTAGAAGGCATTGATGAGCAGTTCTTCTACGATTGGAGCAGGAGCCTCTCGAATTATTTGGTAAGTTCTTATATTCCAGATTTGGTTATTGAATTTCATTCTCATTTATGTGATTATGTTTTCTGCATGGTTGTGATTCATTTTTCTTATATTGTTGAGTTAAGACTGGTACAACTTATGGATGATATGAGTTGGCGTACTTATATCATTCGCTGGGCCTCAGTTACGTGTCTGTGTTTCCGTATTCTGGGAAGCGGGGCATGACATCTAGAAGCAAGGCTCCAAGAAAGAGGAAGAGGGTCACCACCAAGGTAACTTCGCCCAAGCCGAAGACCTTCGGCACTGTTGTGGATCGGCCCCCACAGCGGGCCGAGGTTACATAGAGGCCGGTGGTCCATGTAGCAGGGTCGGCTTCAACTGATTCGGCAGTGTTCCCTCTGCCGCTGCCTTAGGCTTAGAAGCCCCGCCACTGACCGTCGATGCCGAGGTGCTCCTTACTGAGGAGCACAAGAAGATCTTTGTCCCAGACTGGCAAGTCCGCAAGCATGACGGATTTCTAGGTGACTCGTCGACCTGCATGCAGGCGGTTCGGCACCTAGCTACCCCAAAGGACAGGTCTGCTATGGATGCACATAGCGTTGGGGACGATGCGCTCAAGGTGGCTCGAGCGGCGATGTTGGTGAGTACTGAGTACTAATTCAATCTTTTTTTTTTTTTTGAATAGTTGGTTTTCATTTAAGGTTAAACATGTGTGTTCTGCTTTCTCACAGATGACTTGTCACTTTGGTCATCTCATAGAGAAGATGACCGAACAAGAGAAAGATTTGAATCAGGAGGTCAACAGAGCTTGGGCTGAGAAAGCTCGGATCGCCAAAGAGCTTGACGAGTGGAAGATAGAGGCCGAAGAGAAGTCTTCGAGGCTGGAGAACCTTGAGGCTTTGGTCGCAAAGCTCAAGGTGGACAACACTAAGCGGCTTTAGGCAGCTGAGCTAGCGGCGAAGAAGAAAGAGGATGTCGTGGCGGCGGTGACGACTGCAGCGGCGAATCAGGCCGAGGAGCATGTAATGGGGAAGGCGAAGGGTTTCCGCGTCGTGAATATGGCAAACATCATATTTCAGTTCTATGTGATACTCACTCTTTAATGTCCACACCTAGGTACTCACACTCTAGTGTCCACACCTAGGTTATTTTTATGTCATGTTTAGTATTACTATTGAAGCATGCTCTGATACCAATCTCTGTAGCACCCCGAATTTCTAATAAGATATCTTAGAAAATACGTGGCACATTCCCAGCGATCCACTTCAATATAATATTAAACACAACCAACACCACTAAATTTTCAACTTTTATTACAACAATCACTTACATAGCACAGCGGAATTCAAACAAACTCAACTCCAAATTTCTTTTATTTACAACACAAATTTATCTCAAAACTGCTTCTACAAATTTACACAAAACTCTTATGAATCACTTTATCTCAAAACTAACTCAAGCATCCAACCTCCAACTCTAAGCAACAACCTGCAACACATGAGGCTAGAGATGATCCCTAACCCCCAAACTAAAGGGGTCAGCCATAAATGGTGTGAGTGACATAAAATCAACAAACAACATAAATGAACATACCTCACCAATTCTGAAACAACATATATTAAATAAGAAATGGGAAGTGAGAAATGACAGTAAACATGAAAACATCAAGTGGAACTAAACTAGGTGTCGGGTGTAGAAAACAGGAAACCGCATGCATAAAACCAAGTCAAGAAAACACAATTTCTATATGCTAACTCACTAATGCGTACTTGTCGGAGTCTATGCATCCCATTCTACATAGGTCCGGTGCAAGCCCTTAACGTCTTCACTTCATAGGGTTCAATCCCCCGCATTATGCAACTAATCCTAACACGATGACTACTACGAGATAAAGATAAACTATGGATAGTATCTCATGCCCGATAATTCCGGAGATGGATCCCACACCCAAGATATTTCACCTGAATAATTCCGGAGATCATCCCACACCGAAACATTGACACGTCACCACACGAATACCACATGTGCTTCACCTCGACTCCGATAATTCCGGAGATCAATCCCACACCACAAGTAGTTACCGTGATAATTCTGGAGATTGTCCCACACCACAAGACTGTGATAATTCCGGAGACATATCCCACACCACTAATAATCTACTGTGATAATTCCGGAGATTAAATCCCACACCGAAAGCCATACTGAGGTTCTTGACTCATGTTCCCGTTCATCATATCACCACTAGTGCATGTCCTTATCGTTTTGGGTTTATTATTTACTTAACGAATCTCCTAGAGTGGTGTACCCTACCGGCCTAAATTCAAAACTGTATAACTGAAATGTCTCTACGGGCCTCAACGAATAACTCAACACCGGTATACTAGGGTCACACACCTCTAGAGACTCAAACTCAAAAGTCTAAACCAAAGTCCCACTAAACAAAGGTGGCTCAACTGAATGTCTCAAATCAAGTACTAAATTGAATGTCTTAAATCAAGTACTAAACTGAATGTCTCAAAATCAAATCCTGAACTGAATGTCAAGTATAGACTGAATTATCTGAAAACCAATCATTCGAAATAACACTCAAGTTTACAAAGATCCTTCAGTACCAGTCAACTTATACTGTAGTAAGTCGACTGCCCAGAGGACAAATATCCAAAATTTCACAAAAATAAACTAAGTCATATCAGTCGACTTATAAGAGAATCGGTCGACTTACCAGAGGTAAATTCCAATAATTTCTCAAAATATATTCTAAGTATGTAAGTCGACTGAAAGGCGTCCTAGGTCGACTGTCCAGAAAGGACTAATAATTTTTACATAATTAATTCCTCAGTGAACCAGTCGACTGCCTACAAGCTAGGTCGACTTCCCAGAACGATTTCTCATGGATTCTAAAATACAGTAGCAGGCTCGTACCAGTCGACTGTACAGTAGGCCAGTCGACTGTCGGCCTACAGTTTTCAAAATTTAGGTCTGATTACAAAATCAAAACTGGGGTTTTCTAAAGATTCATCGTTTATGAAAATAGTTCGTATTCAGGCAAAATGACAAATCTCAACAAATCCTCATTATGGATATATATTATTCAAAACATCAAATATGTCAAAACTCAAGTTCTCATGTTCTAGATCACTAATCGTTTCATTAGGGTTTCACAAGACTAAATTTCTTTCACAAATCTAAATCAAAATCTGATTTACAATGTATAAGATCCAGGCGTTCACCATCCGTTCATAACCATACTCAAATCTTAATCTTGTCTTTAGCAATACGATTTTATAAACAAAGATCTACTAATCATTCGTAGATTTCACAACATGGTATAAACAACAATCATTATTCACATGGATCATACCACAATACAAGATCTATATCATTCACAACATCAATCAACCATATTGCCACTCGCATACATGGATCAACCATAAGACAAATTTATATCATTCACAAACAAAACAAAACACACAATGTCACTCACATGAATCAAACAACAAAACAAATTTTATATCACTCACCTTGAATTGAGAATATTCAACAAAAAGCTTTCCTTTTGCTAGATCCAAACCTCTTCTTTCTCCACCAAAATAAATCTCCAAAAATTCTGTATTTTCTCCTCAATGACGGCTGAAAGAAATCCTTTAAATATCCGGGATTAGGAGTTTAGGGTTTTACCCCACTTTTGCAAAATAATCCTTTCCAAAATACAACTTCACATATATAGGTATAGTCTTGGAAATCTATTCAAAATTCATTTAAATTTGGATTTAAAGGTAAAATATACTCATAAATCTCAATTGGTACTGTTCAAAATGTCCGGAATATACGTTTTGCACTTTAACCCCTAAAAATGTCAAATTTGCAAAAAGGTTATTCTTTTCTCAGAAATTGCAAATAGTTCCAATTAATTTCAGAAAAATCTGGAAAAATACTAAATAAATCTCAAATATTAAATAATGATTTTTCATGAAGAAAACTAAATTTTCAAACTTTCCATAAAAGTATTTGCACGTGTTTTGCACGTGTAACAAGATAAATTTTTCTGAAAATATTCATTAAATTCTCCAAAAATCAAATTAAATTCATTTTCAAATATAAAAATAGTATTTGAAAATACGGGGTTCTACATCACTCCCTCCTTAGAAGAGTTCTGTCCTTAGAACTACTACTAATGAGTCCAAACATCATACCAACAAAGGGAACAATATCTCATAAATAAAACATAGTCCAAAACAATTTCATATGACAACATAATCAAAATAGAGGAATTATAACTCAATCAATGGTACAATCATTCAAAGAATTACAATCACACAAAAGAAATACACTCATACAAAAAGCTCAGGAAAATCCTTCTGCATGCGATCCTCTGGCTCCCAAGTAGCCTCCTCGAACTGCTGATTCCTCCACAGCACCTTGACCATAGGTATCACCTTCCTCCTCAGAACTTTCTCTCTACGGTCAACGATCTCAACAGGCTGTTCTTTGTAGCTCAAGTTCACCTGTAGATCTTCAGGAACCTCTACCAACTGATGATTCTGATCTGGCACATACTTCCTCAACAATGTCACATGGAATACATCATGCACTTGTGCCAACTCCTCTGGAAGCTTCAATCTATATGCTGTCTTGCCAATCCGCTCCATGATCCTGTATGGACCAATATACCTTGGCGCTAACTTGCCTCCTTTACCGAACCTGATTACTCCTTTGGTCGGAGACACCTTGAGGAAAACTGCATCCCCAACTTCAAACTCCAAATCTCTTCGTCGAGTATCAGCATAACTCTTCTGCCAACTCTGAGCCTCGACCAACCTCTTGCGAATCAGCTCAATCTTCTCGGATGTCTGCTGCACGATCTCAGGACCATACATCTGCCTCTCGCCAACCTCATACCAACAAACAGGTGTCCTGCACCTCCGCCCGTACAAAGCCTCATACGGTGCCATCCCAATACTCGCATGGTAACTGTTGTTATAAGCAAACTCAACTAATGCCAAGTATCTCTCCCAACTACCACCAAAATCCATAACACAAGCCCTCAACATATCTTCCAGCACTCGATTCACCCTCTCAGTCTGACCATCGGTCTGTGGATGGAAAGCTGTACTGAAATTAGTTCTGGTGCCTAAAGCTGCTTGTAGGCTCTTCCAAAACCTTGAAGTAAATATTGCATCTCTGTTGGATACAATCGACACAGGAAGTCCATGAAGTCTCACAATTTCACCAATGTACAACTCAGCCAATTTCTCCAATGACCAAGTAATCTTCATGGCTAGAAAGTGAGCCGACTTAGTCAAACGGTCCACAATAACCCAAATCGAGTCATTGCCCTTCGAACTTCTTGGCAAACCTATGATGAAATCCATACTGATATTCTCCCATTTCCACTACGGAATGGGCAACGGCTGTAACAAACCTCCAGGTCTCTAATTTACTGCTTTGATCTGCTGACAAGTCAGACACATTGCCACGAAATCTGCTACATCTCGCTTCATACCAGACCACCAAAAATGCTGTTTGATGTCTCTGTACATCTTCGTGCCTCCCGGATGAACCGACAACAATGTACTGTGTGCTTCCTGCAAGATACTATCTCTCAAATCTGCATTATCTGGAACACACAACCTCTCACCCAACCAAAGAACTCCATCTTGGACACGAAACTCTGATAGCTTGCCCTCTGAAACCTGTTGCAACATCTTCTGAATATCCGAGTCTGATCTCTGACCTTCCACAATCCTCTCTCTCAGGGACGGCTGCAGCCTCAATTGAGCCAAAGATGCCCCTAAACCTTGCAGCACCACCTCGATACCTGCCTGATCAATCTCTGCTGCCAACTCCCTTCGAGTAGTGATCAAACTTGATAAACTAATCTTCTTGCTAAGTCCATCAGCCACCCCATTCGCCTTGCCCGGATGATACTTGATCTCGGGACGAATGTCTTCCAGAACATCCAACCGCCTTCTCTGCCGAAGATTAAGATCCTTCTGTTGATAAATGTACTTCAGGCTCTTGTGGTCAGTGTACATGTTAACCTTCTCGCCATAAACATAATGCCTCCACGGCTTCAAGGCATAAATGATAGCTGCTAGCTCCAAATCATGCGTTGGATAATTCTTCTCATGCGGACGCAATTGCCTCGAACCATAAGCAATAACCTTGCCTTCTTGCATCAAGACACAACCCAAACCTCTGAGAGATGCATCACTGTAGATATCATAATCCTTTCCAGCTTGTGGCAAAGCCAAGATAGGTGCAGTAGTCAACCTTTTCTTTAACCCAAGGAAACTCTCCTCGCACTTATCTGTCCATAAAAATGCCACATTCTTCCGGGTCAAACCTGTCAAAGGAACTGCAATTTGAGAATAACCCTGGATGAATCTTCTGTAGTAACCAGCTAAACCCAAGAAACTTCTGACTTCCTTCACAGACGTTGGCCTGGGCCAATCCTTCACTGCTTCAACTTTCTGAGGATCAGTGGCTACTCTCTCCTTAGAAAAAATATGACCAAGGAAAGCTGCATCAGACTTCAAAAACTCACACTTCGACAATTTGGCATACAAGCTATGCTCCTGCAATTTCTGTAATACCGCTGTCAAGTGCGTAGAATGCTCCTCCTCCGACTTCGAATACACCAAGATATCGTCGATGAAAACCACCACGAAGGAGTGAATAAATGGCCTCAAAACCCGATTCATCATATCCATGAAAACTGCAGGCGCATTCGTCAACCCGAATGGCATTACCAAAAACTCATAGAGCCCATGACGAGTCCTGAAAGCTGTCTTACTCACTTCTTCCTCCTTGACTCGAACCTGATGATACCCTGACCTCAAATCAATCTTCGAAAACACAGCTGCTCCTCGAAGTCTGTCGAACAAATCATCAATCCGCGGCAGTGGATACTTGTTCTGAATAGTCACCCTATTCAACTCCCGATAGTCAATGCAAATCCTCATTGACCCATCTTTCTTCTTGACTAACAACACTGGCGCTCCCCACGGAGAAGAACTCGGCCTAATAAGCCCTTTGCTCAGTAACTCCTCAATCTGCTTCTTCACTCCATCCTGCTCTACAGATGCCATCCTGTACGGAGCCTTGGAAATCGGCGCACTCCCTGGCTGAACATTGATGCAAAACTCCACATCTCTCTGTGGCGGTAATCCTGAAAAATCATCCAAGAACACCTTAGGAAAATCTCGGACAACCGGAATGCCCTTGACTTCATCTGGAATTGCCATCTTGGATACCATTGCAGCCACCTTCGGAATCTTCTTCTTCCCTTGGAAAGTCACTGCAGGTCCACCTGGTGCTTTCACCAACACCTCCTTCTGCTTGCATTCAATTGTGGCATCATATATTGCCATCCAATCAATGCCCACGATGACATCCACACCCAAAACTTGCAGCTCGATCAAATCAATGCCGAACAACCTCCCACCAATCTCGATATCACAACCTTCGTAATATCGATCCGCAATTAACTCTTCACCTGACGGCGTTGCCGCCGACAAAACCCTGCCTGGAAACAACTTCGGTTCCACACCTAAGATCTTTGCAAAATTTGGCGATACAAAAGTATGCGATGAACCAGTATCAAATAAAACCTTTGCCTTTATTCCATTAATTAAAACAACTCCTGTTACAATAAGAATGATACTCAATCTTAAATTGTTCTCAAATAAAGGTTTTACTTATTACATTGATTCAAAATAAAAATCAGAATTCTTGCATACCCTGTATTACATCTTCCGAGTTACCTGCGTCTTCCTCGGTTAATGCAAATACTCGCCCTTGCCTTTTCTGAAATTTGCTTCCACCAGAACCATCCTTCCTCAATTGTGGACAATGGGGCTGAGAATGTCCTGCCTGCCCACATTGGGAACAAATCTGGTTCGCCAACTTCGGACACGCTGACTTGTAATGTCCTGCCTCCTTGCAGTAATAACAAGTCACCCCCGGAGTTGCCGGTGCCTTCTGCACTGGATCACAGAACTTAGCCTGCTTCGCAGGGAATCCCTTCCCACTCTGGCCTGATGCTGGCCTCTTGTTCCGGTTCCATGTTTCTTGCCTCTTCTAAAACTGGTCCATGTCCTCCTCAGTCATAGCTGCTATCCTGACCAGCTTGTCGAATCTTCTGATGCCCAACGGGATCATCCCCGACCTCAAGTTTGGCCTCAAGCCCTGCTCAAATTTTTTGGCCTTCTTTGCCTCGTCAACGACCAACTCTGGTGCATACCTCGAAAGTTGAGCAAACTTGGTCTCATACTCCCGCACGGTCATACTGCCCTGCTGAAGGTTCAAGAACTCGGTCGCCTTCTTCTCCTAAACATCTAGGGGAAAGAAGCGATCTCTGAACTCCTCCAGAAAAGCTTCCCAAGTCAACTGCTGATCTCCCAAAGTCCTCTTCAGCGACTCCCACCAGACACCAGCGTCCTTCTCTAGCTGCATCGTAGCCAACTTCACCTTGCTGGCTGCCGCAGTCTGCGATACCTCGAAGATTGTCTCCATCTTCCTAATCCAATCATCAGCTGCGGTTGGATCAGATTGTCCCTCAAAGACTGGCGGCCTCATCCTCTTAAAGGATTCGATCTGCTTGATAGGATCGGCGTTCACCAATCCCTGTCCAGCTCCATGATTTGGCGGCGGATTCTGTTGTTGATTCTGAGTCTGCGCCAAGTTGAATGCCATTAGCGCATTCAGAGTCTGGTACACCTTGGTAAATTCAGCCTCAAGGTCAATTCCCGTTCCTCGAGAACTACCAGATCCATCCTCATTGTTGCCACCATTCCTGCCCCTGGGTGCAACCTTTCTGAATACTGCAAAACGAGGGAAAAGTTAGAGCATCACACACAATTCAAACTCACATCAATATCCTTTGGCAAAACTTCACTTGTATTCCAAAGGTAAAACATCATATTTCAGTTCTATGTGATACTCACTCTTTAATGTCCACACCTAGGTACTCACACTCTAGTGTCCACACCTAGGTTATTTTTATGTCATGTTTAGTATTACTATTGAAGCATGCTCTGATACCAATCTCTGTAGCACCCCGAATTTCTAATAAGATATCTTAGAAAATACGTGGCACATTCCCAGCGATCCACTTCAATATAATATTAAACACAACCAACATCACTAAATTTTCAACTTTTATTACAACAATCACTTACATAGCACAGCGGAATTCAAACAAACTCAACTCCAAATTTCTTTTATTTACAACACAAATTTATCTCAAAACTGCTTCTATAAAATTTCCCCAAAACTCTTATGAATCACTTTATCTCAAAACTAACTCAAGCATCCAACCTCCAACTCTAAGCAACAACCTGCAACACATGAGGCTAGAGATGATCCCTAACCCCCAAACTAAAGGGGTCAGCCATAAATGGTGTGAGTGACATAAAATCAACAAACAACATAAATGAACATACCTCACCAATTCTGAAACAACATATATTAAATAAGAAATGGGAAGTGAGAAATGACAGTAAACATGAAAACATCAAGTGGAACAAAACTAAGTGTCGGGTGTAGAAAATAGGAAACCGCATGCATTAAACCAAGTCAAGAAAACACAATTTCTATATGCTGACTCACTAATGCGTACTTGTCGGAGTCTATGCATCCCATTCTACATAGGTCCGGTGCAAGCCCTTAACGTCTTCACTTCATAGAGTTCAATCCCCCGCATTATGCAACTAATCCTAACACGATGACTACTACGAGATAAAGATAAACTATGGATAGTATCTCATGCCCGATAATTCCGGAGATGGATCCCACACCCAAGATATTTCACCTGAATAATTCCGGAGATCATCCCACACCGAAACATTGACACCTCACCACACGAATACCAAATGTGCTTCACCTCAACTCCGATAATTCCGGAGATCAAGCCCACACCACAAGTAGTTACCCTGATAATTCCGGAGATTGTCCCACACCACAAGACTGTGATAATTCTGGAGACATATCCCACACCACTAATAATCTACTGTGATAATTCCGGAGATTAAATCCCACACCGAAAGCCATACTGAGGTTCTTGACTCATGTTTCCGTTCATCATATCACCACTAGTGCCTGTCCTTATCGTTTTGGGTTTATTATTTACCTAACGAATCTCCTAGAGTGGTGTACCCTACCGGCCTAAATTCAAAACTGTATTACTGAAATGTCTCTACGGGCCTCAACGAATAACTCAACACCGGTATACTAGGGTCACACACCTCTAGAGACTCAAACTCAAAAGTCTAAACCAAAGTCCCACTAAACAAAGGTGGCTCAACTGAATGTCTCAAATCAAGTACTAAATTGAATGTCTTAAATCAAGTACTAAACTGAATGTCTCAAAATCAAATCCTGAACTGAATGTCAAGTATAGACTGAATTATCTGAAAACCAATCATTCGAAATAACACTCAAGTTTACAAAGATCCTTCAGTCCCAGTCGACTTATACTGTAGTAAGTCGACTGCCCAGAGGACAAATATCCAAAATTTCACAAAAATAAACTAAGTCATATAAGTCGACTTATAAGAGAATCGGTCGATTTACCAGAGGTAAATTCCAATAATTTCTCAAAATATATTCTAAGTATGTAAGTCGACTGAAAGGAGTCCTAGGTCGACTGTCCAGAAAGGACTAATAATTTTTACAAAATAAATTCCTCAGTGAACCAGTCGACTGCCTACAAGCTAGGTCGACTGCCCAGAACGATTTCTCATGGATTCTAAAATACAGTAGCAGGCTAGTACCAGTCGACTGTACAGTAGGCCAGTCGACTGTCGGCCTACAGTTTTCAAAATTTAGGTCTGATTACAAAATCAAAACTGGGGTTTTTTAAAGATTCATCGTTTATGAAAATAGTTCGTATTCAGGCAAAATGACAAATCTCAACAAATCCTCATTATGGATATATATTATTCAAAACATCAAATATGTCAAAACTCAAGTTCTCATGTTCTAGATCACTAATCCTTTCAATAGGGTTTCACAAGACTAAATTTCTTTCACAAATCTAAATCAAAATCTGATTTACAATGTATAAGATCCAGGCGTTCACCATCCGTTCATAACCATACTCAAATCTTAATCTTGTCTTTAGCAATACGATTTTATAAACAAAGATCTACTAATCATTCGTAGATTTCACAACATGGTATAAACAACAATCATTATTCACATGGATCATACCACAATACAAGATCTATATCATTCACAACATCAATCAACCATATTGCCACTCGCAAACATGGATCAACCATAAGACAAATTTATATCATTCACAAACAAAACAAAACACACAATGTCACTCACATGAATCAAACAACAAAACAAATTTTATATCACTCACCTTGAATTGAGAATATTCAACGAAAAGCTTTCCTTTTGCTAGATCCAAACATCTTCTTTCTCCACCAAAAAAAATCTCCAAAAATTCTTTATTTTCTCCTCAATGACGGCTGAAAAAAATCCTTTATATATCCGGGATTAGGAGTTTAGGGTTTTACCCCACTTTTGCAAAATAATCCTTTCCAAAATACAACTTCACATATATAGGTATAGTCTTGGAAATCTATTCAAAATTCATTTAAATTTGGATTTAAAGGTAAAATATACTCAAAAATCTCAATTGGTATTGTTCAAAATGTCCGGAATATACATTTTGCACTTTAACCCCTAAAAATTTCAAATTTGCAAAAAGGTCCTTCTTTTCTCAGAAATTGCAAATAGTTCCAATTAATTTCAGAAAAATCTGGAAAAATACTAAATAAATCTCAAATATTAAATATTGATTTTTCAGGAAGAAAACTAAATTTTCAAACTTTCCATAAAAGTATTTGCACGTGTTTTGCACGTGTAACAAGATAAATTTTTCTGAAAATATTCATTAAATTCTCCAAAAATCAAATTAAATTCATTTTCAAATATAAAAATATTATTTGAAAATACGGGGTTCTACATCACTCCCTCCTTAGAAGAGTTCTGTCCTCAGAACTACTACTAATGAGTCCAAACATCATACCAACAAAGGGAACAATATCTCATAAATAAAACATAGTCCAAAACAATTTCATATGACAACATAATCAAAATAGAGGAATTATAACTCAATCAATGGTACAATCATTCAAAGAATTACAATCACACAAAAGAAATACACTCATACAAAAAGCTCAGAAAAATCCTTCTACATGCGATCCTCTGGCTCCCAAGTAGCCTCCTCGAACTGCTGATTCATCCACAGCACCTTGACCATAGGTATCACCTTCCTCCTCAGAACTTTCTCTCTACGGTCAACGATCTCAACAGGCTGTTCTTTGTAGCTCAAGTTCACCTGTAGATCTTCAGGAACCTCTACCAACTGATGATTCTGATCTGGCACATACTTCCTCAACAATGACACATGGAATACATCATGCACTTGAACCAACTCCTCTGGAAGCTTCAATCTATATGCTGTCTTGCCAATCCGCTCCATGATCCTGTATGGACCAATATATCTTGGCGCCAACTTGCCTTCCTTACCGAACCTGATTACTCCTTTGGTCGGAGACACCTTGAGGAAAACTGTATCCCCAACCTCAAACTCCAAGTCTCTTCGTCGAGTATCAGCATAACTCTTCTGCCGACTCTGAGTCTCGACCAACCTCTTGCGAATCAGCTCAATCTTCTCGGATGTCTGCTGCACGATCTCAGGACCATACATCTGCCTCTCGCCAACCTCATCCCAATAAACAGGTGTCCTGCACCTCCGCCCGTACAAAGCCTCATACGGTGCCAGCCCAATACTCGCATGGTAACTGTTGTTATAAGCAAACTCAACCAATGCCAAGTATCTCTCCCAACTTCCACCAAAATCCATAACACAAGCCCTCAACATATCTTCCAGCACTCGATTCACCCTCTCAGTCTGACCATCGGTTTGTGGATGGAAAGCTGTACTGAAATCAGTTCTGGTGCCTAAAGTTGCTTGTAGGCTCTTCCAAATCCTTGAAGTAAACCTTGCATCTCTGTCGGATACAATCGACACAGGAACTCCATGAAGTCTCACAATTTCACCAATGTACAACTCAGCCAATTTCTCCAATGACCAAGTAATCTTCATGGCTAGAAAGTGAGCCGACTTAGTCAAACGGTCCACAATAACCCAAATCGAGTCATTGCCCTTCGAACTTCTTGGCAAACCTGTGATGAAATCCATACTGATATTCTCCCATTTCCACTCCGGAATGGGCAACGGCTGTAACAAACCTCCAGGTCTCTGATTTTCTGCTTTGATCTGCTGACAAGTCAGACACCTTGCCACGAAATCTGCTACATCTCGCTTCATACCAGACCACCAAAAATGCTGTTTGATGTCCCTGTACATCTTCGTGCCTCCCGGATGAACCGACAACAATGTACTGTGTGCTTCCTGCAAGATACTATATCTCAAATCTGCATTATCTGGAACACACAACCTCTCACCCAACCAAAGAACTCCATCTTGGACACGAAACTCTGATAGCTTGCCCTCTGAAACCTGTTGCAACATCTTCTGAATATCTGAGTCTGATCTCTGACCTTCCACAATCGTCTCTCTCAGGGACGGCTGCAGCCTCAACTGAGCCAAAGATGCCCGTAAACCTTGCAGCACCACCTCGATACCTGCCTGATCAATCTCTGCTGCCAACTCTCTTCGAGTAGTGATCAAACTTGATAAACTAATCTTCCTGCTAAGTCCATCAGCCACCCCATTCGCCTTGCCCGGATGATATTTGATCTCGGGACGAATGTCTTCCAAAACATCCAACCGCCTTCTCTGCCGAAGATTAAGATCCTTCTGTTGATAAATGTACTTCAGGCTCTTGTGGTCAGTGTACATGTTAACCTTCTCGCCATAAACATAATGCCTCCACTGCTTCAAGGTATAAATGATAGCTGCTAGCTCCAAATCATGCGTCGGATAAATCTTCTCATGCGGACGCAATTGCCTCGAACCATAATCAATAACCTTGCCTTCTTGCATCAAGACACAACCCAAACCTCTGAGAGATGCATCACTGTAGATATCATAATCTTTTCCAGCTTGTGGCAAAGCTAAGATAGGTGCAGTAGTCAACCTTTTCTTTAACCCAAGGAAACTCTCCTCGCACTTATCTGTCCATAAAAATGCCACATTCTTCCGGGTCAAACCTGTCAAAGGAACTACAATCTGAGAATAACCCTGGATGAATCTTCTGTAGTAACCAGCTAAACCCAAGAAACTTCTGACTTCCTTCACAGACGTTGGCCTGGACCAATCCTTCACTGCTTCAACTTTCTGTGGATCAGTGGCTACTCCCTCCTTAGAAAGAATATGACCAAGGAAAGCTACATCAGACTTCCAAAACTCACACTTCGACAATTTGGCATACAAGCTATGCTCCTGCAATTTCTGTAATACCGCTGTCAAGTGCGTAGAATGCTCCTCCTCCGACTTCGAATACACGAAGATATCGTCGATGAAAACCACCACGAAGGAGTCAATAAATGGCCTCAAAACCCGATTCATCATATCCATGAAAACTGCTGGCGCATTCGTCAACCCGAATGGCATTACCAAAAACTCATAGAGCCCATGACGAGTCCTGAAAGCTGTCTTACTCACATCTTCCTCCTTGACTCGAACCTGATGATACCCTGACCTCAAATCAATCTTCGAAAACACAGCTGCTCCTCGAAGCCTGTCGAACAAATCATCAATCCGCAGCAGTGGATACTTGTTCTGAATAGTCACCCTATTCAACTCCCGAAGGTCAATGCAAATCCTCATTGACCCATCCTTCTTCTTGACTAACAATACTGGCGCTCCCCACGTAGAAGAACTCGGCCTAATAAGCCCTTTGCTCAGTAACTCCTCAATCTGCTTCTTCACTCCATCCTCCTCTACGGGTGCCATCCTGTACGGAGCCTTGGAAATCGGCGCACTCCCTGGCTGAACATTGATGCAAAATCCACATCTCTCTGCGGCGGTAATCCTGGAAAATCATCCAAGAACACCTTAGGAAAATCCCGGACAACCGGAATGCCCTTGACTTCATCTGGAATTGCCATCTTGGATACCATTGCAGCCACCTTCGGAATCTTCTTCTTCCCTTGGAAAGTCACTGCAGGTCCACCTGGTGCTTTCACCAACACCTCCTTCTGCTTGCATTCAATTGTGGCATCATATATTTCCATCCAATCAATGCCCACGATGACATCCACACCCAAAACTTGCAGCTCGATCAAATCAATGTCGAACAACCTCCCACCAATCTCGATATCACAACCTTCGTAATATCGATCCGCAATTAACTCTTCACCTGACGGCGTTGCCGCCGACAAAACTCTGACTGGAAACAACTTCGATTCCACACCTAAGATCTTTGCAAAATTTGGCGGTACAAAAGTATGCGATGAACCAGTATCAAATAAAACCTTTGCCTTTATTCCATTAATTAAAACAACTCCTGTTACAATAAGAATGATACTCAATCTTAAATTGTTCTCAAATAAAGGTTTTACTTATTACATTGATTCAAAATAAAAATCAGAATTCTTGCATACCCTGTATTACATCTTCCGAGTTACCTGCGTCTTCCTCGGTTAATGCAAATACTCGTCCTTGCCTTTTCTGAAATTTGCTTCCACCAGAACCATCCTTCCTCAATTGTGGAGAATGGGGTTGAGAATGTCCTGCCTGCCCACATTGGGAACAAATCTGCTTCGCCAACTTAGGACATGCTGACCTGTAATGTCCTACCTCCTTGCAGTAATAACAAGTCACCCCCGGAGTTGCCGGTGCCTTCTGCACTGGATCACTGAACTTAGCCTGCTTCGCGGGGAATCCCTTCCCACTCTGGCCTGATGCTGGCCTATTGTTTCGGTTCCATGTTTCTTGCCTCTTCTGAAACTGGTCCATGTCCTCCTCAGTCATAGCTGCTCTCCTGACCAGCTTGTCGAATCTTCTGATGCCCAACGGGATCATCTTCGACCTCAAGTTTGGCCTCAAGCCCTGCTCAAACTTTTTGGCCTTCTTTGCCTCGTCAACGACCAACTCTGGTGCATACCTCGAAAGTTGAGCAAACTTGGTCTCATACTCCCGCACGGTCATACTGCCCTGCTGAAGATTCAAGAACTCGGTCGCCTTCTTCTCCTGAACATCTAGGGGAAAGAAGCGATCTCTGAACTCCTCCAGAAAAGCTTCCCAAGTCAACTGCTGATCTCCCAAAGTCCTCTTCAGCGACTCCCACCAGACACCAGCATCCTTCTCTAGCTGCATCGTAGCCAACTTCACCTTGCTGGCTGCCGGAGTCTCCGATACCTCGAAGATTGTCTCCATCTTCCTAATCCAATCATCAACTGCGGTTGGATCAGATTGTCCCTCAAAGACTGGCGGCCTCATCCTCTTAAAGGATTCGATCTGCTTGATAGGATCGGCGTTCACCAATCCCTGTCCAGCTCCATGATTTGGCGGCGGATTCTGTTGTTGATTCTGAGTCTGCGCCAAGTTGAATGCCATTAGCGCATTCAGAGTCTGGTACACCTTGGTAAATTCAGCCTCAAGGTCAATTCCCGTTCCTCGAGAACTACCAGATCCATCCTTATTGTTGCCACCATTCCTGTCCCTGGGTGCAACCATTCTGAATACTGCAAAACGAGGGAAAAGTTAGAGCATCACACACAATTCAAACTCACATCAATATCCTTTGGCAAAACTTCACTTGTATTCCAAAGGTAAAACATCATATTTCAGTTCTATGTGATACTCACTCATTAATGTCCACACCTAGGTACTCACACTCTAGTGTCCACACCTAGGTTATTTTTATGTCATGTTTAGTGTTACTATTGAAGCATGCTCTGATACCAATCTCTGTAGCACCCCGAATTTCTAATAAGATATCTTAGAAAATACGTGGCACATTCCCAGCGATCCACTTCAATATAATATTAAACACAACCAACACCACTAAATTTTCAACTTTTATTACAACAATCACTTACATAGAACAGCCGAATTCAAACAAACTCAACTCCAAATTTCTTTTATTTACAACACAAATTTATCTCAAAACTGCTTCTACAAATTTACACAAAACTGTTATGAATCACTTTATCTCAAAACTGACTCAAGCATCCAACCTCCAACTCTAAGCAACAATCTGCAACACATGAGGCTAGAGATGATCCCTAACCCCCAAACTAAAGGGGTCAGCCATAAATGGTGTGAGTGACATAAAATCAACAAACAACATAATTGAACATACCTCACCAATTCTGAAACAACATATATTAAATAAGAAATGGGAAGTGAGAAATGACAGTAAACATGAAAACATCAAGTGGAACTAAACTAAGTGTCGGGTGTAGAAAACAGGAAACCGCATGCATAAAACCAAGTCAAGAAAACACAATTTCTATATGCTGACTCACTAATGCGTACTTGTCGGAGTCTGTGCATCTCATTCTACATAGGTCCGGTGCAAGCCCTTAACGTCTTCATTTCATAGGGTTCAATCCCCCGCATTATGCAACTAATCCTAACACGATGACTACTACGAGATAAAGATAAACTATGGATAGTATCTCATGCCTGATAATTCCGGAGATGGATCCCACACCCAAGATATTTCACCTGAATAATTCCGGAGATCATCCCACACCGAAACATTGACACCTCACCACACGAAAACCACATGTGCTTCACCTCAACTCCGATAATTCCGGAGATCAATCCCACACCACAAGTAGTTACCGTGATAATTCCGGAGATTGTCCCACACCACAAGACTGTGATAATTCCGGAGACATATCCCACACCACTAATAATCTACTGTGATAATTCTGGAGATTAAATCCCATACCGAAAGCCATACTGAGGTTCTTGACTCATGTTCCCGTTCATCATATCACCACTAGTACCTGTCCTTATCGTTTTGGGTTTATTATTTACTTAACGAATCTCCTAGAGTGGTGTACCCTACCGGCCTAAATTCAAAACTGTATAACTGAAATGTCTCTATGGGCCTCAACGAATAACTCAACACCGGTATACTAGGGTCACACACCTCTAGAGACTCAAACTCAAAAGTCTAAACCAAAGTCCCACTAAACAAAGGTGGCTCAACTGAATGTCTCAATTCAAGTACTAAACTGAATGTCTTAAATCAAGTACTAAACTGAATGTCTCAAAATCAAATCCTGAACTGAATGTCAAGTATAGACTGAATTATCTGAAAACCAATCATTCGAAATAACACTCAAGTTTACAAAGATCCTTCAGTACCAGTCGACTTATACTGTGGTAAGTCGACTGCCCAGAGGACAAATATCCAAAATTTCACAAAAATAAACTAAGTCATATAAGTCGACTTATAAGAGAATCGGTCGACTTACCAGAGGTAAATTCCAATAATTTCTCAAAATATATTCTAAGTATGTAAGTCGACTGAAAGGAGTCCTAGGTCGACTGTCCAGAAAGGACTAATAATTTTTACAAAATAAATTCCTCAGTGAACCAGTCGACTGCCTACAAGCTAGGTCGACTGCCCAGAACGATTTCTCATGGATTCTAAAATACAGTAGCAGGCTCGTATCATTCACAACATCAATCAACCATATTGCCACTCGCATACATGGATCAACCATAAGAAAAATTTATATCATTTACAAACAAAACAAAACACACAATGTCACTCACATGAATCAAACAACAAAACAAATTTTATATCACTCACCTTGAATTGAGAATATTCAACGAAAAGCTTTCCTTTTGCTAGATCCAAACCTCTTCTTTCTCCACCAAAATAAATCTCCAAAAATTCTGTATTTTCTCCTCAATGACGGCTGAAAGAAATCCTTTAAATATCCGGGATTAGGAGTTTAGGGTTTTACCCCACTTTTGCAAAATAATCCTTTCCAAAATACAACTTCACATATATAGGTATAGTCTTGGAAATCTATTCAAAATTTATTTAAATTTAGATTTAAAGGTAAAATATACTCATAAATCTCAATTGGTACTGTTCAAAACGTCCGGAATATACATTTTGCACTTTAACCCCTAAAAATGTCAAATTTGCAAAAAGGTCTTTCTTTTCTCAGAAATTGCAAATAGTTCCAATTAATTTCAGAAAAATCTGAAAAAATACTAAATAAATCTCAAATATTAAATAATGATTTTTCATGAAGAAAACTAAATTTTCAAAATTTCCATAAAAGTATTTGCACATGTTTTGCACGTGTAACAAGATAAATTTTTCTGAAAATATTCATTAAATTCTCCAAAAATCAAATTAAATTCATTTTCAAATATAAAAATAGTATTTGAAAATACAGGGTTCTACATTGAGTCTCTGCAATTAGACTTATCTCTCAAACTTTAATGAAATAATACTTGTTTTGTGAACTTGTGTGCTTTGCTAGCGTTTGTAATTTTACACAGTTGTGGGAGCAATTCCGAATGGTGGACCACTTCATACTCGCTTATAAGCAAGTAGTTGAAGTGGAATCGAACCAAGTGTTGGACTCCGAACTTGTCATTTAGAGAGTACCAACGGTTGTAGGAGCAATTCTGAGTGGTGAACCGCTTCGTACTCGCTTAGAAGTAAGTAGTTGAAGCAGAGTCGAACCAAGTGTTTGCCCCAAGCGCGTCATTTGGAAAATATTAACAGCTGTATGAGCAATTCCGAATGGTGATCCGCTTTGTACTTGCTTAAAAGCAAGTAGTTGAAGCATAGTCGAACTAAGTGTTGGACTCCAAGCATGTCATTTAGAAAATATCAACAGTTGTAGGAGCAATTCCGAATGGTGATCCGCTTCGTACTCGCTTAGAAGCAAGTAGTTGAAGCGGAGTCGAACCAAGTGTTGGACTCCAAGCGTGTCGTTCGAAAAATCTCAGCAGCTGTGGGAGTAATTCTGAATGGTGAACCACTTCCTACTCGCTTAAAATCAAGTATTTAATGTGGTGTCGAACCAAGTATTGGACTCCAAGCATGTCGTTTTAATGCGAAATTTTTTTGTAAGTAGAGTTAGACTACCCAAAGATAGAGAAATTGCGGGAAAAGCTTGTTTTTATTGAAAACAATTAGTTGGCCGCTTCTAAGTTGCTAGCCGCTTTACATTTCGATAAATAAAATACAAGTAAGAACTTTAGACATATTTTCTGGAGCTCACTCGGTGAAGTTGCTTGAAGCGGTGTTTAGACACCCTCTTGGTACTTCATCAAGTGCTCTGCGTTCCATGTCCTCGGTATTTTCCTGCCCCCGGGGTCTTTGAGTTGATATGTGCCCAGGCGAATAACTCTGGAGACCCTATACGGTCCTTCCCAATTGGGTGCTAACTTGCCTTTTTTGCTTGGGTTGGAGATCGACAACTTTCGGAGCACTAGGTCTCCATCTTTATGGTTGGCTGGTCATACCCTCTTGTTGTAAGACTGAGTGATCCTATGGTGGTAGGTCTCTTGCCGAACTGCAGCTCTCTCACGGACCTCGTCTATGAGGTATAGACAGTTGCAAAGCTGGTTCGCATTCTGTGCTTCACTGTAGGCTATCAGTCGGGGTGAAGGTAGGCCCACTTCTAAGGGGATGAGAGCTTTGGAACCATATGTGAGGTTGAAGGGGGACTCCCCGTCGGAGTTCTTTTGGTGGCGATAGTTCCAATGCACGTTGGGGAGTTGTTTGACCCACAGCCCCTTAGTGGATTTGTCAAGCCTCTTCTTCAGGCCATATAGGATTTGTCGATTTGCATTCTCAGCTTGGCCATTGGAATGAGGGTGAGCTATCGAGGAGAACCGCAGCTGAATGCCGTGGTCGGCGCAAAAGTTGCAAAAGGTTGCTCCCGCGAATTGAGTCTCGTTGTCGGTTACGAGGATGCGGGGTACCCCGAACCGGCAAATGGTGTTCTTCCAAAAGAACTTCTGGACCTTGTGCTCGGTGATTGTCGAAAGAGGTTCAGCCTCGATCCATTTTGAGAAGTAGTCTATCGCTATGACTAAGAACTTTAGCTGGCCCCATGCTGGACGGAAGGGTTCGAGCAAATCCGTCCCCCACATTGCAAAGGGGATTGGACTTGCTAAGCAGGTGAGTTGTGCTTGGGGCAGGCGACGGATCGGGGCAAATTTCTGGCAGGAGTCGCACTGGCGAACATACTCCTCGGAGTCACTCAATAGTGTGGGCCAGAAGTAGCCGTAGTTTAAGAGTTTTCAGGCAAGGGATCTCGCTCCCAAGTGCGCATCGCACAGACTGTCATGGGCCTCCTTTAGGGCATAGTGTGCTTCCTCTGGGGAGAGGCACCTTAGATAGGGACGGCCGTCAATCTGAGTGTAAGAGCATTTGTACATGACTCCGTCGAGGAGTGTGTACCGCTCGTGTCCTGATCCTCCTCGCCTCTCTCGGATCTTTGGAAAGGACTCCAGATTTGAGGTACTCGAGGAAGGGCTTCATCCAGTTCTCCCCAAGTGTTAGGGGTTAGGCTTCCATCGGCTCCGGTCTATCTTCATCAATACTTGGTCTGAGGAGGATCTCTATCAGTGCATGTTTTGTGGTTTTGGTGCATATTTTTTATGTGCATGCTTTTGTGCGTGTTTTTCAACTTATGCATGTTGTACATTAGTTATGGGGGAGCATCTTTAATTATTATTATTATTGTAAGTTATTGTGTTGTCATCATCAAAAAGGGACAGGATGTTGATTCTTGGATTTGATGACTACAACACAATGCAAAGTTATGCTATCACTTATATATTGCAGGGTGTATCAAGATCAATACCATGGTGTAATACACAAAGGCAAAGTTGATCCAATGAAGCTTTCAAAGAGAATTGATCAAGCCACAAAGAACTTAGTTCAAGCCACATTGATCAAGCAAGCTTCAAGATATAAAGACATTGGCTCAAGCTCTAGTCAAAGACTCAAGTTCAAGACAAGACTCGAGTGCTTCAAATGTGTTGTATTAAGTGTCTTGTAACAATTGTAACTTTTTATTCTTTGAGTCTTAGAATGCTATAAATAGCCTTGTCACACACACTCACACATATTTTTTTAAAAATTGAGTGTTTTACAAAGTTAAAAAGATCAAAACAAGCTTGAATAAGTTCAGCTATTAAGTACCAGTCGACCGCTATTTGGCACCAGTCGATTGTCCTGGTACGAAACTGTCTGAACTCATTCAAACTCTGGCCAGTCGACTCAATATGGCAACCCAGTCAACTGTTCAAGTCGTTTCGACAGTTTTCTGATTTCAAAACTTGTTTTTCAAATTCAAAACAATTTCTATTCGTTTTAATTCAGTTTTAGGAACTGTTCTTCAACGTTCCTATGATTCCTCTCTATAAATGAGCATAGGAATCACCATGAAAAGGTTCCAAGCATTTTCTTAAGTTTCAAGTTTATGTTTTTGAAAAGAACCAGCATTCTAAAAAGCATTCATATTCTCTAAGTCTTGGTTCTCTGAAAATTAGTCTAGTATAACTTCGAATTCGTTTTAGACTGATTTCAGAAGTTGACCTATTAGCTCACAAATCACAAACAAGGCTATAGGTTGTTGTAACTCTTTTGTTGTTGTTTTTCACTCTCGGGTTGTGAGAGTGGTCCTCTCGGTTGGAGAGTAGGGATCTAGGTTGTAGAGTGGGTGTGCTCTTTCTAGTGGTGAGAGAGGTTTATGGGTTTGGCAAGGTTGTTGTCAAACGCCGTAGGGTATTCTTGTATTTTTTCAAGAATAGTGGAAAATCTCAAGTGGGTTGCTTGGGGACTGGATGTAGGTCGGGAGGACCGAACCAGGATACATCGCTGTGTACTCTGTGGTTGACTCTCTCTGTGGTTGTATTTTCTTCACTTGCATTTCAATTTTTTTTGTGTTTTATTCAAAAACTTGTCTGGCAAGTCAACTGAGTCTCCTCTATAAGTCAACTGATCAGACTTGTATAAAATACTCTTCAAACACTCGTCTGGTAAGTCGACTAAGTTTCCGCTATAAGTCGACTGATCAGACTTGTATAAAATACTCTTCTTATCTGACGCCCCAGTCGACTTTATTCTCTTTTTAAGTCGACTGGACAGAACGGAAAGTTCAACAATTTCTTAATTATGTTTTATACAACACTATTCACCCCCCCTCTCTACTGACATTTGCCTTGCCTACAGGATCCAACAGACCCGACGGGTAATTTTTTTAACTAGGACCCGGACCCAGTTCCTGCAAGTCCGAGTCCAGGTCCAATTTTTGGACCCGTGAGCCTGGTCCATGTCTGGGTAGTGGAGGGCCCAACCCGATAGGACCTAATACCAGCTCTAGTAAATACCCATCTACCCCCACCATAAAAAAGGTAATCAGTATTTTTCTCCAAGAAAGTTCTTTCATAATCTTTCAGATTACTGACTTGAACGTCGGAGGGCTCGTCGCCATGATCAATCCCGGTGTTTCGAACTTTTTGTAGGTCAGCAGCAGCATTGAGAATGGTCAACATCGGTAAGTAGTAAAAATGTTTGCTTTTAGTGGTTCCAAAAAAATTCACAAATCATATGTTTGTTCCCACACCAAAATTAGCAGCAAGAGATTGACGTCATCTGTAGGAATCAGAAAAAGCAATCCGACCATACTCGATTGTGAAAGTAGTTTCCGACCATGCTTCCAAAGGGAAAAAGGAAGGCGGTGGCCTCAAGGGTCAAGAGACCTCCGTCAAATCATCTTCAACCGCCTACAAGGGATCGACCATCGAATCCGTCTGAATGAGAGACGAGCCCGTGATGAGGTCTCACATCCAGAACACCGAGAAGCCAGATGAGTCGTTCTCCCCGGAGCGCAGTATCCAGAAGGCCCGCCTCCCTAAGGGGGTAAAGGGGGTTTACTCACCATCGACAACGAAGAAGCCACACCGCTGCGAGCCGATCAACGACAAGGGTTCACCAGGATGAAGGGGAACCGGTCACCCAGACAAAATTCTAAAATTTCAAAAATGACATCCTACGAGCCCTTAACGTAGCTCCAAATCACGACCGACAAGCACATAGCCTTTACCTTGCCACCACTCATGAAGGAGAGTCCTGATGGTTGACTAGATCTGACTAGAGGGACGACTCCATTCATCGCCGCCTTCGAGAGATGGAGAGGCACCTCAGCAAGCTCAACCTCGAAGAAGGTCAGCAGACCAAGAACTTTCGCCCGATCAGATCCCCCTTCTCCAGGACCATCTTGGAAGCCCCTGTCCCCGAGACCTTCAAGCCGCCTCATTTTGAATCCTATAATGGGGAGTCAGAACTAGTTGATCATATTGAGATTTTAAAACTCTCATGATGATCCATCAAGCCTCGGACGTGCTTCTCTGCATGACCTTTCCAACAACGTTGAAGGGATCGGCGAGAGAATGGTACGACACAGATGAATTTCGTGCCCTTAAGGAAAAGATTGAAGCCTTCATTTAGTGAGGACAATTGGCCAAGTTCTTCAGGAAGGACAAGGCCCAATCCTCCTCCACCCCGGGGAGCTAACAAGAGAATCGAAAGGCTCACCGAGTCCCAAGATCTCGATCTTGGGGCCGTCCTCCACCTTATCCATGGAAGTCCGATGGAGGGAAAGTCGAATTCCTCTCTAAAAGCCTTCATCCGAGAAGTTAATTTAGTACAAAATTTCCCCCAGCCCAAAAGCATCGGGATTCCAGTGACGTTTGCAGACATGGATCTAGAACACGTCCGAATGCCCGACTGCGATGCCCTCGTCATCAGTCTCGACATGGTCAATCATGGAGTGCGGCTGATCCTAGTCGACAATGGTAGTTCCATCAATATCCTCTTCCTAGAAGCCTTCAAAGGCCTCAAGCTCTTCCGAGATTGCCTAAAACCTGCTGAATACACTCTCCAAAGATACTCAGGGGTGTCGGTAACAATCGAAGGAGTAGTGATGTGATCGCTAGAAAAGCTCCGACAATCCGAACAGAGCCGATGGACTTTATGGTCGTTGATGTGAAAGCTACTTACAATGTCATTCTTGGCCGACCCGGCGTAGCTGCACTTCATGTCGTACCTCAGCCTTTCACATGAAGATGAAATTCCCAACCTCAACAGTGGTGGGAGAAGTCAAGGGAAGCTAAGAGACTGCTCGTAAATGTTATATGACTTCAATAGAGGTCTGGTTCTTTCACTCGAAGCGCAAGAACTCCCCCAAGGAGCAGCTAAGCCATCTCAGAGCCAAGAGATGAACCAGAGGAAATCCTTTTTTCTGAGGAGGACATGACCAAGACATTCAAAGTGCGCAAAGTCCTCCCCCACCAGGTCAAGGAAGAGATCATCAAATATGGGGAAACCAAGTCCTATTCGCCTAAACCGCTACCGATATGCCAAGTATTTCAAAAGAATTACTTATGCACCGCCTCAGCGTAGACCCCACAGCCAAGACAGTCTAGCAGAAATGTCACAAATTCACCCCTAATCAACAACAAGCTATTAAAGAAGAAGTAGATAAAATCCTAGCGGCCAAGTTCATCCAAGAATTCAGTTACCCTGAAGGGCTCGCAAATGTAGTAATGGTAAAGAAGGCCAATTGTAAGGGATAATTTTCATCGACTTCACAGACTTGAACAAAGCGTGTCCAAAAGACCCATTTTCCCTTCCCATCATCGATTCCCTGATCGACGCCATGTCCGGTCATGAGTCTTAGGTTTTGTGGATTCTTTCTCACGGTACAATCAGATCAGAATGTCCCCCCCCCCCCCCCCCCCGAGATTGCAATGACCTCTTTCACCACTGGTGGAGGCATCTATTGTTATCGTGTTATGCCCTTTGGGCTAGAGAATGCCAGAGCTACTCATTAACACCTCATCAACAAGGTATTCAAAGAACAGATCGGCAAAAATATGGAATTCTATGTAGATGATATGTTAGTGAGGAGCCTTAATAAAAAAGGCCATGTGACCAACCTTTAGGAAGCCTTCGATGTCTTATGGAAGCACTGCATGAGACTCAATCCGTCCAAATATGCCTTTGGCGTATCGTCAAGAAAATTTCTATGGCCAACCAGAGGAGAATAAAGGTTAACCCAGAGAAGATCCGAGCTATTTGGACATGGCTCCCCAATCCAGCATCAAAGAAGTCCAAAGACTTACAGGGCGCATCGCCGTCAACAGACACTTCCTTTCCAATTTAGGAGAGAAGTGTCACCCGTTCTTCAAGGCCCTAAAAGGAGCGAAAGACTTTGAGTGGGGACAAGCACAACAAGAAGCATTTGAGCAACTCAAGGCCTACCTCGTCAACCCCCCGCTCTTAAGCAAGCCCGAGCCAGGAGATATGCTATACCTTTACCTCACCACCTCATATCAGACCCTTAGTGCCATTTTGGTAAGGGATGAGGAAAAAATCCAGAAACCGGTGTACTATGTAAGTAAAGTCCTCCATGATGTCGAACTCCGTTATTCGAAAATAGAGAAGATGACCTACACACTAATCATGGCCGCTCGCAATCTTCTCCCATACTTACATGCCCATTCAGTGGTGGTTCTTACTGACCAAACCCTAAAGCACGTCTTTGACAAGACAGAATGCTCGGGACGACTTGTGAAGTGGTCCATTGAGCTTAGCCAGCACGATCTAAGATACCGACCGAAGGCAACCATCAAAGCTCAGGCTCTAGCAAAATTCATTTCGCAAGCTCCATCCCCGACCCTCCAGAGGAAGGAAAAGACCCTCCATTTTGGAGCGTCAACATCGATGGATCCTCATGCATCGAAGGGAGCGGAGCGGGAGTCATTCTGATGGGTCCAGATGATTTCACTCTCCAGTACTCCCTGTGCATCAACTTCTGAACTTCCAACAATGAGGCAATATATGAAGCACTAATTTTCGGCTTACGACTTGCCCACAAGGCTAGAGCTCCACACATCAAAGTATTTAGCGACTCTCAGCTGGTGGTAAACCATGTCCTAGGAGACTATAAGGCCAAAGATGACCGCATGATCAAATGTCTAGCCCAAGTTAAGAAACTACTAGCCACCTTCCAAGAGGCGGAAGTCATCCATATCCCTTGCAAAGAGAATGGGAAAACAGATGCCCTATCAAAGTTGGCTTCCTCTTTCCTTCAAGGACTTGATCACACCGTCCTGTTTGAAGTCCTCCTTAGGCCCAACATCAAAGAAGAAAGTCTCGAGCTCCTGGTGATACCTCCCCAAGCTCATGGGGAGAACTGGAAGAAGCCTATATTCGAATTCCTCTATAAAGGATTCCTGCCCATAGATCCTAAAGAAGTTAGAAAAATTCGAATAAGAACCAAGCGATACACACTCATGGAGGAAGTCATGTACAACGCTCATACACAACAATTAATGGTAGACCCTTTCTGCGATGTCTATCTCCGGAAGAAGCCCAGTACACCCTCAGGGAAATTTGTGAATGTATCGGGGGCACTCATATGGGAGCTAGATCCCTCTTTCGCAAGATCTTGAATCATAGTTACTTCTGGCCTATGCTCCTAAGTGATGTTCAACAACATGTTTGTCAGTGTACTTCTTGCCAAAGGTTCTCATCCATCCGACGGATACCTCAAGCCGAGTTCTTCTCCATGTCTAGTTCAATTCCCTTCGCTGTGTGGGGGATGGACCTACTCAAATATTTCCCTCTAGAAATCAGTCAAAGAAAATTCCTTATAGTGGCAATCTCTACTCTCAAAGTGGATCAAAGCCGAGCCATTAGCAACAATTAAAGAGAATAAGGTCCTGCAGTTCTTTTGGATGAACATTGTTTTTCAGTTCGGAATACCCCAAATCTTAGTAACTAACAACAGAACTCAATTCACAGGGGCGACGTTCCGCAAGTTCTGCGCCGACCTCAGCATTTAGCAGTGATTGTCCTCAGTTTCCCATAAACAGTCCAACGGTCAAGTAGAGAATGCCAACTGGCAAATTCTCAGCGACCTCAAGAAAAGACTTGACAAATCCTCAAAAGGACTTTCGATTGAACAACTCCCCAATGTGCTCTGGTGCTACCGAACAACCAAGAGAACCCCAACAGGAGAATTCCCCTTCAATCTTACATATGGTTCTGAAGCCATCATAACCCTCAAGGTCGGACTACCCTCTCCCCACCTACTAGCATTCAGCGAAGAACAGAACTCCAACAACTTCCAAGAAAACCTTGCCCTCATTGACGAGATCTGAGAGAGAGCATTCATATGGAAAAAGTTCTATCAACAAAGCTTTGAGCAGTCCTACAATAAGAGGGTACGCCCTACAAACCTCAGAGAAGGAGACCTAGTCTTCGTAAGCTAGAAATCTCTTACCCTTGCAAGAAAGGAAAACTAGCTCCGAACTGGGAGGGACCGTACATGATCTCTAAAGTTGCCTGCCCTAAAGCATATCAACTTCAATATCCGTGGGGGAAGAGATACCAAGGACCTGGAACACCAAGCAATTAATGAAGAATAAGAAAGCGCCTAAACACCCCTTAGAGCTAGTTTCCTAATTTTCTAGTTCTTTCATTTTCCTTTCAATAAGGTCGATACTTGTGACGTGGCCAAAGCATGTAATAAAGGCTTGCAACATAGAAGCAACCACTATTGGTGTATGTCCTAGAGGCCAGTTGTGTATTGACATTACTAGTTACATTGCATTATGACATTTATTTCATATATGAGGTATTTCATTTATTGTATTATTTATTGTGATTAAATGAGCATAATAAAGTCCTAAGAATAGTAGGTTCAATACCATGGGACATCAAGTTCATGACTTGATTGTGAGATCATATTAGTTGTAATCAGAACACTATTCTTAAATGTCCCTAGTCAAATATTATTGTAAATTAGGACAACAATAATGCATAGAGACTAGTATGTGCGTAGACTAAGAAATCCATATCTCTCGGGTTGATGAGGTATCCTACTAGACTTACGTAGGCTTTGTGCTACTTGAGAAGGTGATTGTTCCACAACAATTTGTGGAGTCTGCTCCATTTCCACGATTGGTTTGCTGCTACTTTGCAAAGTTTGAATTTCTTCAAGTTCTGTTGTTCGCACTTTTGGTAGAAAGATTCATATGAGATACAATTTTTCTTTGCAACAGTTGCAATATAAGGATTCGTTTATGTGTTGGTTGTTAACAAAGATGACACAAAAGGGTAGCCATTGGTTTGGAATCATTGAAAATCTTGGAATGATTTGATTTGTAGTGACGTTAGGTTTCTTAAAGCATGAATAGTTTATGCACCTGCGTCGTCTGCAGTGGCGTTAGAGTTTCTTAAGACATGAAAAGTTCATGCTCTGGCGGTGGTAAGGGATGATGAGGCAATATTTTGCTCCGGGGCGCTGCCCCGTGATGCCGCAAGGGGCAGCCTCCCCTTGACCCCCGTCCGCTGACCGGGCAGCGAGATCCCCGTTACGGCTCTACGTAGGGCAATAATGATTCCCCAAAAAGAATTTTTTTTAAATAAACTAAATAAAACCATAACAACATATTCTTTGATTATGTTCTGTGATACATGGTGCATGGTTGTGGCCTTAGTTATGTGATGCTTGGTTCTATTCTATGATGAATGGTTTATATTCTGTGATGTATTTTGGTATTTTGAATACGGCCTTCGTGTCGTGCCTTTCTCTCTACACTCTCGATGTAATCCTTTCTCTCTACACTCCAATTGTACATTCTCTTTATATGTAAATGTAATCTCACTGAGGATGCAAAGAATTGACAACCATACAAGGACAAGATTGAGAAGCTACTTGGAGAAGACGGTATAATTCCTTTGTTCAGTTTTTGATACTCTCATTGGCTTGGGAGAATCAGTGTGTTAGTGCCACAACCATGTCACATAAATTTTATGCTTTTAATTTTGTATGAGATGCATTATTGTAGATGATGAATGGTGAGATCAATTAATAAAATAACAAAAAAAACCCTCAAAGTAAATATTAAGTTGCAATAAGATGCCTTCCAATGCATGGCACTCGTCTAGGCTAGGATCGATTAAGTGTAGGTCTGGCAAAGCAGGGTGCCTTTATCTATCATAGTGAGACACGATGGGATAAAAGTAATATTCAATTGCCAACCATTGGGTCTGACTTAATTAAACTATTTCAATAGGATTGAAGGTTTAGAGTCATAGAGTTGGTCTTTAGTCTATAAGATAGATTAGAGTAAGTGTCATTCACCCAACTATCCAAGAGTTGCATATGATGTAATTGGGAAATGTTCCCTACCTAAATAACTGAATTTTGGGTGATCAGCCAAAGCTGACTCAGAACTAGTTGAAATATGGATCTTGGCCTACTAGAAAATCTTACGATGGGATTTTCCGAGTCAATGAGGAGAGTCGTTGATTTGAATAAATTAGTAGGAAGTATATTTAATAAAAGACCTTATTAAATATTTCAATATCATGATACATACTCTTCATATTTCTGTTGATGGTTAAATATTTCTTACTTTGGATATTTCTGTGAAATAATATTCATTTTGCATATTTCTATCGATAGATTACCATGGCATCCAATACATTAAATAACCTATCATTGTGATCCGTCCTTGAGAAGGACAAACTTTCTGGAAAAAATTTCCTAGACTGGTACAGGAACCTAAGAATAGTCCTTCGGCATGAGAAAAAGCTGTATGTTCTAGAGCAACCTATTCCTGAACCACCCACAGCAAGTGCCCCTCTCACCGAATGGGATGCTCATAAGAAACATCAAAATGATGCCCCTGACATTAGATGTCTCATGCTAGCCACCACGAACTCTGAGCTTCAGAAGCAACATGAGAACATGGATGCCTACGATATGATCGTACACCTCAAGAGCCTCTACCAGAGCAGGCTAGGCATGAAAGTTTTGAAGTCTCAAAGGCATTGTTTCAGTGCAAACTGGCAGAAGGAAGCCCTGTTGGAACTCATGTGCTCAAGATTATTGGGTACATACAGAACCTTGAAAGGCTTGGTTTCCCTTTATGTCAAGAGTTGGCTACTGACTTGGTCCTGCAATCGTTGCCAAAAAGTTATAGTCAATTCGTCATGAACTACAATATGAATGAGATTGAAAAACCTCTGCTAGAACTGCTAAGCATGCTGAGAACTACTGAGAAGAACATTACCAAGAGAAAGACCATTTTGATGGTTGAACAGGCCAAAGGTAAGGGCAAGGACAAAAAGTAGATTAAGAAACCCAAGGGCAAGGGAAAGGGCAAGGGCAATTCCAACCCCAACACTTCTGCCTTGAAACCTAAGGGTGGGGTGGCCAATGAGGGCACATGCTTCCACTGTGGTGAGACCGAATATTGAAGAGGAACTGCCATAAGTACCTGGAAGAGCGTAAGAAGAAGAAAGGAAGTGAGACTTCCATTACATGTATTTTTGTTATAGAAGTCAATTTATCTACTTCTTCATCTTGGGTATTAGATACTGGATATGGGTCTCATATTTGTGTAAATGTGCAGGATCTCAAAAGAAGTAGACCATTGGCTAAGGGCGAAGTTGACCTACGAGTTGGAAATGGAGCAAAAGTTACTGCTTTGGCTGTAGGAACTTGTCATTTATCATTGCCCACTGGGCTTATTATTGAGTTAGAGAACTATTATTTTTTGCCTGCTATTAGTATGTATTATTTCTATTTCTTGTTTGGACAAGGAGGGTTTTTCATTTATAATAAAGGACAAAAATTGTTTTATTTATTTGAATGATATTTGTTATGGCAGTGCACAATTGAGTAATGGACTTTATATTCTCGACATTGAAATGCCAGTCGATAATATATATACTAAGAGGTTCAAGTCAAATGATACGAACCCAACTTATCTCTGGCATTGTCGTTTGGGCCACATAAATAAGAACCGCATATCCAAACTCCATAAAGATGGATTCTTGGACTCATTTGATTTTGAATCATATGAGGTATGTGAACCTTGTTTGTTGAGCAAGATGACAAAAGCTCCATTCAATGGAAAAGGTGAAAGGGCTAGTGATCCTTTAGGTCTCATACATAGTGATGTCTGCGGACCTTTCAACACATTGGCTAGAGGAGGTTTTCAGTACTTCATTACATTTACTGATGATTTCAGTAGATATGGGTTTGTGTATCTCATGAAACACAAACCAGAGTCATTTGAAAAGTTCAAGGAATTCAAGAATGAGGTACAAAACCAACTTGAAAAAAGTATTATAGCCCTTCGTTCAGATCGAGGAACTGAGTACTTAAGCCAAAATTTTGATGACCATCTAAAAGAGTATGGAATAATATCTTAACTCACTCCTCATGGAATACCGCAATGGAATGGTTTCTCTAAGAGGAGAAACCGGACCTTTTTAGACATGGTCTGATCCATGGTGAGTCATGCAGATCTTCTTAGCTACTTCCGGGGACATGCTCTTTTAACAGCTGCTTTCACACTTAACCGTGTTCCATGTAAAATGGTTCAAGAGACACCATATGAGATATGGACTGGGAGGCATCCTAGTATGTCCTTCATGAAGATTTGGGGTTGTGAGGCCTATGTAAGGTGCCAATGCCCTGATAAACTTGGTCCCAAATCTGATAAATACTTTTTTGTATAATATCCCAAGGAAACCAAGGGATACTATTTCTATAATCCGACAGAAGGTAAAATGTTTGTCGTACGGACTAATGTGTTCCTAGAGAGATAATTTGTCTCCAAAAGAACCAGTGGGAGAACAATAAAATTTGAAGAAATTCAAACTTTGCAAAGTAGCAGTGAACCAATGGTGGAAATGGAGCAGGCTCCACAAATTATTGTGAAACAATCACCTGCTCAAGTAGCACAAAGCCTACGTAAGTCTAGTAGGATACCTCATCAACCCGAAAGATATGGATTTCTCATGAATCAACATGAAGATGTATTGCTCACGGATCAAGATGAGCATACGACTTATGAGGAAGTTGTAAAAGGCTCAAATTCTGAGAAATGGCTTGAGATCATGAGATCTGAGATGGAATCCATGTATACCGACCAAGTATGGACCTTGGTAGACCCGCCTAAAGGGGTAAAACCTATTGGGTGCAAATGGGTATTCAAGAAGAGAGCTGACATGGATGGTAACATGCATACCTTTAAGGGGCGGTTGGTGGCTAAAAGTTTCAAGCAAGTTCATGGTATAGACTATGATGAGACCTTTTCCCCAGTTGTCATGCTTAAATCCATTCGGATCTTACTTGTTATTGCAGCATATCACGATTACGAAATCTGGCAGATGGATGTCAAAACTGCTTTCCTAAATGAAAATCTTCTCGAGGATATGTACATGACACAGCCTGAGGATTTTGTCACTCAAAAGAATGCTGGGAAGGTGTGTAAACTGCAACGATCCAATTATGGATTAAAGCAAGCTTCTAGAAGTTGGAATCTTCGTTTCGATGATGCAATCAAAGAGTTTGGTTTCATCAAAAATGATGATGAACCTTGTGTCTAAAAGAATGTTAGTGGGAGCACAGTTGTATTTCTGGTATTGTATGTAGATGACATACTACTCATTGGGAATGAAATCCCTACGTTATAGTCAGTAAAGGCATGGTTAGAAAAACGCTTTTCCATGACGGACTTGGGTGAAGCTACCTATGTATTAGATATCAAGATCTATAGAGATAGATCAAGGAGACTGCTTGGCCTGAGTCAGAGTACATATATGGACAAAGTATTGAAACGCTTCAATATGCTAGAGTTCAAGAAAGGATTTATCCCTATGTCACATGGTATAAGCCTTTCTAAGGCTCAATGTTCCTCCACTCAAGATGAGAGAAGTTTCCAATTGCATCTGCAATTGGATCTATCATATATGCCATTTTATGTACTCATCCAGATGTTCATATGCTTTGAGCATGACGAGCAGGTACCAGTCAGATCCCGGTGAGAGTCACTTGAATGCTGTCAAGAACATCCTTAAGTACTTAAGAATGACTAAGGATTCGTCCTTGGTATATGGAGCCGAGGAAGAGCTTGTTGTAAAGGGTTACACTAATGCTAGCTTCCAATCTGATAAGGACGACTCCAAATTGCAATCAAGTTTTTCGTTTTGCCTAAATGGTGAAGCTGTGAGCTGGAAGAGTTCGAAGCAAGAGACAGTAGCTGATTCCACCACAGAGGCTAAGTATATTGATGCCTCCAATGTAGCAAAGGAAGCCGTTTGGATTAGAAAGTTCATCACTGAACATGGAGTGGTTCCTAGCATTGTGGACCCACTGGACCTCTATTGTGATAACAATGGGACCATTGCACAAGCTAAGGAGCCTAGATCTCACCAGCGATCCCAAACATATACTTAGGTGCGTCCATCTCATTCGAGAAATCATCGACAAAGGAGATGTGAAGATATGCAGAGTTCCAACATATGATAACGTCGCTGACCCACTTACAAAGCCTCTTGCACAGCGAAAGCATGAGGGTCACACTAGGTCTATAGGTATTAGATTTATGTCTGATTGGCTCTAGTGCAAGTGGGAGATTGTTGGTGTATGCCCTAGAGGCCAGTTGTACATTGAAATTACTAGTTTACATTGCATTATGACATTTATTTTATATATGAGGCATTTCATTTATTGTGTTATTTATTGTGATTAAATGAGCATAATAAAGTCCTTAGAATAGTAGGTTCAATACTATGGGATATCAAGTGCATGACTTAATTATGAGATCCTGTTGATTGTAATCAGAACAATATTCTCAAATGTCCATAGTAAAGTATTATTGTAAATTAGGACAACAATCATGTACAAAGACTAGTATGTGCTTAGACTGATGACCATATCTCACGGGTCATGGATATGAGATATCAGGTCTTCACATGGGTACATATTAGAGTAATAATGTACTGGACTAACCTACCATGAGAACACTGTATGGATCGTTATGTGAGTGTCATAAGCAATTCTCACAGTGACCATGGTGTATGTAGTCCTTTGACTTGAAGTCCTACGATTCCCTATATGAGAAATTATATGTTTTAATGTCGTCAAACATTGCCTATAATAAGGTGATTATAAAGTCGACTATTGGATATACTACAAATCATGCGGAGGGATATGAGTGACTTAGATAGGATTTGTCCCTCTTACATAAGAGGAGCGATATCTACGGACCCCTTGATTGAGTGAGACTGCAAAATGCATGACCGTGCTCAAATGAGTCAATATGAGATATTGAGCTCATTTTGTTTTAGTAAGTCTACTCGGAGATCAAGAAACTAAAGATTGAACTATACAAGGGTGACACGCTCTATGCCTTATGGTCAATCAAGATATTTGGACAAAGGGACTAGAATACATGGTAACATTGGTCAAGGACAGATTATGTTTAATCACTGACATTCTCGTTACTTGAGTAGCAATGATGTATTGCTAGATACCACTCACTATTTGTAATACTAGAATATGGTTTTAGTATAACGGTCAATGTAACGAAAACCTACAAGGTCACACACTTAGAATGGATCGAAATTGGGATTTAAATTCATAAGATGAATTTAATTGGGAATCTAAGTAAGACTCGGACTCCTGGCATTGGTTGGATATTTAATTAGATTAAATGGGCTGACTAAATTTTAGAGGCCCACACGTGAATCTAACCCAAGTCGGATTGCGAGCCCAATGACCTCATTACTCTCTTAGAGTTAATTTTCTGTAGCTATATATATGATACATATCCGTGGAAAAGAGACACAAGAGAAAACCCTAGCCGTCACAGAAATTGTGTGAGAGAGATGGTGAGGAACAGTCCCATCTTGCAGCTAGCACCGCGGCATGAGGAAAGCTTGGTTTTGATCCGTTCGTGTGGATACCTTAGAGGCACCGCAACATTGCAGTATTGTGATCGACATATCTTGTAGACAGCCGATCCATCCATAAGGTATAATTGCTAAATACAATTTTTGGTTTTCGCATGGATCCATGGCAAGGTTTCAATAATTTTTGTAATTTGTCCGCTGTGTATTCAGTCTATGGTTGCCATTCAAACCTAACAACCACTTGCTTAGTTTCTCTGTCATAAAAACTTAGTTTATTTTTCTGTAAAAATTGTTGATCTAGCATAATGCATACGTGCCCAAGTCACAACTACCACAAACACAAAACAACAAGTTCAGAGTCTAACACTTGCTTCAACGCCACTTTAGTCACTTGCAAAACAGCAAGTGCAGAGCAGCTCACTATTCAGAATTTCTCCCACAACTGTTGAAACTCTCAAACAACAAGTTCGGAATCTAACACTTGGTTCAACGCCGCTTTAGCCACTTACGAACCAGCAAGTGTGGAGCAGCTCACAATTCGGAATTTCTCCCACAACTGTTGAAACTCTCAAATAACTAGCTTGGAGTCCAATACTTGGTTCGATACCGCTCTAGCCACTTGCAAACAAACAAGGGCAGAGCAGCTCACCATTCGAAATTACTCCTATAACTGTTGAAACTCTCAAACAATACTCACAACACATAGGGGATACAATGAAAAGAAACAACGTTCCAATGTTTTAAAATTTTTTCATTCAAATCCCAAACCTCAATACAAGTTCAAGAAACAAGAACTAAATTACAACTCCCTAAAACCTTAGACATTTCCCTTAGAGCCACCTTTACCCCTTTTTGATGGGGGGATGTTTTTTTTAAGAGACACTTAGGGTCTGCAGCTCCCTTCGACGTCCGAAGCGCCTCCCCACTCCCTCGGACCACCTGAAGAGGACTTTAGCCCAACGGATTGAGTCCGAGCCATATGATCTATGCTATGTGTTCTATCTCCAGCCGAAGAGGTGCTCGAGCATTAGGTGTCTCCCAAATTCTTCAAAGCTCCATGCGAACGAAGAGCCAATTCGTGGAACGACCGCCCTTGCTTATATTTTGCAAAGGAACAGGAAGTACTCTTAGTTTAGGCTCCCTCGAGAAGCTGCTTCAGTCGGTTAATCTCTACCTCTCGCTCGACAAGGACCTCCTTAAGAGTATCTTCCTTCACCCTAAACTTTAAACGACCAAACCAAGCATGCGCCGAATTGGCCTGATTGTTGCTGTATGCCTTAGAGGCTAGTTGTGTATTGACATTACTAGTTTATACTACATTATGGCATATATTTCATATATGAGGCATTTCATTTATTGTGTTATTTATTGTGATTAAATGAGCATAATAAATTCCTTAGAATATTAGGTTCAATACCATGGGATATCAAGTGCATGACTTGATTGTGAGATCCTATTGGTTGTAATCAGAACACTATTTTTAAATGTCCCTAGTAAAGTATTATTTTAAATTAGGACAACAATAATGCATAGAGACTAGTATGTGCGTATACTGATGACCATATCTCACGGGTCATGGATATGAGATATCAAGTATTCACATAGATACATATTAGAGTAATATTGTACGAAACTGACTCACCATGAGAACGGTGCATGGATTGTTACGTGAGAGTCATAAGCGGTTCTCACAGTGTCCATGGTGTATGTAGTCCTTTGACTTGAAGTCACTACGGTTCCCTACATGAGAAGTTGTATGTTTTAATGTCATCAAACGTTGCCTGTAATAAGGTGATTATCAAGTCGACTATTGGATATACTACAAATCATGCGGAGGGATGTGAGTGACTTAGATAGGATTTGTCCCTCTTACATAACAGAAGCGATATCTATGTGCCCCTTGATTGAGTGAGACTATAAAATGCATGGCCATGCTTAAATGAGTCAAAATGAGATATTGAGCTCATTTGTTTTAGTTAGTCTACTCGAAAATCAAGAAACCAAAGATTGAACTATACAAGGGTGACACGCTCTATGCCTTGTGGTCAATTAAGATATTTGGACAAAGGGACTAGACTACATGGTAATATTGGTCACAGATAGGTTATGTCTAATCACTGAAATTTCCGTTACTTGAATAGCAGTGATGTATTGCTACATACGGCTCACTGTTTGTAATACTAGAATATGATTTTAGTATTACTGTCAACGTAACGAGAACCTACAGGGTCACACACTTAGAATGGATCGAAATTGAGATTTAAATTCATAAGATGAATTTAATTTGGAATCCAAGTAAGACTCGGACTCTTGACATTGGTTGGATATTTAATTAGATTAAATGGGCTGACTAAAGTTCAGAGTCCCACACTCGAATCTGACACAGGCCGGATTGTGAGCCCAATGACCTCATTACTCTCTTTGGATTAATTTTCTGCTGCTATATATATGATACATATCTGTGGAAAAAAGACACACTAGAAAATCCTAGCTGTCACAGAAATTATGAGAGAGACAGCGTGAGGAACAGCCCCATCCCACAGCGAGCACCGCGGCGTGAGGAAAGCTTGGTTTTGATCCGTTCGTGTGAATACCTTAGAGGCACTGCAACATTGCAGTGCTGTGATCGACATATCATGAAGACAGCAGATCCATCCATAAGGTATAATTCCTAAACACAATTTATGGTTTTTGCATGGCTCCATGGCTAGGTTTCAATAATTTTTGTAATTTTTCTGCTGTGTATTCAATCTGTGTTTGCCATTGAAACCAAACACTGACATGTTTCCCCTGAATTCTCAAAGATGGCCTTCCTCAACAGAGTTACTTCTAAGCTCTTCTCGAGTGACACGTTCTTCAACTCATCTCTTTCGGTGGTGGTTGCGAGTAAAGAACACCAAAGAGATTCAACTATTGTATCCTTACGTGCTACAGTTTCGGCATGGGGATCTTCACCTTCACTACAATAATCCTCCACTTCAGCTGAGAACTGATCTCGAAGAACTTCTCCGCAACACCTTGCTTCAGTCTCCCTGTGAACCAACACCGTCCTTAAGTGATCAAGCTCCGTCTCTGCCTTCAAAAGCCTATCTCGTGAGCGACCAAGCCCCAGCTCCACAACTTGGAGTTTAGTACGAAGGCGGGCGATCTCACTTGAGTAATGACTTCCTACATCATACACGACAATCTGGCAAGGAAAAAAAGCAAGGAGTCATTTCAACAAGAATGACTGTGGTCACAGAAAAGGCGAAAGCTTAAATACTCAACTTTAGAACTTTCAACACAGGTTAGGAGAACCAAAATGAGATTTTCATTGGTTCAAAAAAAAAAAGATACATCAAGTGGTGGCCAGTCCGCTATTAGGCATTCATACAAAAGTTCTCAGCTAACTAAAAGCAAGAAACAACGAAGAAGAAGAATCAGCGGTCCACCTCAATAGAAGGAACCTCAGGAGCGCACGTATCCTCTCCAACTCCCTCTACAGCACCCGATCCCCCACGATCGTGATAGAAGAATCCACTGCGCATTCTTCCTCCCCCGAATCTTCCTCTAACCCCTCCTTATCAGCGGCGGGGCGTCCATGAATACTACATACGCTGAACGGTCGAAACCAGGAACCTGCTCACTAACCTCTTTAAGAGCCCTAGCATACGCCTTCTCATTGTTCGTTGCCAGGTACCCTTCCACCTCGGCCTTCGCCTTCGCTACGGCGACATCAATAGCGGCCTCTCTCTCTCCTTGGCCGCTAGCTCCCTCTCCAGGACCATCTGCTCCTTCTCCTTCACCAATGCCGCCTCTAACAGCACGAGCTGGGTCACCTAAGTCTTCACTTTAAGCATCACCTCTTACAATTGCCTAGCGGACTTCGACCGCTCCAACCTTTCCCTGTCCCTCATCACCCTCAGCTCCTGGTCCTACTCCGCTACTTGTTTCAACAAGTAGCTAAAGTGACAAGTGATCTAAATAAAGATGACTGGAAATCATAAATGGGAAAAAAACTCAACACTTGGAGAAAATGATGATGGAAAAAAATTATAAAAAATACTTACCATCATGTTTGCCTTGGCATTCTCCAAGACCGAGTAGCCCACAATCCCGTGCTCCATCGAGGCTCTATCCTTCGGGGTGGCCAAGTGGCGAATCGCATCCATGCAACTCACCGAATCACATCCCTACAACTCGCTGAATCACCGAGAAAGCTATCGTGTCTCTTGACCTGCCAATCAGGGACAAATATCTTCTTCATCTCATCAGTTAAGATTGTATCGGCCTTCGCGGTAAGAGGTGGAGCCTCGAGAGCTAGGGCCGTAGATAAAGAAAATCCACTGGTAGCAGCAGTAGATGGGGTAGCGGGGGGAGGCTCTAAGTCCACCACAGGAGTAGCAACCCCCAAACTCCTAGCAACCATCTACGGCGAAGGCTTAAGGGCTGACCTCTTTCTCTTCTTCTCCTTGGGATGCTTGTTGCTCAAACCTGATCTCTTAGACATTATCGCGTCGAAATCCATGCCGATCTCTCCTACAAGAGAAGACACAAAGATGATAAGGCAACGAAAAGAAATAGATACAACGCCAAAGGTAAAATAAACGCATAAAAGGAGACGTGTACTAGGGTTCATCAGGCTGAGACCCCCTTGAAGATAACCTTATCACGCCCCGCTTCCCAAAATACAGAAATACGAGCCCGTGACATTGCCCAGCAAATGATTTTAACATCATCCATAAGTTGTACCAGTCTTAACTTAATAACATGAAAAGAAATAATCACAACCGCGCAGAAAACATAATCACATAAACGAGAATGAAATCCAATAACCAAATATGGGATACAAGAACATACCAAATAGCTCGAGAATATGCAATGCAGTAATAGTTCGACGAGTTCCTTTCGGTTACCCATCACTGTACCTGTGTAACATAACTCAAAAGAAAGATGAAGAGAACCTGTTAGAGAAAGCTTCGGGTTACAAGTAGTAGAAAGCAGTAAAATAGGAAATAAAGGACTATATAACAAGAACAGAAATTGGAACGATATCGGAGTCAATAAATGATAAATGGTAACAAAATCAAAAGTTGATAATCAATAATTCAGAAATCAGGAATCAATGTTTAATAACTAGTATTCAGTATTAGTGTTAATATTCAGTGTTCATTTATGTCTATAAGTCTATTATTCATGTTAACCCTAACTAATGCACATACTACTGCATCCCATACTACAGGTTCCATGCATACAATCAATTTCGTTTAGACTAAGGTAGTAGATTCTATTGGTCATGTACTCGCACGATAACAATAGCAATTTCTTGAACAATAACGATAGCACGATAATCCTAAAATAATACACGATGAATTGGGATACTGTAGTCAGTAATCCAACAATAAATCGATAGCACTAGCCGACACAATATTTTGGGAACAAAGCCCACAATTCCGAGTACCGTCACTATATTATCAACTACCCCGGTCAACCCTTAACTCTGGCTTGTTTTCATTTTATTAACAATCATTTATGAACATGCATGTGGTCAATGTAGACGATGGTATCAATACCCATGCAACAGGTACAATTGATGGGACCAATAGCACTAGTACAATTTCAAGATGATATCAAGACTATACAATACATGAAATACACATTGTACAATTTATTAAATATGGAAAATACGGTTTATACGCAAAACATAATAATATATGGACTAAGTGTACTATGATTTCTATGTGCAAGATTTTAAGTTTCTATGTCAGGAATCGGGTAGAAACCTCAATACAAAATTAAGCAAATGACAAGGCAGTTATGTGAATGTTCAATAGTACAATAAATTTACGGTTTGGGATTGAAGTCAACAATAATAGCACGATGAGAAGACTATGAATCAATAACTTGGTACAATAATAAACAGTGGAGTTCAATTAGATATGATATTCAATTTGATTACTACTTGCCAGATTTCAAGGAGTGTTTTCTTAAACTAGAAACAATAAAAATAAGTTCGAGAGACGCTTTCATGTTAGGAGACGATTCTGAATATAAAAGAATAACAAGATTAGGATCCCGGACGACAAATCACGATCACACGTGTGAGCCACGTGCAAAATAACAAACAACAGGAGCAACTCAAGACCAAACAGCAACCCACTCCACACCGGACCAAGCACACACAGAACAGAAACACACCAGAATCGGATCTCCCCTACACCACAACACCAAACAACAGCTTGATCCCCTATACAACCAACAGCATACACCAAAACAAACCACTCCCTGTTCTTCTTCCCAAATGCGACAGAGAGAGCGAGAGAGAGGCGGCGGGAGAGTGGGCGGCGATCACAGCGGCAGCTGGAGATGCAGCGACGAGGGCGGCGACGGGCGAACGGAGGCAACTGGATGGCGAAGGCAGGGCTCGAGCAGGAGGCTCGAGAGCGGCGAGGCTCAGGCGGGGAGGCTCTGTTTCAACAGAGAACATAGGAGGAAGAAGAAGAGCGAGGCTGAGCAATGGCGGAACTTTGTGTGGAGGAGGAAGAAGATGACTGCGGGTGTGCACGACGATCGCGACAGGCAAGGCGACGTCGACTTCAGAGTGGTGCAGTGGCGAAGGTGGGTTCGAGCGAGAGAGCTTCGGTGGGAAGCGCTTGGAGGTGGGATCGAGGGGATGACGATGGTTCTTTGGTGGTTGGGGATGGAGGAGATGATCGAGGTGGAGTGCTCAAGTTGAGGGCAGCTCTGTTTTGCGACGAAATAGGGGAGAGCAGGACGACGGCAAGGAGGCGATGATGGTGTTGCGGTGCACAGGGCGATGACGAGGACAATGAGTTGGTGACTGGGAGCACAGGGGCTCGACGGGGTGATGTCGAGGCTGATTGCGAAAATGGAGGAACATGGTGCAGGCGACTGTGGAGGTGGCAGACCTCAGCAAAGGTAGAGGAAGAAGTGGGGACTTCTATGAGAGTGGCGAATGCGGGAGCGCTCGGGGTTGAGGAGGAGCAGGCAGTGGCTTGAGCTGAGGCGCTCGGAGTCAGAGGCGAGAGTGAAGGTCAACTGAGAGATGGTGGAGCTCGGGGTGGTTGTAAAGGAACAACCGTGACAATGGCGGAGGCTCGAGCGGCGGGGAGAGCTCAAGCGGGAGATTGAAGACGAAGGGTTGGGGGTGTGTGTTCTGTGTTTTGGTTTTGGAACAGAGGAGGGAGAGAGAGACGGGGAGAGAAAGTGAGTGTTAAATAAAATAATAATAAATATAATTAAAATTACAATAATGGGGGAGAGATTACAGGGCTGATTATTAGGGATTCAATTTTGGGTGTTAGAGAATGTGGTGATGATTATGAGAGATTGTGGGGATTGACTAGTCAATAACAGATTAGAGGGAGGAGATCTGCGACTGGTTGTTAGGGAGAATTTGGGTTGTGGGTTTGGGCTTGGTGTATGGGCTCAAAACAATTTAATAATTTAGTTATAGGATTGGGCTTTATACTACTAAATAATAGTACAAGATTATATTAAAATTAATGAGCTTTAACAAAATAGTAATAATAGTAGTAATAACATTGGGCTTTATAAAATAAGAAACAATAAAAATAATAGCAATAATAGTAACAAAAGTAACAATATCAACAAATGTTGATAATTAAAATAATAATAAAAATAACAATAATCATAATAACAATACTAATAATAATAATAATAATAATAATAACAAAAATAGCAATAATAATGAAAATAACAATAAAAATAATAATAATAGTAATAATAAGATTATGTAACAAATAGGTATTGGATTTAAACAAACTTATTAAAATGATCCGAATAGTAATAATGTAAGTAGTCGATCAATTTGGAATTTAAAAAAAACAAAATTAAAATATACTGTCATTCGAAACAATTATAATTGCTTATTAGAAAATAATTTTGTAGATGATTAAAAACGAAATTAACACAAAGTAAGTTTATAAACAATCGAAATACAGAAAATATTTTGGAAATACGTATTTACGGGAACGGGGGTTACAAACCTCCTCGGTTATCTCTTTCCAATCCAAAGACGGCTGAGCTAAAAGAGCTCTCACCATATCCAACTCCTTAGGGCTCAAAATCGGATCTACCTTCGCCCTCTTCAGGACGATCTCTCTCCACGCCGTAGGAATCTCCCATGGCTCACTACTGCGAATCACAAAATACTTGTGCCTCCAGCTCTTTGATCGAATCGGGGTTTTCAAGCAATTTCACACCCTTACGAGGAGTGAGATAGAACCGATACTCTGCTTTATTTTTCTGGTGTATCTTGTATAACATTCGCAGCACATTAAGTCGGGGCTCGAATCCCGCTTCCTGGCAGTGTAGCATAAATCCATTAACATGTCTCCACATATTCGGCATACATTGTGTCGGGCCCAAACCATACCACCACATAATCTCTCTCACAAACGGGTGAAGAGGAAGACGAATCCCCTCATGAAAGGAGTCGAAGGGGAAGAAACACAAATATGGAGAGATAGGCGAACAGGCTCTAACTCTGGGGGCCTGGTAACGCCAACTCAAACTCCGCTGGGATATTGTAACACTCTCGTATAATGAGCAAATCTGCCTTTGTGAGTATCGAAGAAATGTCTCTACTTTGGAATGCTCGCACGGCTTATTCTCTTCATAAAATTGTGTCATGCCTTGCTCGACTCATCCTAGCTCTTCAGCGGAGTACTCTCCAACTCCGCCTAAATGCGACATTGCAATCGAATATCTCCCAAACTCCCTCATCCTCATGTCTCTCTCTACAACTATCTCCACGACGATCGAAGGTGACTCCTCGATGCCTTTCACCTTCTCCGCTATAGAAAGAGGGGTCGGAGTTGTGCTTTTACATGACCAGAGGGGGAGGTCTCACTGCCAGAGGAAACCCTAAACATCTCAATAAATAATAAATATATTACCTCTTGATGTGACAACTACGGTCGGAATTCCTCGCCAGAGATTGGAAAAAATCACCGGGGCTTCTTTAAAGTGAGTTTTCACCGCAGAACAAGAAATTTTGAGGGAGAGGGTTTGAGAGAGTGAGGAAGAAGTGGGGAGGGGGGGGGGAGATTTATAGAGGGTTAAGCGATGGTTGCGCTTCTGGGCTAGCTCGTGGCCCTCAAAACAATGGGGAAGCCCAACAGATAGATGCACGCAACGGTCAAGAAGGTAAAGTGACAAAACGTGTTTCCTGGTCAACGGTCAAGAAGGTAAAGTGACAAAACGTGTTTCCTGGTCAACGGTCAACGATCAAGCGCCATGTGTCGCCTCAACGAAGCACCTCCAACATTCTATGACCAAAACCGAACAGTTCCCGATTGAAAAAAGGCACAAAATGCATTGATAGGTCAACGGTCAATGGTTAATGTGCCATGTGTCGTCTCAGTGAAGCACCTCCAACATTCGGCGACAAAAACCGAACAAATTGATTCCCGATCGAAAAATGGCGCAAAATGCATTGAGTGGTCAATGATCAATGGTCAACGCGCCACCTGTTGCCTCAGCGAAGCACCTCCAACGTTTGATGACCCAAACCGAACAGATTGATTCCCGATCGAAAAATGGCGCAAAATGTGTTGACTGGTTAAACTGTCAATGGTATAAAAAAAATCGTGTCGCCTCAGCGAAGCACCTCCAACGTTCGATGACCCAAACCAAAAAGAATGATTCCTAACTGAAAAATGGCACAAAATGCATTGGCTGGTCAAACGGTCAATGGTCAATGTGCCACATATTACCTCGGTGAAGCATCTCCAATGTTCGGCGACCAAAACTGAGCAGAGAGATAACCGAACTAAAATGGGATGAAAAGCGTTGACCAGTCAATGGTCATTGCCACGTGTTTGTGCATCGAATATGCCACGTAGTTCGGTGATGCGCGCGGAGCATATGGAAAATCGAACTAAAACGGGGCGAAAAGTGTTGACCAGTCAATGGTCAACGCCACGTGTCTGTGCATCAAAAATGCCACGTAGTTCGGCGACGCACGCTGAGTAGATGGAAAACTGAAGTAAAATGTGGCAAAGAGCGTCGACTAGTCAACGCCACGTGTCGTTGTGCCGAAGGAGCCACGTCGTTTGGCAGCTCTCACCGAACAGATCGAAAAGTGATAAAAAAAATGGGCAAAGAAGCGTTGACTGGTCAACCTAGCACGCCATTTGATCTTCTCGATTTCTGCGCGCGCCGCTATCGATGCTCCAGATTCGTCCACGTCATCAAGCTTTATTTTTTAATTTTTTCTTCTTTAATTATTAATTTGGATTTATTATTTAAAAATCCCCCAAAATAATTAAAATTTTGGAAAATTAATTTAAAATTTGTAAAAATAATTATTGATTCAGAAAAGTATTTTTAAATTCCGCAAAAATAATTATAAAATTATAATAATTAATTAAAGTTTTCGAAAATAAATTATTGAATTTTGAAAACTGAATAAAATGTCCGAAAATTGAATAAAAATTGGAAAAAAAATCAGAAAAAATTGGAAAAGTAACAAAAAGTCTAGAAATTTCTAAAAATGATTCTAAGTATTTTACAAAGTAAGGGGAGCATCGTTAAACCCCGAGAGAGATCTAAACATCTCGAAAAACTCCGGATAAATTCTATAAGCCTTTAAAAATGGGCGAACTATTTCGCAAATGCTGTGAAACTCAGTTTTCGAGAGTGGGGGCCTGTGATATGGCTAGAAATAGAACCAAATTGGGACCGTTCATATATGATACGAATCTCAAAGCTTTCAGGGGTAAAACGATAATTTTCACTTCAAACAGGTCCAAAAGTGGGAACTGAGTCTTTTTCAAGTCCAATAACCCAAAAAACGAGCCTGCCTCATTAGGTTAGGGTGACAGCCCATTGCAAATAAACCCAGATCATTTAAAGAGTAATTTGAATTCATGATTATCTCTAAGTAACAGTTTAAACCAAATCTCTTACCATGAAGGAATTTAAAGTCTATTTCTTATCAAAAACATCTGGGATTAGAGGTAAATGATTATCTCAAAACTATCTCCAAAGGCGACTGCAAATACCCCTCTACCCCCACCATAAAAAGGTAATCAATATTTTTCTCCAAGAAAATTCTTTCATAATCTTTCATATTACTGACTTGAGTGTTGGGGTTCGTCGCCGGGATCAATCTCGGTATTTTTGCAGATCAGCAACAACGTTGAGAACAGTCAACATCAGCAAGTAATACAAATATTAGCCTTTATTGGTTCAAAATAATTTACAAATCATCTGTTTGCTCCCACACTAAAATTAGCAACAAAATCAACAGTTTTTCCACATAGAAGATATGGGACAACTGGATATATGTTCAAGACATATCCAAACCTCGTGATTTTACATATGCACAGGTTTTATGACATTAAACGGTGTAAATCATGCATTCAGGAGAGAAATATATGCCGAATGAGTGACACTTTAGCAAAATTCCCTATAATTCCTTATTCTCTTTTATAAAGTGTACATATACCCTATTTATTACATTTATACATGGCTACAAATATCGATTTCGGAATATATTTGAAATTTAGGCAAAAAGTTTCATAAGAAAAACCTAATAAATAATTATAAACATATTTTATGTAGTTATGGTGGACGTGATCTGATATGGTGCTGTATCGATTCTGGTCAGATGTGGTACACATATCCTGTTCTATTGTTACCTCTGTTTGGCATTCTAAATTTTACTACTCTGCAGGTATCAAATCCATGTATTATTTAGATGTACCGAAGTACATCTTTGTCGAGTTCGGAATTGACCCATGTCTAGTATAAGTGATCAATTTTATACTTCCATCTATATAATAAAACACAAAGAAAACTATTAAGTGACTCTCATTTAATGGAATTGAAATCAATGGTTCAGATCTAACACCACAAGATATATTTTTCCGCCCAAAAATTTTCCTCAAAACTTAAATTCAAATCCCCCCAAAACAACTTATTTATTTATTTATTTATTTATTTATTCTCTCTCTCTCTCTCTCTCTTTCTCTCTCTCTCTCCATCTCTCTCTATTTACTCAGAAATTTATATTTTCAGATTTCGGGTTTGTAAATTTTCAAATTTTTTATGCATTTTTTTATTACTCATGTTACATTGAAAATAGCAAATATCTCATCAACAATTAAATTTCATCATTTTCCACACTTAAAGTTCTAAAAAGTTGGATTTTACACCTTCATTTATAATTATTTTTTAACATATACTAATGAAAACATGAACTTGTATTTACAACTAATTATTGTTTTACTATTCAAACTTGAGCTACACAATTGTTGTTTTACTGTTTACAAGACTTTCATACGCTGTATCGTTCTGAAGACGTGCCGTAGACACGTGCCCACGGGAAAATCTAGTCTATCTCTAATTTCTAATCTACAGTATTATAATGGGAGAAGAGGAGTTGTCATTTGTAAATATATTATCTTACGTGCATCGCATGTGCAACTCAAATTGTCCTATTATACACTTTATTTAAATCTACCAACTTATGTGCATCGCACGTAAAACTTCAACTCTCCCATTATACTCTTTATATTACTTTACAAAACTATATATTTATTAAAACATGCATTGCGCGTATTAAATACTAGTATCTCTATCTCTAATATTACGAGTATAATGTACGTGCGATGCACGTATAAAAAAAAGTAAAGTCATCAAATTAAATGAATATATATTGAATAAGAAAAAAAAATTATATTTGAATGTTTTTATTTGGGCTACACGTGCGGTGCACATTTATATTTGTTGGATAGTTTGGACGTATATTATACGTGTTTATATAGTTCCAAAGTTAGGATTTGTTTGTTACAAACTTCAACTCACCCATTAAACTAGTAGAGATAATGGGAGAGTTGAAGTTGTCATTTATAAACCAACAAACTTGTACATCGTCCGTGCATAACTATTGTAAAAGTGGTCTCAGGTTCAAGCTCAAACAACGTCGGAATTTTTACTTTTACAAAACTATATTTATTAAGACGTGCATTACACATGTAAATTACTAGTAACAATTATAATAGGAGAATTTGAGTTGTCGTTTGTAAATCTATTAACTTATGTGTACTGCACGTACATAACTAATATAAAAGATGTGTCAGGTTCGAAGCCAGACTATGTCGGAATTTTTATTTTAAAAAATATATATTTATTAAGATGTGAATCACATGTACAAATTAATTACTAGCAATATTTATTACACATTTCATTATTTAATAGATCATATTACTGACGATAAGTTGTAAATGGTTAGAGTTAAGTAGGTTCCAGGTACAAAGACTATGCTTTATCAAACAATCTGAACGATTTAATTTCATACAGCCCAAGCTCAGCCCAGCAAGCAAATTTTTCAAAACCTTTTCGGAGGGCAAAACAGCAGTAGCCACAGATACGATTCTTAGGGCCCAATAATCACAACATCATATGCCTCAAAATCTGTGATATGTTGCTAGTGTTTACACCCAATCGGCTTAAAATCCGAATCGACCGACTCTTGTGAAACAAACTACAGAAATTAGAATGAACCCTTTTCCAAAAAAAAAAAAAAGTATATCTCATCGTCTGATGCACGCCAGAATAGAGAGTAGAGTTGAAGAGTGTATAAATGTGTATCAACCCAAATGTAAATAGAGAAAGTAAAGAGACTTAAGTGTAAAAAGAGTAATATACATGTTAAGCACGTGAATAGAATCTTATAAATGGAAGGGGATAACTCAGCTATGAGCTATGTCTGAATTGAGATTAATTCCATCTTCTCTGTTGTTCTTCCTCTTCCTTCTTGATTTCACTAAGCTCTAGGATTCCTTCTCTCCAATCCAAGCTCTCTTCTTCCTCGTTCCTTCTCTAATTCACCGTTCTTGAGTTCTATTTGAGTTCTTTAATGGTGATGCGAAATCGAGCGCATCAATTGGTATCAGAGCCGATCAATCCTGCGGCAAGTTTAGAAGATGACATTCCTCAAGATTCCATCAATAAGGGAATTCTTGGCTTAGCGCCAGTTCTGGAGTGGCAGCAAAGCTACCAGTTCTTAAATGATCGAGTAGTTATTGTGGAGAATCAGTTGAAGGAAATGGCTTCGCAAGTCTTCCAAATTCCTTTGATATTGACGCAGTTGCACCTATTGACTCAACGAATGGGGGAGTTCCGGTCTCATCAAGAACCATCAGAGATGGTTTCGCCGTCAAAACCTAGAGGGACGCCCGTGCTGGATTCGCAGCAACGGCAACAAATCTTGGAATCGATTCTTGCTCAATTACAACATCTGATACATCAAGTTGGGGAAAGAGTTGCTTCAACTAGATTAAATGAACAATCTATGGAGGAGATTTCCCAGTCAAATTTATTGGTAAGCAGATTCCTAACCTTGATCTTGATCGATTTTCTATGGAAGCAAAATTGGGTTTTTATCAAAAGAGCAAGGATCAGATGGTTAGTAGAAGAAATTTTGAATGCTATGGTACAGTAAATTTTGAGGAGTATGAGTGTAATATTTGTTTCGCTGATTGTTCCTACAAACGATACAAGTGCAATAAGGTGTTCAACTATGATTTGTGCTCCAATTGTTTTGCGAGTGGAAGATTTAAAGTGGGTTTGATACCATTAGACTTCATTTGTGTAGAGTGTGTTCCTTCTCTGGTAACAACTCAGGGCTGTCATGCTTCTACAAAAAGTCCAGAGATAATTGAAGATCTAAGATATTCTTTAGATTCTTGTGGGACAGTGAAGCTAAATAAAGATGTAACTTGTGGGACAGAGATATTTGAACCTGTAGTTGTGGTCAAAACCGTAGAGAATTCGGTCATGGATGTGAAGGGTTTTCAGAAAAAGGAAGAAGCAGGAGAAATCCAGATAAAAAATGTTGGTGAAACTAAATATGAAATTGTAAAGACAACCACACTTGAGGATACTTTCATAAAGAAAGCATCAATTCTTGATAAGGAATTGGACAAAGAAGAACTGGCTGGGATTGTATGTGGGTTACTTTTCAAAGATGTGGGTTATTTTTCAAAAAATTTCATCTTTGATCCAGGAGGAAGCTGGTACCCGAAGCTGAGGAGCTTATTGTGCTGTTCTTTAGTATATGATAGAGATGTTGGCTATGTTCAGGGTGTGAGATTTTTAGCCAGACTTTTGTTGTTTTACATGAGTGAAGAAGATGTGTTTTGGCTACTAGTTACTTTGCTGAAGGGATCTGTTCATGCACCAATGGAAGGGTTGTATGTGGTTGGTTTGCCACTTGTACAGCAATACCTATTCCAGTTTGAGCAATTGGTGAAAGAGCACTTGCAAAAATTGGGGCAACATTTTTCTAGAGAAATTATCAATTCCAACGGGGTGACCCTTCAGTCTTATGCTGCTGAAAAGGAAACTAGTGATTCAGCTGGACAGTTACCTATTATAGTTGACTGTGAAGAAGACTACGTTATGGATATTGTAGGAGCTGTCTGTATCGACACCTTTGGAAATGTAGCATCAGGAGCATCGAGTGGTGGTATTGTATTGAAGGTTGATAGACGTCTTGGGTTGGTTGCAATGTATGGATCTGGTTGTTGGGCTTCATCAAAAGATGTATTTGAAGCTCTATTTAATGTTGGATGTTGTGCAAGTGGTGCTAGAGAATACTTAATGAAAGGATTTGCTGCACATGAATGCTTATGAGTTTTGTTCCTTCTCTATTCAAAATTCATGCATATACACGGCAGGTGTGGATGGAGTGATTTGTTAGATTGATTCTTCAACTGGGAAGATACTAGAAAGTTTGGATGTGAATCTTTGCCTTCTTCAGCTTTATCAGTTTGAACCATAAAGAATGAAAATCCATACTGTTGCTTGCATCTTAATCAAGGCTTTCATGGCAATGACTGCTCCAGATTTCAGTTTGTCTCTTCTTAATTCCTGAGAAAGTGCAATTGGAAGAACAAGTGAAGACTTTGATTGTTCTATCTCACTATCTAGAGATTGCAAGGTTTCGTCAGTTCTGGGATGAAGCTGCAAAGAACCGCAACATACTAGATGTTGTTCCAAGCTTCGACAAGGCTATTCAAAATTATGTTGTCTATGTCCTTTCGCTGACTTACCAGAAGGTGTCCGGGCTGTGCTTGCAGAGGTTGAACTTGAACTTCTTCATAGTCGCAATTGGGGTGTCAATGGAAGAGGTTTCCTTGTTCGACCTTGAGGCAAGGTCGTAATGAAAGGGGGGAGGAGTTGATGCACGCCAGAATAGAGAGTGAAGCTGAAGAGTGTATAAATGTGTATCAACCCAAATGTAAATAGAGAAAGTAAAGAGACTTAAGTGTAAAAAGAGTAATATACATGTTAAGCAAATATACATGTTAAGCACGTGAATAGAATCTTATAAATGGAAGGGGATAGCTCAGCTATGAGCTATGTCTGAATTGAGATTAATTCCATCTTCTCTGTTGTTCTTCCTCTTCCTTCTTGATTTCACTAAGCTCTAGGATTCCTTCTCTCCAATCCTAGCTCTCTTCTTCCTCGTTCCTTCTTTAATTCATCGTTCTTGAGTTCTATTTGAGTTCTTTAATGGCGATGTGAAATCGAGCGCATCTTCTTTGCTGCCGAGATTATCAGTGTTAAACTAAATGAGAATGACTACAATTACATAGTTTTTTACTCTAAACTTACATTATAAATGCATTGAAATTTACTTCTCACTAAAAGGCAATATTTTATTAAATTTTGTCATTTAGTAAAAAATTGGTTCCACTAAAGGTTTTTATTTTTTGAGGTTAAAGGTGGAATAACGCCACCCTGTTTCATTAATAAGAAATTAATAAAACAATCCCGGTGAACGGGGAGAAATACAAAAGTACAGTGCAGAAAATAAAACATAACTCCCCAACAAAACCCTGAAGGGTGGGTCTAACCATCCATACAAAGTACAACCAAAAGTACAATAGTTCGAAATAGAAAGCAAAGTAGAGGTAGTTGCGGCCTATGGGAATCCGATGTATCATGTGAGCAAAAGGGGAGCCTATCCCTCAATCCAGTGTCGGTCCAAACTCGACCTCTTCATCATCAAATTCTTCCACCTGGAGACTCTGGCAATCCGCCCTCTTGCCCCCGTGGCAGCAGCTGTGGCCCAAAAAGAAATAAGATGCACGATATGAGTAAGATTACCAGAAATACTATTACATGAAGCACGAAAATAGAAATTATTTCTGTCTAGCCATAACTCCCAAGTAGTTGCCGCAATGGCAATGTACCAAGCATCCTTCATTTCGTGGTGTACCGAGGCAAATTTGGGGCCAATCCACAAATCCTCGTATTCTCTGGGGTAGTCACTTGTCCCTAAGGCCCGTAATACCTCTACAATCGTTGCCTTACTCCTTTGACATTGAATGAAAAGGTGATTCAGATTCTCCGTATGTGTGTTACAGAATCCACAGTTGGTCGCTATCTGGGGTTGTCTTTTGGCAAGGTTCTCTCTAGTGAGGATTGAATTTTGAACACTAGCCAGAGGAAGACCCTTACTTTAAGGGGTGTTTTGGCCCTCCATAACACCTGTGTCTAACTGGGTCTGCATCCTTGATAGTAAATTCGATGGTACAGAGATCTAACAGTGAAAGCTCCTTCGGTCTCTAATCCCCAGTGCAACTGACCTGGGTCTTGCGTACACATCGCCCCGTTCAGTGTAATGTGTGTTTGTAGATCATGCAGTTGCTATTGTAAACCTGGTTTTAGAAGCCCTCAAAAAGATGGTCTCCAGTTGCCCCTCTTCCATGTCTCAGCCACAGAAACATTCGGGCGAGTTGTTTTCTCATACAGATCCGGGAAGGTCTCCTTAAGGGTATGGACGCCACACCATTTGTCTCACCCGAATCTGGTGGACCGTCCATTCCCAATCGTTGATGCAACTGCTGAGTTGAAAGGCTCACTCGCTTTGGTAATTCCTTTCCAAAAGCGAGAAACTCTAGACCCTACCCGGAAGCCTAAACTTCTTGTACCTTTTCCCCGGAGGTATGGTTGAATGAAGTCCTGCCATCCTTCTTCGCTGTGGTGAAAGACCTTCCACCACCATTTCCCCAATAGGGCAAGGTTCATATCTCTTAAGTCGATGATGCCTAGCCCTTCATGTCTTTTCTTCATGCATGCAATACCCCACTTGATCAGGTGGTATCCCCCCCTATTCGAGTCCGCCCCGTTCCATAGGAATCGCTTTTGGATTCGGTCAATCCTTTGGATGACCCATTTAGGTAGTTCAAAAAATGACATGTAGTAAATGGGAAGATTAAACAATACTGAGTTGATAAGTACCACTCTGCCCCCGAGTGAAAGCAATTTTCCTTTCCAACCAGACAATCTGTCCTCCACCCTGTCTATGATAAGCAGCCAGTCCGTCTTAGTGAGTTTCCCTGGTCTGAGTGGGAGCCCTAAGTATTTGATTAGGAACTCATCAGTCATACAGTTTAGTATGGTAGCATGTTTCCGTGCTTCTATATCGAAAAGTGTAATTGGAATCAAAGCGCTCTTGTAGAAATTTCTCCTAAGACCTGAATAGGCTTCAAAATAGTAGAGGACTCCTTTAAAGCATACTGTTTCTGACCTGGTCCTATTACCAAAGAGTAGGGTGTCATCAGTATACTGGAGAATCGTGCACCCTTGATGAGAAGTGATGCTGGCCATGGGCATTATCCAACCTTTTCTCTGACAGTTCTCTAGCATGCCCCTCAGCACATTCGCTACAATAGTGAATAGAAGTGGGGATAGCGGATCCCCCTGCCGGAGTCCCTTCTTGCAAGGAAACGGCGGACCCGGCCGCCCATTCACCGTGATTGCCGTTTTACTAGTATGGAAACAATGTTTGATCCATCTTATCCATTTAACCCCGAATCCTCTCCCTCTGAGAGCTTCCAGCAAGCACTCCCAATCGACGAAGTCGTATGCTTTCTCAAAGTCCAGTTTTAGGAGGAAGTTCTTAGAGTTACCCGTTTGGCAGTGGTGGATAGCTTGTTCAGCGGTGGCCACACAGTCTAGGATACATCTGCCCTTTGATGAAACCCGTCTGGGTTTGCTGATTACACTGTCCATTATTACTTCTCAGGCGGATGGCCAGGACCTTTGTGATGATCTTAACCGAGCAGTTTATGAGGCTAATCGGTCTAAAATCCCCTACTCTCGTAGACTCCTCCCATTTGGGTATCAGAACAACTTCCGCAAAGTTGAACATGTCCAATCTGAGATTGTTGTGGAAAAATTCATCCATCAGCGCCATAATGTCCCCTTTAATTTCTTCCCAGAACACTTGGAAGAACATCATTGGAACGCCGTCTGGCCCAGCCGACTTGTCTGCTCCCATTTGAGTGATGGCCTTTTTCACTTCCGTTTCTGAGAAAGGTTCTTCCAAAGTGGATAATGTTTGCGCTGATTCGTTCTGGTATGCCTGCCAGTACTAAGTGGGATCCCGAAGTCAGTCTTCTTCCCAAAAAGGCCCTTGTAGTAATTTTGAAAGGTTTTGGAAATCACATTTTCATCTTGTGATGTTCCCATTTCCGTCTGTATTGACAGGACTAGATTGAATCTACGTCTTGCGCTTACCACTCGGTGGAAGTAGGCCATATTTGCGTCTCCCTCTTTGAGCCACGAAATCCTTGACCTTTGTTGCCATTTGATCTCTTTCAACTTATAAAGATTGACAATATTTTTTCGGAGCTCTAGTAGCCTGTTTCTTTCATCTTGTGATAGGACTCTCGTTTCTTCCAACCTTTCTAGCTTATCAATTCCTTCCAAAAAGGAATCTTTTGCACGCCAGATGGTCGAGAATCTAGACCGATTCCATCTACGCAGCCACTTTCTCAATCTGCGGATTTTTTCATACCATCGGAATGCAGCATCCGTACCAGCAGTTGGGAGCACCCAGTTTTCTATCACCATGTGGTGAAATCCTTGAATTTCTAGCCAGGCATTCTCAAATCTAAATTTCCTTGGCCTTTGAGCTCCCTGTACCCCCGCATCAAGTAGGATCGGGGTATGATCTGACGTAGGTCTAGGGATCGATCTATATTTGCTAATGGGAATTTAGCCTCGCAATCCATCGATACTAGTATCCTGTTCAATTTGGCCATAATCGGAGCAGCTTGCATGTTAGACCATGTAAATAGTCTGTCATTAATTGGGATATCGATCAACTCTAATTCTGTGATCACCTTATTGAACTCTTCTCTGTGTCTGTCGCTGGAGCCTCTTCCCTTCTGCTCGAAAGCAAATCTGGTAATGTTGAAGTCCCCCCAACAATCCAGGCTCCCGACCATCGATGTCGAATATCGATAAGCTCTTGCCAAAAGGCATCTCGATCTGTAGCCACGTTCGGCCCATAAAAGACAGTGATTGTCTGCACCCAATTATCAGACCGTCGTTTCAGTCAGATGGTCAGGGAGAACGTTCCACTGTATACCTCGATACAAGTGAGAATATCCGGGTTGAACCCAATAGCAATCCCCCTCCAAGCTCCTGCGGACGGGCGTAGCACCCATTCCTTGATTCTGTTGCCCCCTATTCTTTTGAGTTTGAACCCGTACTCAAGTTTGGACTCTTGTAACCCTACCACTTCCGCCTTGGAGTTGTTAATGACGTCCCTAACCATATCTCTCTTTCCCCTATCCCCCAGCGCCCTAACATTCCAGAATAGTGTATTCATTGGGGAACCGTGTCTGGGTTGATCGTGGGTGTGGGTGTGGGATAGGCTTCTTCCTCGAAGACCTCTGTCAACCCAGAGCTGGATCCTAGGTCCTTCAGATAACTAGTCTTAACCCTTTCAGTTTCCTAACCCCTAATTTTATTGAGTAGTAAAGCATTACGTTCTGTGTCACACACCTCTAGCCCACATGATTTAGCTAGGATAAAAACACCAGAATCTGACATAAAATTTAATATAGTAGCTAAAAAAAATTTCGTACCTCCGTCATCGAGTTTTGCAGCTTTGGATGTCGTCGCTACCTCCAGATGTCATCCAAGGACTCCACATGAGCCCTCTTAGGCGACCGCTGAACTCTGAACCCAACCATCCTGCTAGACGTTCCAGTACTGTCTCCAGGTATTGATTCTGGAAGTGTGGACAAGACCATCTCTGGCGAGATCTCCCTCTGAGTATCAGCAATAAACTCTAGATCCTCTGACTCCTCATCTGTAAATGAGAATTCTTCGTCCAGATTTAAGCGCCCTTCCAAGTCCTCATCACTATCTGCATGCTGAATTTCCAGTTGTAGAGTAGACTCTCTCATTGCGGACTACTCATTGAGCCCACAAATTGATGATGACTCTACAAGAATAGCGATGCTTCCCGTTGCGGACCCCTCGATGGGCCCACTACCCGTCGGACGTTGTACCTGATTGTTCAAATTTATAGTTATACTTGGCCTAGAAGATATAATATGCATTTTGGGCCCATTAACACCTACAATACTCTCATAGTCTAGCCCACCATCTTGAACGGCATCTGTGAGACTTCTGTTTTCTCCTCCGCGGTGCATCTTACCGCCTTTCTCGAAAGTTGAGAGCACAGATTGTTTAAACTGGGCGGTAATCTCACCCCCCTCGCCACATGGCATCATTTGGTTGGGGGGCACAGCGGTTGTTGCAGAGGGTGTGGGTACCGATGTTAAGGGCGGGGGAATCAATGGGTTGAGCGCCAGATTGAAACTTTCTTTCTCCTTAAGCGTCAAAGCAGAGGGAGTGTTTCCTTCTTTAGTTTCTTCGTTGTCTTCTTTACCATTTTTGAGTTTCCTCAGAGCTTGAGCGCCAAAATCCCCTTTCTTCTTACTCTCCTTTGAGCTTTCCTCTCTGTAAACGAGCAGCTCTTTGTTCGTCTCTTTCCCCAAAAAGGCACCTGTAGCCTGTCGCCCTTGACCTAAAGAAGCCCCCTTTTTCCTTTCTGGTGATTTTCAATGCTTTGTTACCCACTCCCTAGTCGATGGTGCTTTCTCACTTGTCTTCTTCCCCAAACTGGTGCTTTCCTTCACCAACCTTTGTCCTGAAGCTTGCATGTTGTTACAGAGTGGGTTTTTGCCATTTTTAGGGTCTGCATGACCTGTCCCCCCTCTCTAATCCACAGTGCGCTCCTCCTCACCTACATGCAGAGCTTGACCGCCATTTTGGGTAATTATTTTGACCCCTTTAGCATGGCTGGTCTCTATCCCTTCGAAACTAACCAAATCTGGACATGGTTGTGGGTGCACCAGTTTCCTTCCATCCTGGTCGTTGGATCCCGTGGTCAAACCTCTTCCTTGACCACCGGTGATCAGACTTGAGTGTTGGGGATCTAATCCCTCCGCCCCTATCTCCCAACAACCCTCCATTCCTCTTGCTGCGTTGATCACCTCTCTGTGAGCACGCTCCACTTCATGTGCTCCGTCAATGGTGAGCTCCCACCCCGGTGAGACCACTTGTTTCTAAGATCGGCCATCTCTGATAGAGGGAGGAGGTTTGGGGGAAGTGATGGGTAGGAGTTCTTCCTCTGTCTCCGCTCGCTTGTCGAGCACGAATCGTATGAGGTAAGCCTCCTCGAACGAGAAGACTTTGGAAAATCTGGGCATTAGGGAGATGTCTCCGCTTCTAATGAGTATCCTCACCGATACTATCTCTGAGCGGCGAATTGTCTTCTCGTCGATGGCTTTCACAGTGCCGAATTCGGAGATAATCTTCTGAAGAGCCTCTTTCTTCCAAAAGTGCAATGGTACGTTGTGTATCCAAATCTAATATTTGTCCCCTTGCGGTAATTCTGCACTAAAGTTTGGTGACCACACAGCGAATTCCACCTTGAAGAAACCAAAATCAACCGTGCCCATTCCGGTGACTTCAATCATTTTTTGGGGTGACAGGAAGGATACAAGAAATTGGAGATGGCACAATTTCTTTGCTACCCAATCTCGATGCGCTCGCATTGGCCATTTGAGGTTCAAGGCTTGGAGAAGGTGTGTTTCGGAGGGGCAACCTGATCTCACTCTAGCTACCGCACACCACTGGCGAAGCCATTTTTCTTCATTCTTGATCGTTTCTAGGCTGTTAGCCAACCTGATTAGGGCTGGGCTCTCCGGCGACCTTCCCTTGCACACTTGCCTCTCATCTTCATTGATGGAGCTGATGACATTCGTGCACGTATACGACATATGGCCCCACTTCATGCATCTCTGGCATTGCACCTCTTTGGTGCACTCTGTTCGGTGATGGCCTAAATCCCTACAATTGAAGCACGACACTGGTTTTCTTTTTCCTTTTCTCAGCCTTTTCCTGTTATCTTGTTGAATTGGTGGTGGAGGTGGGCTGTGTTTGTTGTTGTCCTGCTGGTTTGGTGGTGGTGTGGAATTGTGTTTCTTCTTACCCCCTGTGGCCACTACTTGCCACTCCTCCGCTGTTTCCACATTCTGAGCTTGTTCCTCCCTTCCTTGGTCCTCTTCATTTGGTTCCCCTTCTTAGGCCCAAACGATGATGGATTTGAGGAGGTCGGGGGCATCCTCACTTGGTTGTGGGGAGATTCGTTAAGGGGGGGTGCGTGTGGTTGAGGGCCTTGGATGAGAAGAAGAAGGTATCATGATGGGTTTCACTGTTACATTGGAACTGCTATTGTGTTGGATGTTGTTAGACACATTGTAAGGGCCCCTCTCACTGTTGTGACTGCGTTGCTTGTGGTTGACTCTCTGATAAACCTTCGGTTGCTCCTGGTGACGATGTCGGTAGTCCCTGCAGTCCCTGTCCCTCTGGTTGGTTTGCAACCTCTGAGGACGATGATGGATCGGGGGGGTGGTTCTTCTACGCTCACGGTAGCGAGTAGGAGAACCCTCTCTATGGGCCTGCCCCCTCGAAAGTATGTCCTGATGATGGCGATGATGAGTATTGCCTCTCCCCTCCTGGCGATGAAGTGCATTTCGGTGTGCCCGCTGTGGGGAGAGTGCACGCCTGAGCCTAGGGGCATCCCCCTCAGGGGGGTATTCACCGAAGTAGGGTGTGGTTGGGGGTTGTGAACAAGAGGAGCCGCCGTTGGCAGGGTGACCTGGGCCTGTGTTTGGGCCAGGTGGGGAGGTGGGGTCTCAGAGGAGGGGGGGCAGTCGGTGTAGCGGGCTCTCTCGTTGGTCCCGCACCCGCTCAAATCCACCTCCGAGAGCATGGGGACGGAATGAGGCAAGGTGGTCTGAGTGGTGTTGAGGATAATGGTAGGCTTGTTGTGACAGTGGTGGAGGCACAGATTGCTGGATAAGGTGAAGAAGGCAAGAGGTTCATTTAGTTGGCGAGATGGTGAAGAAGGTGAAGAAGGCGAGAAGGTAAGAAGGTGAAGAAGAGGTCGGAAAAGAACATGAGGGTCAGAGAAGAAGCAGTATTTTCACGGTGGTGGGGAGGGATAGAAGGCTGGGAGAGTTTAGGGGAGGCTAGGGCGGAGGGTGGGGTCTCCGGCAAAGAACAAGGTTGAGGAAGTTGATGGGAGCTTCATTTTTACTCTCTTTCAGGATGTTCCACTAAAGGTTAAAAAACCATGTATAGCATTTTGCAAGCTAAATACCATTGTCTCATTGTAAGAAAAACGTTATGTTGACTAATCAGTAATTATTACTGTTTTGTACCTAGCTATTATGGCATCAAAGATTTTCCCTTCTATCTTTCTGGGAACATTAACTACACTATGTGTCAATTTGACTTGACTTGGAGTTTTACTTAACTTTTTGCTCAACTTTTCTTCGAACAACTTTTCACGAACCGGTTAAATGTTTTCTCCTCTCCTCCGTTGAATCGATTGATTTATTGGAGGAGAAAGGACCTTTGTCTGCTTCTTTGCGAGATGAGCGTCAAGCATGCAAGGCTGACTATGCTGACATTCTCCTTCAGGACCATTCTAAATGGGCTCAAAGAGCCAGGATCAAATGGCTGAAGGAAGGTGACGGCAACACCGCCTTTTTCCATAACTTTGCGTCCCACAGGCAGCGTTGTAATCGTATCTCGCTTATCCATGATAATGGGGTGGCCAATCTGAATCAGATATTCATTGTGCTTTCCTCTCTTTCTATAAAAATCTTATCGGTTCTCAAAAATAGCGCTTTTTCTCCCTGGACTGGCAGCAACTCTACGGTTCCCAGTCCAGTGATCTATCCTCCCTAGAGTCCCCTTTCTCTCTGGAAGAGATCAAAGCGGCCGTTTTCGCTTTAAAAAGCGACTCAGCGCCAGGACCGGACGGATTTCCGGCTTTTTTCTTTCAAAAGTTCTGGCCCTGGCTTAAGGATGATCTTTTCAATCTTTTTAAGGATCTGCACCATGGCTCCTTCTCTTTTGATCGTATTAACTATGCGCATATTGTTCTCATTCCCAAAATGGCGGGAGCGCACGTGTTAGCAAACTTTAGACCCATAAGCTTGATCAACACCACTTTCAAAATCATCATGAAAGTCCTGGCCTCTAGACTGAGTGCTATTATCTCTCCCCTCATAGATCCGGCTCAATCGGGCTTCATCAAAGACCGTTATATTCTTGATAGCGTGGCGTCCGCCCAAGAGATTATCTCTCTCTACCACCACTCCAAATTGGAAGGCATTCTTCTCAAACTTGATTTTCAAAAGGCTTATGACAATGTGTGTTGGGACTTCCTTTTTGATATTCTCTTGCATCGTGGCTTCGGCCCTAAATGGATAGCTTGGATCAAATCTAGCCTCTTCGCTGGTACCTCCTCTATCCTTATCAACGGATCGGAAGGCCACAAATTTAAGGTCAAGTGCAGTCTCCGCCAAGGGGACCCCCTTTCCTCCCTTCTGTTTTCCCTAGTTGCAGACGTTTTCAGTAAGCTGCTTCGCAATGCTCGCGAAGCTCGCGTCATTGAGGGCCTCGGGCGATCTGACCGCTTTGATGGGATCCTGAATTTACAATATGCTGACGACACAATTATTTTCACTAAACCGAATCGTTCCTCCCTGCGTAATCTCAAGCTGCTGCTTTATTGCTTTGAGATGGCTTCAGGTCTAGCTATCAATTTTCAAAAATCCTCTGTGCTCTGGCTAGGTGGTGATCCTAGCCGTCAAACAGAGGTTTCCCAATTCTTCAACTGCCCGATCGCTTCATTCCCGATCACTTATTTGGGTATTCCTCTTCGATGGGGCAAGTTGCTCAGATCCGACTAGACTCCCTTCATTGATAAAATTGAAGCCCGACTCAATGTGTGGTCCAGTAAATTGCTCTCCCGCGGTGGCAGATTAGTCCTTCTTAACTCAGTTCTGTCGGCTATCCCTCTCTATATGATATCATTCTATTATGTTCCTTCCTGGGTTCTCAAGAGGATAGACCAAATCAGAAGTAACTTCTTTTGGTCTGGATCCTCCTGTTTTAAGCTAGGTTCTCACCTTTGTAATTGGAAGCTAATATGCTCCTCCAAGGCGAGTGGAGGATTGGGAGTCCTCAACCTTCGCGACCATAATATCGCTCTATTAGGGAAATGGCTTTGGAGATTCCTTAAATTTGACCACCTTCCTTAGATTCAGTGTATTAAAGGGTATCACTCGGGTTCTAACCCCTGGTGGATTCTCCCCTCTACCATCCATCGCATGGCCTCCCCGTTTTGGAAAGGAGTTTGGAAAGCCGTTGCTGCCTTCCAATGCAGCATTTTCCGTATCTATGCTGACGGTTCCAGAACCAAATTCTGGACCGATTTGTGGATAGGCAACACTAAACTTTCTACGGCTTATCCGACTCTATTCGGTTTGGCTTCCATCCCGGACGCCTCTGTGGCTGAATCTTTCACCTGTGTTAACTCCACTAGGCTTTGGATTATCCCTTTCTCGATGGACCTCCCTCCCCCCTTAATGTCGGTGCTTCATGATCTTATCTCTTCTTTAAATATTTTCGAATGGCAGCCAACAGAAGATATTGCCTGGCATTGAGGGTCGGCCGGGAATTTCTCTGTTAAATCTTTTTATAGCTTTCTTAACATTTGCGAGACTAAATCCTCGTCAGCTAGCTTCATCTGGGACGCATGCGCTCCTCTTAAGGTGAAGATCAACTCCTGGCTGGCTTTGAACAACAAGTTGCTCACGGCCGAGGTCCTTCACAAAATAAATCTGGCATGGGGACAACTTTGTCCCCTGTGCTCGGATGCCTCGGAAGATTCTCATCATCTTTTTGTGTGGTTCTCCTTCATTGCCCCTCTTTGGAAGCTGTTTTCCCTGGCTTGGGAAAACCCAGTCTTGCCCACCAACCTGGATTCATGTTGGTCTTCTCCTTCGTCTCATCCCAGATTTCGCAAGGGATGGAACCTCTCGGTTCATGTCATTATCTGGATAGTGTGGCAGGAGAGGAATCGTAGACTATTCTCTAATAGCGCTTCCACTATCCATCACCTTATAGAAGAGTTTCTATTTCTTTATAAGTTTTGGTCTTCGAATGTTAAATCTGGTGATAGAGAATCTGTTAATTTTTGCCGTTTAGATGATTCTTTTCGGTGCCTTAACTCTCTTAATGTTTTTTTATCATAGTTTTGAGGATCAGTGCTTATTTTCCCTTTTCTTCGCAGGCATAATTGGGGGGCAGCTTGCCCTCTTCAGAGGCGCTTTTAGGGCTCTTTTGGGTTTTGGTTGTTATGCCCTCGCTGCGCTTGTCTGTACAGCCACCAGCAGCTCTGGTTTCGTCTTGTTCCTCGCATTGGCTCTACCCGTCGCACTGTTTTGTACAGCTTCTAGTGTCCGACTCTTCGGCACTGCTTTTGGCTTGCTCGTTTTCTTTTCTTTTGTGTTGCTCTGATACTCTAAGGTGGATTTTGGCTTGCCTGAATGTTAGGCCTGTTTGTTGCATTTGTTGGAGTGTTGTGGTGTTCTGGATGGTGGTTGTGTTCTGTTTTTGTGTGTGGCGGATTGCCATGGCTGTAGTGTTGGCTATATTCACCTTTACTTTCTGTTTCTTTGCTGGCGGTAGAGTTTCATGCTTATTTCTGGTGAATTGTTAGCTTTATTGCTGTTTTGTTTCTCTGACGCCATGGCTGTATCAGTGCATGCACTCGCTTCTTCATTATTCTGTGTATGTGAGTTTGTTTGTGGTTTGCACGATATTATGATTTTTGTTGATCATTTTCTTCATGCTTTTTTTCCTTGTTGTATTTTAGTTGCCTACGAAGCACCTTTTCCTGAGGTCGACGTGGTGATTATTTAGTGTGAGGGCATTGATCTTTTCTGCTGTTGTCCCTCTGGACGGTGGCCTGATCCTTCCCAGGGTGGCTTGGTTTGCTAAACCCCAATCGTTGTATTTGATCGTCATCTGGGGTCGGCATTTGTAGCCCACCTCTAGCCTGTCGTGGGATGCTGCTCCGGCCCAGGGGCAGTGACTGTTCCCCTTTTTTCATGCCCTATCGCTACTCTTACCAGTGTCGCTGTTGCGTAGGCCTTCGCTTGCTAGCCGCAACCCTGGTTGGATGCTTCTCCCATAACTGTAGCGTGTTCGGTTGTCGTTTTTGTTCATTCCAGAGACAAGGTGTCTGCTGCCTTTCCAGAGCAGTGCGTGCTTTTTGATCGGGGTCTACCAGTCGACGTTCCGGGGTTGGTGGCTCCTTTAGTTTGCTATTGCAGCCTCATCCTCTCCCTCTATTGTTTTGTCTTCTGTAAAGCCATTTGTAATTATTTATGCCTTTGTTTCTCTTGAGTTGTTTTTTGGTTTGCTCGCATGCCAGCGAGAGTTTTACAGCTTGTAAAACTTTTATCTGTTTGTACTTTCATTCATTTTTATATATTTTTTGATCTGGTTGGAGTCTCAGGACTCTATCTGTTTACATCAAAAAAAAACTTTTCACGAACCGCTGGTATTGTTGAAGTACTGCATTAAAGTCTTAGCATATAGTATTAGAAGATTCGAACTTTAAATTCAACTTGCAGAGACTTAATTGTTTAGAAAATGCATAAATGTATATAGCATTTTGTTTCTTTGCTGCAGTCGTCGAATAGTATTTTATATCAATTTAATTTAAAATAATAAAAATTTCACATCAGACGAAGTTTGAAGTTGCGTCAGAGAAATTTAATTATTTTTTTAATAGGTAGATGGAACTTACATTTGCTTCGGAAGAGAAAAAAACATTTACTATGAAGGACACAACTTCATGTTGCGTCGGAAGAGAAAAAAAAAAATCAAAAAAATCGTCAGACGCAACTTCATGTTGCGTCCAACACCTTTTGTAAAATTTTCTTTTTTTGCTTTATTTACCTTTTTTGTGTTTTTTTTATTTCGGTTTATTAGATTTTTTTTAGGGACGAAAAGTGAAGTTGCGTCGGAGGAATAAATTTTATTTTTTTCGTCGGATGCAAAGTGAAGTTGCGTCCTGTATATTTAATATGCATTTCTCTCAAATCCACTCTCATATATAGCAATCTACTGTCGCAAAAAATATAAAAAATTCATAAATAGCAAACGACTGCAATGTTTTTTGAGCAAAAATATGCATATTATGCTTATTTAGCAAACCTGACTACTGTGTGAATGCTCTAATCTATTTTAAAAAGAAATTTCGACGAGTCTGCAGACTCGGCTGAACTTCGAGAATAAAAAGCCACTCACTAATTACTGCTATTTTGTACCTATTAGTCCACCCAAAAATTCTTTTGTATTTTTATACTGTGCTCCGGGCTCCCTGTTTGACTTAGAATATGAGCTTTTAATAAACTTCAAAGATTTATTCAACTTTTTGGGTGCATTTGGTTCGTTATTTTGAAAATTCATTTTAAACTTAATTTTTTGAGAAGAAAAAATAAAGTTGTTTTATATGATTTTCGAAAACAGAGTATTATTTGGTAACTGTTTTTATAAAATAGTTTTTTTTTAAATTAAAATATAAAAGACGTTTGAGAAACTGTATACAGCATGTATGTATATATATAATTCGTATTTATGTATATATATATATATATATATATATATATATAAATATTCTATATTTATTGTATACAATTATATATACATTATGTATGGATTTGGTTGTAAGTATATACAGTATATATACTCTGATACATACATGTTGTATACATATACATACACACTGATATATAATAAATAATTTATTATAATAAAAATATTAATTTAATAATATACATATATATAATAATTTATAATATATAATAATATATATGTAATAATAATATATTATAATTATATATAACAATATATTATAATAATAATATATTATTAAATAATATATAATAATAATAATAATAATAATACATACATACTGTATACATACTACACATACATACTGTATACGTACATAATGTATACATACATATATATATGCATATAAATATACAATATTTTGGTTGATAAATAAAAAAACTTCTCTCAGAAAACATGTTTTTTCTGTTTTTAAAAAACTCATTTTAAACATAGATTTAAAGTATTAAATTTTAAAATGAGTTTTCAAAAATTTTGTATACAAACAAAATTACCCTACATTTTGATTTTAAAAACTTAAAAACTAATTTTAAAATCCGATCCAAATACACCGACATTTGTTAAATTTAATACTAGAATCTGAAGGCAAATTATAGGTTTTAGCAATATGTTGTATTTTATGATAATTCACATGGCTTTATATGTTGGATATATATGTATATTCTCAATATAATCGAATATTATTGTGTATAATGTTGTATGGGGCAACACGTGCTTTAAACGTGTTATCTGTTTAATTGTTGGACCGGGTTGACTGGACATAAAGCCCAGTACTCTAAACCCAGTTCATCTCATATAAAAGCTGGTTTAGAAATAGTGCTCTGTGATATTCCAATACTGATAAGCAGAATATAATATTTTAAGCGGCTATGAGATATAAATCATTTTTCCTAGTTCCTCCAAATCACATCTAACATAATATACCATGCGTGATCATTGGATCCACAAAATTATTAGTGCTAGCATTGACGGTTAACAGTCAACAACATGTAGTCTTTTATGATAAGTCACATGTCTTTTCACATGAAAAGATATTCCAATTTTGCATAACATACTAACTGAAATTAGATTTTAGCTAAACTAGGGACATGAAGAATATTATGTAAAATTAACATTTTACCTGATAAGAGTTGAAGCTTAACAACTCTGTTATTTTTGACAGGGACTGTGTTCCCATTAGCCATGGAAATTGACCAATTCACCTTGCTGAACTCCTCCATCTTGCTCCTGTCATTTTTTGCATGAGCTGTTGCACCTGAATCTAATACATAACTGCTAGTTAATGTTTAAGTCCTCCATCATTCCCTGAGAAGACGCTGTCTCCTATTTTATCAAACTTGGATTCTCAGTATAACATGCACGTTGTTGGAGTCTTCTTGGATAACTTGCAATCTACTACCCAATGTCCTCACTTTTTGCAATTTCTTCATTGATCCTTTTTTTTAAAGGAGGTTGATACAGGTTTTAACTTTTAGGAAGTACTCGAAGTAGTGTTATCTAACTTTATGATACCCGACTATGGGGACTTTTTAGAGTGTTTAATGTAATTTGCCTCAATCTTCTGTTTACCAATAACGTCATAACGTCTAATTTATTCCTATTTCGAGTATGATCTTAAATCAATATAAAGCTTTTCAGATCAGCTAACCCAGTTTGGAATTTCTTACAATACATAATAGTCTTAAAGTTCTGTCAATTATTAGGCAATTTATAAATTATCATACCAGCAAAATAAAGTATCGCAAATACAAATTTTCTAATCATTCAACTTTTTGGCAACTGCTTCAAGTTCAGCTACTTGTGGAAAGATATCCTTATCACCTAGATGCATTTTGGAGAGCTCATTCTCCTCAGCAAACTGTTTCTGGAATCTAGTTGACATCGAAATTTGTGCCAATTTAATTTGTTAGAGCATCCACAGTCGTGGGCTAAATACCCAAAATTTGGAAAATTTGGAAAAAAACGCACTGCACTCGTCGTCCAAATACCCAAAATTTGGGTTGACGATGAACAGTGCGCTGCCAAATATAGCAGGCGATATGGCGAAATGAAAAATATAGCTAACGCTAGATTATTTTCCGTCCGATCTGATTAACGGCAAATAATAGTCCGTCTCGTACAAAAATACTGTTTCCAATGATTAAGAACCTTTCGGGAAAAATTAAAAAAAAAAAAAAATTAAAAGGAGGTCCACCAACGGTGAATAATATACCGTAGGACCTAATTAACGGCAAATTATCAACCGTTGTTGGTTTTTTTTTTTTTTTTTAAAAAAAAAAAATTAAAAAGAAGAAGTCAACATACG